>VXAL01018426.1:16698-123690 GCA_013399475.1 Chauna torquata
ATATTTTGTGTTCAAGTGAGAAAATTCACTATACTTTTGAAGAATTGTTTGTAGCAGCTTTACTACATCTTACTTTCTTCTCCTGTCCAGGATACAGGAAGACACAGCAGAATACATTGCATCTCTGAAAGCTTCCCATCAGAGGGAAGTAGAGAAGATTCTTTGCCAGTACGCAAAGGAGCATTCTGCTTCCAAAGTAGCTGAACTAAACAGCAGAATTTCAACACAAGAGGTGAGATACAGTAGATATATTCATTGCACATAGATATGTTAAAGTTATTTGTTTCTAGATTACAATGACTTTTATTTTCCTTTTAAGTAGGATGTATTGTTTCAAAAATGGGCCTGTGCCACTGTATTCACAGAATTCCAGAATGGCTGAGGTAGGAAGATGGCCTCCAAGAGGTCCCTGATCCAACCCGCTGCTCGAGCAGGGACGCCTAGAGCAGGTTGCTCAGGGCAATGTCCAGGTGGCTTTTGAAGATCCCTGAGGAAGGAGACTCCACAGCCTCTCTGGGCAACCTGTGCCAGTGGTCGGTCACCTGCACAGTGCAGAATTGCTTCTGGATGTTGAAAGGGAGCCTCTTGTGTTTCAGTCTGTGGCCCTTGCCTCTCGTCCTGCCACTGGGCAGGCACCACTGTGCCAGAGCCTGGCTCTCTCTTCTGTACACCCTCCCTTTGGGTGTTTGTATACATTGGTAAGATTCCCCCAGAGCCTCTTCTTCCAGGCTGAACAGTCCCAGCTCTCTCAGCCTTCTTTCATAGGAGAGGTGCTCCAGTCCCTTTATCATCTTCAGTGGCCCTTTGCAGGACTCTCTCCAGTAGCTCCATGTCTCTCTTGTACTGGGGAGCCCAGAACTGGACACAGCACTCCAGGTGTGGCCTCACCAGTGCTGAGCAGATGGGAGGGATCACCTCCCTTGACCTGCTGGCAACACTCCTCCTAATGCCCTCCAGGATACCATTGGCCTTTTGTTTAACTTAGTGTCCACCAGGACCCCCAGCTCCTTTTCTGCAAAGCTGCTTTCTAGCTGGTTGACCCCCAGCATGTACCAGTGCCTGGGGTTGTTCCTCTCCTGCAGATAGGCTGTGTACGTCCCTTCATGGAGGGTCCTGCTGGCCCATTTCTCCAGTCTGTCCAGGTCATTCAATGACAGCACAACCATCAGCTGCTCCCAGTTTTATATCACATCAGCAAATTTGTGAGAATACACAGAGTCTACACTGTGTATACAGGAGAATACACTCTGCCCCATAGTCCAGGTCTTTGATAAAGATGTTGAGTAGGATCGGACCCAGTATTGGCCCCAGGGGTATCCCCTAGTTACTGGTCTCCAGCTAGACTTTGTTCTGCTGATTACCACGCTCTGGGCCTAGCCATTCAGCCAGCGTTCAATCCACCTCACTGTCTGCTCATCCGGCCCGTACTTAATCAGCTTTTCTATAACAATCTTACAGGACACAGTGTTGAAAGCCATACTGAAGTCAAGGTAGGCAATATCCAATGTTCTCCCCTCATCTAACAAGCTAGTCACTTCATCGTAGAGGGTTATCAGGTTGATCAAGCATGACTTCCCATTTGTGAATCCATGCTGGCTTCTAGCAGTCACCTTCTTGTCTTTCGTGTGCCTGCAAATAGTGTGCAGGATTAGATGCTCCATCACCTTCCCAGGGATCAAGGTGTGAGGCTGACTGGCCTGTAGTTCCCTGGGTCGTCCTCCTTGCCCTTTTGAAGGAAGGAGTGACGTTTGCCCTCAGCACTCATGGTTGCATCCCATCAGGGCCCAAGGACTTCTGTATGTCCCGTTTGCATAAGTATTCTCTAACCTGATCCTCTTCCACCAAGCATGCATCTTCCTGGCAGCAGACTTGCCCCCTGGTCTCTGGGGCCTTGGATTCCTGAAGGTTAGTCTCACTAGTAAAGACCGAGGCAAAGAAGTCACACAGTACCTCAGCCTTTCCGTGTTCTGTGTCACTACGGTGCCTGCCCCATTCAGCAGTGGGCCCACATTTTCCCTAGTCTTCTGTTTGCCACTTACGTACTTACAGAAGCTCTTCTCTTTGCCTTTGCTAGTCTCGCCAGATTCAATTCCAGGTGGGCTTTGGCTTCGCTATTCACATCTCTGCATGCTCAGACAATACTTCTGTATTCCTCACAGGTTACCAGTCCCTGCTTTCACCTACTACATACATCCTCTCTGCATTGAGTTAGGTGAGGAGCTACTTGTTCATCCATGCAGGCCTGCTGGTGTTTTTGCCTGAATTCCTGCTTGTTGAGATGGACTGCTCTTGAGCTTGGAGGAGGATTTTTGAATATCAACCAGTTTTCTTGGGCCCCTCTTCCCTCCAGGGCCTGATTCTTTGGGCTCTTCCAAGCACATCCCTGAAGAGGCCAACGTCTGCTCTCCTGAAGCCCAGGGCTGTTATCTTGCTTTTTGCCGTTCCCTGCTCTCAGGATTCTACCATCTCATGGTCGCTGCAGCCAGGGTTGTCTTTGACCTTCACATCTCCAGTGAGTCCTTCCTTGTTTGTGAGTTTGATGCCCAGCAGAGTACAGCTTTCTAATCAGCTCCTCTCACCTGGGTCAGGAAGCTGTCATCGATGCTTTCCAGGCACCTTCTGGATTGCTTATGCTGTGCTGCTCATGCTGTGACCAATTGACGCGGTATATTGTGCTGCTCTGCGTCACTAAGTTTCTAAAAGCTGTGGGTCTCTTTGAATCCTACAGTCTTCTGATAGTGGCACACCTCGTGCAGTTTATCTTTACAGTAAAGCTGGGGCCTGCATTTTTTTTATGGTTTTATTTCAAAAAATGTTTTCTTCTGGAAGAGTTGGGCTGACTGAAGTTGCCCATGAGGATCTATGCCTGCAATTATATTTGTGCAATAAAATTTTGGGAGAAAATGCCCGCAGTAGCAAAGTTGGAAGCACTAATGGATCCAGATTATCTCCAAATATTTTTTTAACTGAGGGAAGTAAATTGAAGAGTGAGGCTTGTTTTCATATACTATATATGTACACGTGCGCTGTGTAACAATTCAGATAACTTCAGAGGTAGTAGTGTTAATACATGCATCACTTACAACTGCAGGACTACAATACTGATTATATTTCTGGCATATTTTCCTGTATAGGTTTTCATACATTATCGTGAGAATTTGTTAGTGACATCTATATTTAATTTTTTGTAGATATTAATAAAACATCTCCAAGAACAAATCAGTGAACACCAGAGACATCAGGAAGCCTTTCTAGTTTCACAAATGCGAGAGGAACTCCTACAAAAAGAGGTATATTTAAATTTGGGTTCAGGGTACCTTATGAAATTGTTTTCATTTTCATCCTTGTAAAGAAAATACCTCAAATAATACATAGTAAAATAAGCCTTAGATACTTATCAATATCTCCTGTATCAGTTATATCTGAGAATGCAATATATTTTTCTAATGTGAACAAGAAAACAACGCAGAGCACAGAAGGTGGAACTTTGAGACCTCCATTCTTTTTTTTTAAATTAGTTACTGATATCTGACATCTGTGTGAAAATTGATCAGTAAGTTAATTCAAGCATTCATAGCCCCTTCTTTGAGAGTTGTGATGTGTAGTAAATAGACCACAGAACTTTCTCTGTAAAAATAAAAATAAAATCAGTATTTTATTACTGATTTCAAATTTTTCTGGTCAGATAAAGCCTTTGTATTTTCATCCTTTGTTGCCATAAAACTGACTTAGCCTATTATATTCTTGGTTTTGTCTGTTAATACCTGGGAAACTTGAGGTCTTTCATAAAAGTTTAGTTGTAACAGTTCTGAAATTCACTTCTGTGGTTTTTGAGAGGTATCCAGGTTTTTCCTAACCTTCTTCTAGTTCTATTAACAGCATATAATCTGAAAATAGCACCTGTTCATGGTTTCATCTGGGGGGTTAATACCGTAAAATTGCCATCTGTGTTTAGCTCAAGCTTTTTGACCTATTGGCTATGTTCGTCTGGTTCTTGAGGTGCTAACAATCATACTTCTATCACCTCCTGTTCAAGAGCATGGTACAGCCTATTTCAGCATCGTGCCCATCTTTAACTCACCATTTCTTTTGTTCAATGTATGAACACTCCTAATTTTCACCTCATTTTGATAATGCAGTGGTTAACCTGCAAGAGTTACAGAAAAGGAGAATTCTTTTCAGCAAGGGACTGGGAAAAGTTCAGGTGTTTAATCTTGTTTACTGCCCTTATTTAGAAGAAATGAAAGACGTACCAGTATGTGTTTAGTACATTCTCATGCATTATCTTAGCCATGATTCCACCTCAGTTGTGAAGTCCTTATAGAAAAGCAAGGATTCTTAAGGAGAAGAAAAAAAAAAAGAAAATCTTTCATTAAACAAGCTCTGTACTTGCAAAATGAAGACTGAGACTTTGGGCTTATCTATCATTAGATTCATAAAATGTTTCCTTTTGATACAAAGTTTGTTTCACTCCAGTGATTTCAGTGTGCGTGTGTATATAATATATATTATGTGTATATAATATATTATATACACATGTATATACACATATAATATAATACTTTATCCCAGGAAAACAGAGCCAGACTACAGTGAGACAAACATTATTAAACAGATTTGTTTCTTCGATGCCTGTTTGATTTAGGGATTATTAATGACAGTGATGGTTAAAAGAGGATGAGCATTGTATCTGAGCCACGTGTTGCAGGCTGAGTTTCAAGTGCAGACATTTAAGAAAACGTAACGGAGTGCCCTTGTTATGAAAATCACTACAAAACTATATAGAAAGTAATGTCAAAGTAAAGCCTTGCTTTTGCCATCTCGTGTGGCTGCTTTATTTAAACAGTACCCTGTGCTGCTTTGAAAATACATTTTAAGCATTAAATGGTTAAGTAAATTAAGCTGAAAAATGAAAGCAACTAAACCTTCAAATGTAGTAAGTCATTATAGGCAAAATTGCTAGCATTTGTAATATTAAGATTCCTCTGTCTAAAACAGTGGTACCTCATAAACGGCAAACGTTTATTCTGAGATTTGCTGGAAGATCATTATTTGAATACTGATCTCAGAAATGCCGTTCATGGATGTTTTCCATTAACTATGTACTTCTTTTGCATAACAGCTTGCACAGAGGAGAACTTTGTATTTAACAAATAGCTCTACTGCTTGCAAAATATATGGAGCCCATTTTCTCCTGGGCTTTTTCCCCTCATCACATCTCTCCTGCATAAATTCTTTGTGTGTTTAATTGTGTACGCGAGGTCACCCATCAGCCCTTTCCTTCAGTAGGGCAACTCAGCAGACAAGCAGCAGTGACTCATTTTCACAGAACTTACGGAACTGAAAATATTAAGACTTCTGCTCCTCTGACAAATGCGGCTGAAGTTGGCCTGCAGGTTCAAAGCTGCTGGTGAGATGGCCAGGCAAAACAGTAGTAACATAGGCCTTGTTATTTTAGAAAACCAAATTGAAAAGTAATAGTAAGCCATCTTGGAGTCACCTCTGAGTAACAGCGACAGCATCTTACAAAGACACAATGCTTCTAGCTGCTTGAATTAAGCAGCAGAGAGCCAAGGATGGCTAAGTGCTTGAAGAGGGTTAGTGCTCAGATATTGGATAAGGGGAGCTAAGGGTTATAATAACGGATGGACTGCAAAGCTTTCACTTCACTTTCCTTACATGCATTAAGAAAGTGACCAAAAAAAACTTAGGATGTTAAACGAAGAAATATAAAGTTACCTAAAATAGGAAAAGAATGAGAATAAAGCAATAGAGCTTTATAAGAAAACTTGCATCAATTTCTGGAGGCTTAGGAAATCAATTCCAAGCCATTGGTTGAGTTGATTTGACCTGCCAATTATTAGACCAGAGGTGTTTGATGTGTGTTAGCAGCACGTCTTTTTTTTTTAATTTATTCCTTAGAAATGAGTTTCACTGATGCATTTTATGTTTGATCTTTATCCAGTGTGTGTGAGAAGAGAGTGTAAGAAAATTTTAATATTCTCTCTTAATTTTTCAGTCTGTTTAGAAGCATAGAAATTGACTGTGAATAATGACTTCATGACATATTATGAACAGGATTGGATTTATCAAAAAGGACTAGATTTTCCTATCTTCAGGCCACTTCCTGCAAATGAAAGATAAAGTCCCTGAGCCCCTGTTTAAGCTTTTGAATAAAGGAAATTTCTCTTTTAAGTCTTCCCTTCTACAGCTTTTTGAATAGAGTGATTAAACAACACAAATACACTTTGAAAGGCATCTGTTGTTACCACAGTGTTAAGTACTGTATAAAATTTTCATCAGTTATCTCAAACTTCAGGTGGCAAAATTGTTAGAAGAACTGAGAGAGGCAAAGGAGAGCCAGAGTCCTGAAATGAAACATTTCTTGTGCCTGGAAAAGAAAATCAAGCATATAGAGACCAGACATGCAGAAAGAGAACAAGAACTTCAAAAGGTATACCACAGCATACCTGCATTTACTTCTCAAGTGCAGTTTATTGTTTGAACTGTAATTTTATAGTATATGCACAGGTTCATTGCCCCCACACCGGAAGCAGGGGCAAATACTTTTTGATGCAGCCCTGGTTTTGTCTTTGGTGCCTGCTGATACAAGTTATAGCAGATGCAGGCGTACTGAGCACTTCCTTGCTGTGGCAATTAGGATTACTTGTGCGTGACTCGCCTGTCAGGCGCGTAACTTCCTCGCAGCCTGATCTAAGCAGGCCCTGCTCTAGCAGAGGGTTGGACCGCATGACCTCTAGAAGGCCCTTGTTCATTCTGTGATTTTGTATTTCAGTTACACCATGAAGGCGTGCTATTGAAAATGTGACAAGAGGAGTTTGTATGGCATAGTTTGTTAAGCCGTGATACATTCCTCAACTAAACTCTTACCTTCTAGTCCTAGAAGTCCCCTTCAGGAAAGCTGCATTAAAAGTAGAGAAATATCTTGCAGCAGTCTACTACGTTTACTGCCCTAAACAACAACAACAAAAACCCCTTTACGCTGTACACACTAAAGGTTTGGGATAATTGTCTCGTGGTTGTTCGACAGTTGGATCTTGGACACTGCTTCTTGTATCTGACACTCGTATCACTTGAATGGCTTCAACAGTTTTGCTTCTTTTGTTGTTTTGTTTTTAGATTTTATGTCATAGCCTCCAGCCTGATTTTTCTATCTGGGGAGCTTCTGTCATCTGGAGACAGTTTTCTAGTCCATGTAAATTTCTCAACACTTTCATCACTTCAGTGTCTGAAAGTCTTTTCTTATTGTATTAACTTTAGTTTTACTTAATTACATGAAGTCAGAGAAGGGCAGCTGGACTAGAAGAAAATCAAACCTGTAGCAGTTCTTAGTTTGTGGAGTTTGTTCTACAGTTTTGAACGAGATCTCAAGGAATTCACTTTTATGCACAGACTTGTTGATGGCAGAAGACTTTATTCTCATACATTTCTACATCAGTTATTTCTTTTTCTTCCAAAAAAAGAGCTGTGCATAAAACAATATAGATTTGCTCAATCAATATAGATTGAGTGAGCTCTGCCACCACTGACTTTATTTTTGCAATCTATCCTACTAAGGCAACTGTAGTGCAGTTACTTCTATTCACTAATTGTTTGCTTTTGTATGTTGTGATTTCGTACCATTTCTGTAAAGTGTCAGCTGCTGCCTCGTCTGTGATCCATCTCCTCTGAAATCCTTACCTGACCCCTAATATTTACTGAGATGTTTTGTAATGTATTATTTAAAAAAAATAGAAATACTACTATATAATTACTATTAAGTAATTTCATCTTTCCCAGTGTTGCTAGCCTTGCTATGCATTAAGCTTTAGGTTTTATTTGTCCTAGTTCTGCACCTTTAATTATCTGCAGTGGGGCACCAAGCAGTCCCCAGAATGAATGATAACAAACAGAACTGAGCAATGTAGAAAAAACTAATTGCTGATCCAGGAAATAAGATGTTGTCCTTAGCATCAAACGACAACTAGCCTTTAA
The DNA here is from genome assembly GCA_013399475.1 of Chauna torquata. Taxonomy (NCBI): domain Eukaryota; kingdom Metazoa; phylum Chordata; class Aves; order Anseriformes; family Anhimidae; genus Chauna; species Chauna torquata. The sequence continues at coordinate 24,694 of VXAL01018426.1, forward strand.
GTGATAGAGCTTTCCTTAAAGAATCCACTACAGTTAATAGTGGTGGGTAGATTCTGATTTCCTGTGACACTTTATTTTGGATAATCTGATAGGATTATGCCATAGATTCATGTGAAAACTAATTCAGCCTGGTATCTGCAGCAACTTCAGACCTTAGTCACTACAGGATGTTTTCTGATAATTCATACAACTGGTGACTTTAAAAGCACAGTAATAGCACAGAATATATAATTCAGATTTTGTTTTTCTGTTGCAGGGCTCTTTAATTAACGCATTTAAATGGCAATTCAAAAAGCTCATTTTGATTACAAAGGGCTTTGTTATGTGCTCAGCCTTGTATTACATATTCAAACTTTGAATCGCTGCTTTGGAGAGACTAAGGCAAATCCTCCTGAGGGGATCATTAGTCAGTGATGGCTTCTACCCTTCTGTCATCAATGCAAATATTTGAAGGCATTATATTGCTGTGAGAACAATTTTTGTAATGTTTGGAACAAATTGTTCCCACTTACCAGCAGCACTGGGCTTTGAAACTGAGCATCAGATACAATGAAGTGGTATATTTTTGCAAAGAGGCAGTGTTGACTGAGTATTTGACTAGAAAATCACCATGCTGACTCGCTTGTAATTCGCAGGCAACACAACTAACCCAACATATTACTGAAGCAAGGCAAACCCATGAAGCTGAGAAGTGGCGAAAACTTGCACAACGGAAGAATCAAGAACTGGAGAAATTTCGAGTGGAATTGGATTCAATATTAGATGTTTTACGAGAACTGAAGAAACAAGGGGTTATTATTCCAGCACCTAATTCCAGTGGATTCAGCATAACAGATAACTGTTGGAAGACGTGATTAGACATAAGTTGATTACAGAAGCAGAGTTTTAATGTCCAAAGTTATATATAGGAAATATTACGGAAAATCATTGATGTAACGCTTGCAAATTGAATTACATTGATCTTATCTGAAATCTTGCTCCTCCAAAGGGAGAGCAATAAGCTACACTGCAGTTAAACTGCGTGCTTTATATTTTGTTAGTAATAAAGTTCATGCATTTTTTTTAAATATTAGGAACATTGACTCAACTACCCTTGAAAAATTCTATGTGATGCTTTTCAGAAATTATAGAACATGCCTGAATACTTTTAACTTTTGTTTATGGCGTGTGGTATATCGGTTCCTTTGTGAACAATGTGAGTAATGCATTGTTTGGTTTGTATTTTTAGGGTATAGTGTTACCAATAGTTTTCATGCAGTAGGGCAGGAAATCTTCTCTTCCACCCTTTTGTTTCTCTCCCTCTAGCTTATAAAACTTTCCCATATCTTCAAGTATTTACAAACTTGAAAGGGATCTTAAAGGGTTGGAGCAGAGCAGGCATTTTCTGGTGACGTTCTGCTGAATTGATAGGCACCATAGCCTTGGCAGGTAAGCTGAGTGTTAGCAATGCCATGCCTTCTGTCCCATTAGAGTGCACACACCCAAGCATACTACCTGTAAAATACGGGATAGATAGGAGGAATTCCTGCTGTATCACTAGTGTGTAACGCAGCGGCTGCCCTGTTCCTGAAGGGAGGAAGAGGATGGCTATTACACTTGCCTTCTGAAGAACCTCTCAGTAAGATAAAGAAAGTAGAAGCTAGTCAAATTATAGTAAGGAAAACTGAAGGTAGCTATTTAGTGGCTGGAAGGATAGGTTTTTGAACAATCAATCAGTAAATTACTAGTTTGACAATGTCAGCACTGCAATTCCTTAAGAATTACGTAGCACATAAGCACATATACTGAGGTTGTAGATTGATCAACTGTACTTATTTAGGGCAAAGACAAGCTAAAGGCTAGAATGTACACCTAAGGTCCCTCATGTGATTCAGTGCATTCTACACTATATTTTTTTATCATTGGTTTTACTTTATGAAGGTAAGCTTCAAGTCAAAAGTGAAATTGTTCGGGCCTGTGCATATTACATCACACTTCATGAAGGACCTGCAGTAAACGTATTTTGGCTTTTACAAGCGACTGAGTGCATAAAGCACAAAATAGTACCAGTTACACCATACAGGCACAGGCAGTAATTAACAGTGCAAGTTTTTTCTGTGTACACACACAAATCTAAATTGTGTGTCTGTATATTTAAAAAAAAAAAGCAGGGATTAACACACTAATTCTGGTTGTTTTATACTATTTTCAGTATGAATGTTTTCTCCCCAATAATGAAATATTAATCTATATTCATAAAGTGTGCAAATACAACACTACTTTGTATATAAAATATCAGCTATATGTAAATATGCTGCATTTCCTTGATGTGGGACTGTTTTGCAAATTGGTAAAACAGCATAATTTTAACTCACCCTTTAGTTGCTGTGATTGTGCTTGTTTACTATTAGAGTGTGTGAACTGAAATGAGCTTTTTCATATCGTAGCAGCTCTTGTGTTCCCAGAGAGGCCAAGTCCTGGAGGTAGGTACAGCTAGGACAGGTAAGTCTAGGGGAAACATTTCTAGTTGCTGGAATCTCATCCTTCCGAACTGCTACTTCCAAAAATTTCTCAAAATAGTAATTCCTAGGTCATCCAGAAAGGGTTGTCTTAGTGTTTATGCAGTTCAGTCACTCACCTTTTAAGGTTCTTGCATGCACTTCTTAGCAAATGCTGGTGTCTTACACGGCTTGAATTAAATTTCACATTGTTCTTTCTTTCAGCCTGTTTTTACCTTTACTGTAATACAGAATATGATTTGTACTGTATTGATGCAGTTGTGCATTCACTGAAGCATGTTCTTCAGTTTTTAAGGCATTTACCATGAGGAAATCAAGCAAGCAGCTCGCTTTGGTGACTCAGCGACCTAGATTATAGATAAGCATCTGCACTGAGAAAGGAAAATAGCATGAGCAGAAGAGCAACGGCAGTTGTGGCAGACACATAAGCACCATTCTCTCACTTTTTCTGAAACGCGTATCAAAATCATTCATGTAACATTAAATAGGTTATTGTCATGGATGAAGACTTTATTTGATAGTATGTAATACATTTTCAACTCTGCCACTCTATCCCATCTTTACCCTATGTTGGAAAAAGAAGGAAAACCAGACTTGTGTATTAGCATTAACTATGCAAATTTAGCATGAATTCTACAGGAGGCAGGGGTAGCAGGGTGCCCGGACTCTTTGAACAGTTGTCAGTTAAGCTTGAATTGTAACATTTAGCCTTCCATACTGTTAGCTACATCCCTGTTGTCAAACATTGAGAGCACAGGCCTCCAGCTCCTGCTGGAAGAACGCATGGTAAAAGGCTCTGTGCTGTCCTTGCTGCTGCTGCCTGTCAGTACCTGAGGCTACCGAGTGCATTCAGTTGAGGTCACTGTCTCCAGTTAACTTACTTGGCTTTATCATCTTTCAGTGCCAGAAGGATAGGACTGAGTGGAAGAGCACAGGTTCCTCCTTTGCCAAGGGCTTGTGAATGGTTGAGTGGGGTTCTTTTAATCACAGAACGGCAAAAATGACAGTTATTAAAGATTTCAGGATCTGCAGCTTAGATGTAGAAATGCTGAATAGAATGATGGTCACATCACTTACTTTGCCTTTTAGGGTCATAGACTGTACATCATTAGATTTCAGTAGAGAAGTTCATGGTTTTAACTCTCCCTTTCTTTTCAGTAGAATTCCTGATTTTACTTTATTTTTAAAGGTACACAACTAAAACTTGTTTACACACAAAAACATAACAAATATTCACCTTTGAAAACTAGAATATATAATTTAATCTAGTAAGTGTTGTTACAGAATACAATACATGCTTTTGCAAACAAGCTATGTAATTATCTTAAGGGAACTCCCCATGAAGTTAAAACTATCACAGGTGCTATACTTACAGTAAATTTTGATAATAGGCTAGAAAACAGACAGCCCAAGCAGTAAGAAAACTCCCAGTAAGTCTATTTTCAAGTGTGAAGATGGAACACCATTAAATTTCAATTATTCCTTTTGAATGGTTACCCTGGTCAAAACACATTTACTTTGCCTGATGCTGGCTTTCTGGGGAAAAAAAAATTTTTTTTAAACATACCATACAAAGCTGATTATTATAGAAGTCCTCTTTCTTGTCTATTAGTTTTTAAAAAGGAAAAAGAAAGAACACTTTTAAAATAACTGCTTTTGAAAACTGCAGAAAGTTTTTGCATTTGCCTTTGACTGTTGTTCTAGTGCAGAAGCAGAGCAAAAATCTGAAATCAGACTGTACTGTTGCCACAGTGCTTCTGAAGTCACATAACAGCTGTGCAAAGCGCAGACCACCAGGTTCATTTCCCTGTAAAAAAGAAGCCTGAAGGACATTGTAAAAACAGAATAGAGAGAAGGTGAAAAAGTAGAACAGAGGCAGGAACCAAACGCTTAATTACCCTTACAAGATTAATGCATGCTTCAGAAGGACACTAAGAATACCATTCAAATGTGTAGTAAGTTAAGTTGGTATTAGCCCTTGATCCTTTTATTAAATACCTTTCATTTAGGCATTAAGTATCACTTGCATCCATACAGATGAATACTTTTTCCTTCTCCCCAAAAGCAGCAACCTAAACATAAGGCTTGAAGGTTTAAGGTAGGGAAAGAAAAGCTTAGGTTAGACCACAGTGGGATAGCAAGCTTTTCTTTTTCTAGAGCCAAGTCTGCATGATTTTGATATCTAGCTTTAAATGCTTTCAGAATAAGCTTCATTTCTCAATAACAAAAGGGATGGGTAATTTCTTTTGCACAGCTTTTCCCCGCTTAAGCAGCATTTCTGTTTTCAAGCATGGCAAAGGAAAAAAAAATAGATCAAATTTCACTGAAAGCAGCTCACTCATCCCAAAAAGGCCATAAAAGCCACATTTAGTAGAAGCAGCAGAGCTTGCTAGTGAGAACACTATTCTCTCACATTTGAGCTTCAGTTCAGACAAAAGCTTAACCATCAGACAGCTGAGATACTTGAGCTCCCTCAGCAGGAAGCAGGTGCCACATTCAGAACGCAGTGTTTTTCACTTGACTTGAACAACTGAGCAAAGGTGAATTACACTCTGGAACCACCTAGGATTTTTCCGCAGAGAAAGATGAGCGATTGTCCTCCTTAAAATGATTTTGGCGAGATGTGTTTTCCTCCATGTATACAGACTACAATCAGAGTTCTGGTCTATTCCAAAACTGCCTTTTAAAACATTTGGGACTGAAAGAACTATACTCCCTGCAAACTTCCTAACTTCACTGGAGAACGCATTTAAGAATGGCTGTGAGACAGCTGTTTAGAGGGATTTTTGTCTATTTGTCAATAGACTTTTTGACAGCACAGAGACAATTCCAGTGCCATGATGCCTTCTGGACACGTGAATTACCAAGGCTAGCAGCGCAGTACCCAAAGCAGGAGGTTTTCACAGAAGCTAAAAAACACAGTAAGGAAATGCTAAGGAAAGGGACAAGAACTAATCTCGGGAGAAAAAAGGGAAGCCCACAGCCACAGCGTTTGTACTCATGGTTAAGTACTTACTGCAAAAGGAGGCCTTTTCTGCACTGTTACAAAGATACAAGAGACCTACATTGCAATCTGTGCAGCCGTGCTCATCCAATACAGGGATCGCTTCAGTCTTTTCTTGGGGACTATTCTCAACAATTGTCTGCTAGTTTTAAATAGCCCGTGCTTTGCTTGAACCATAATCCCCTACTTCATATGCAAGGAAATAGTGCAAGAAATTACATTTGAAACCAGGAAATTTAGGTGCCGGTTGATTATAACAAAGGCACAGGAGATGGAAAAAGGAGAGGTTTCCCCCACTTCCTGTATTCTTTAAATGCACAACTCATTCATTCCCCGCCCCCCCCTTTGTCATGTGAAGGAGAAGAATGAATTCATCAGAATTTGCCCCTCAAGAGTATATCAGCAGGCCACTGCTACATTTTCACTCAGACAAAAGCATGTATACAAAGTGGATTACTTTCAAAAAAAAAATCCAGTTAGGCACAGGATCTTGAGTCCTGTAGTTTGATGTGAATTACGAGCTTCCTGAAAAGCACTGTTACTCCAAATCCAGCAAGCCTAGTTCTTCTGCACTCCATGAGCTTGCTCTAAAACCATTTGGCCATTAGTTGCCTATCTCTTCAAGAAAGCTGACAAAAAATTAAGTAATGGCTAAGGTTGAGAACCTTATTCCTTCTCTAAAAAATAAAGATTGAAATTACACCTATTCACTTTCTTAAACTCTTACCTGGGAAATAGCTGTGGTTGCAATACCATCCCAACTGAGTACAGAAAAATGGAGCAAGTACAGCTCAGCCACGCTTTTGGAGGTGGCCCCCTCAAAACAAGCCAAAGCCTCCTAGTCCTCCCATGGCTGTCTGGTCAAAATGGGCAGTTTCTAGAGCCGAAAAGCATTGAAAGGTTCAGCTGATAAGCAAGGCATAAAAACTGACACGCAGGTGGTGGTGGTGGTATATTAACTCTGTTGGCAAAAGAATATTTTTCATCCGATTTCCTGCGATCTAGCTACTGAATCCTGCAGTTAACAAACTGGAAGTTACATCAACAATAAAAATCAAATTAATGTGTGTCAAATACTAATTCCAGGGCATCGCTGCGCAACTGACAGAATGTCACTCTGAAGTACTGTAACCACAGCACCAATTTGCTTTTACTAGGCAGCAGGTGGTGGTAGCAGTTTGTAAACACTGTAACCAAACAATTTAATATACAAGGTATTCCCTCTGGAAGCTTGAACTTCCCAGCTGTAAACTGGGTCTCACGTGCACCTAAAAGCAGTTAGGAATCAGAAGAACAAATTAATGCCTTGCAGGCATCCATTGTGTTGCTCTGTTCCAGACGTCATTTTGGGGAGTGGCAGAAGCTGCAGAATCTCCCCAACGGCTGCCTGCTTATTCCTTGCTTCAGCTTTAGTTTGAATTTACACTTCTCTTGGTCAAGGAGTTTTCATACACTTCCCAAAGCCAGGCTCTGGCTTTCACAGTCCCCACAAACTACAGTATCTTCAGAAGCTGGACGTAAACAGTCATTTAAAAACGAACTAAACAAAAAACAACAGGAAGCAAACCCAGTAGTGGACAAAAGGCTTAAGACCACAGAAGGCATTGGAATAAAGTATTTAGTGTTTTACTTCTCATCTAAACTGTTCGGTCAGCACAGCCATTCTTACATACAATTAAAAAAAAGCACAGGTCTGAAATATGTTCTACCAAAACAGCCAGAAGGCTGAGAAGGGCTTCCAACTGGACAAAACCAGGAATTTTTACCTTAAAGTAAAAGAATTTTCAGTCAAGGATCCGATGGGAAGATTGCATGACCGATTTGCTTTCTAAAATAATAGGTGGCTCCGAGATGAGAAGATCATCCTCACCTAGTGAAGAGTTCTGCTCAGTGTTCACGAAGTTAGGAATGTTAAATTTTGTAAGACAATTTAGGTCCTCCTCAAATGTTCCACTGCTCCTGGGAACTTCCTGGAAGTGGGTATTACTCTCCAGACCTGGACCTTTTTGACTTGGTTTTGCTTTGTCTAAGTGTTCCACTTCATTAATACAGAAATGGAAAAGTGACCGGGATTCTTCAGCTATTTGACGAGAAAAGACTCTCTCCGACTCTAGAGGTCTCCCAAAGNGGGGGGGAGGAAAAAAAAAAAATACAGTGAGAGCATGAAAGTAGAATTATTCGCATTCTTAACAGCAAATCAAATTTCAGCAGCCATTATGATCAGGAAGAAAGGAAACCCTACAGTTTATCTACAAGAGACTTAAAAAGCCAGCACTATTTATTATTTTTCTGCTGAAGCTACTTAAGTCTTGATTTGTAGTGGTAATTTTTCATGGGAATAAGTTATCAATGCCAGCACACTTTAATGGCACTTCTAGTAATCAGTATACTTTAATAATCAGTTCAGCTCACTGAATGAGCTCAGAAATACTCTACCGAATTTCCTCTTCGGGTAGTAACAAGCAGCAAGTTAAAAAAAAATGGTTCATAAAATACTTTGAGAAAGTCTTTGACAGTGAAAATCTTTCAGAGATATGGGTAACACTGCTGTCACTAAAAGTGTAATTTCGGTGGTTGGTTATTCCAACATCAAACCATCTTTTGCACTGACCTCAGTCAATGGCATTCAGATTTCCAAATTAGGAGGTTTAAACAAAAGACTGAAAAGCTTAAGAATTCAGAAACATAGCCTAGGAAATACATCTTGACATTTCTCTCGGATTTTCCAGAAGTGTTAGCTCAGAACAGCTCCAGTCTACACAGATTTGTGTAGGAGCCATGAACAGCTGGAGGTAAGAAAAGCTTGAGCCAGACTTAAGTTTTGCAGATTGTAGTACATTCTTTGTCAGGCTGGCTTTATATGCCATCATCACAAAATGCAAGTTATTTGCATCTGAAAGGCAATAGAGGCATTCAGAGATGAGCAGTGAAAAATTTAAACATATTCTCAGGGTATAATAGTTTTGCTAAGGGTTAGTAAACTATACCATTTACATTTGAACATCTAGCACATGCCACTAAAGCCAGATATTTGGACTCCTAAAGGTGCACACAACACTTGCAGAGATTTTCAGAGAAATATTATAATTTCCTAGAGCCTGCAGTAGGAGTTAAGTGCCTACAGGCTTTTGAAAGCCTCAGGTGGCACCTTCAGAAACCTATCCCTAAAGCCTTCAGGTTCAGAGGATACTTACCGTTAGTCTTTCACTCATAGTGAACCACAAAGATCACCACTTCTCAAATGCTAATTTACTTTCATTACTTTATACAAGAATTAGAGCCTAACAAAATCAGTTACACTAGCTGTCACATCAAAACAGTCCTCTAGTTTGTCAAAATAGTATTGGCTCATTCTGTATTCCAAAGTGAAGCACGCAGAAGCAGCAGAATGCTTAAATTGATGCAAGGCACAGGAGTAGCTAAATAATAATCTACCGTATATACAGCAGGAGGCAAACAGACCAGAATACTACTGTGGTAACCTTCAGAACAGATGACTGACATTAACATATTCATAATGCAACGGAGCACCACTCTGAATTTGAGTTGCGTATATGGTTTTGCAAAAAAGGAGTTTCTATATGGTTTTCTTGCACACTGTGCAGCTGGCAAGCACAGGAAGAACAAACATGGTAAGCCTAGGAAGAAATGACTTAGGAAGAAAGCTTAAAAATGTATCCATTCGAGAAGTAAAACTAGCTGGTAGGTGTGGAAAGTCCTTTATAATCCAGGAAGCTAGGAAGGAGCAAAGGCTGTCTGTACGGAAGGGCACACAGGACTGACAACAGCAACCTCATCTAAATGGATGAATAGAAGACAGAGAAATTTTACAGTGACCAAGATTCTGAGGACTTATTATAGAGAATAATCTTGTGATGAACAGAGATCACATGATCCAGTATACAGTCATATTTTCAGATTCTGAAATTCATAAATGCTATCTTTCTGTATTTTGGGGAAGACATTTTTTTCAAACTAGACTAAAAACTTTTATACTCTTGCCCATTACAGTATCCAAGCACATCTCCATGTACATTTTTTCAGAAGACTCATAAAACAAGAGAAGCAGTCTCAGAAATCCCAGCTTTATATCTGGAGAACCAGAGTAGGGAGAAAAACCAAATCCCCACTGCAGTATTTGGGCCCTTCTCTCAGCACCACGGAAAGGAATAAGTAGCCAATCCTCCAAAATAAGCAGGTGTGGGCATCCCAAAGGGAACTTGGGGTATTTAAGCAGATCCTTAGTACCAATCCAGAAATCCTACTCTGAACCTGAGAAACCTTCCACCTAAGTTTTCAGCAAACACTGATGTATCTGTAGGTGCTTTTGGTTCAGTGAATCAGGATTTCTTTGAGCCGATTTCACCCTAGAATCCTTAACCAAAACCAGCTGCTCATTTCACCTTTACTGCAACTAATTGTAACCTGCCTCAATAGCTACATGAAGCTCTGTAATTAAAACAGCCAGCATTTGGTACAGACTGGTTACGTGAACAGACCCACATATTTATTGCATAAATGTTTTAAGGCTGTTTTTAAATGGACAAAAAGCCATAGCATACTGTCTTCTGAGCGATGAAGAGTACTTTTCAAACAAATACAGAAAAATGTTTACAATTTTTTTTTTTTTTGCACAAGCTAATGTTCTACACCTACTAATATAAGCAAACAAACGAAAAGTGTAACAGGCATTTCCATAACTAATTACATTTCTGCCGCTCCTCATCCATGTCCTGAACCTCTTCTCCTGAGCTGAGGATGTACCCAAACCTGAACATCTTGTACACTTTTAAAAAGAACATGCTATCATACCCCTTTATATTGAGTCAAGAAAAGCACATTACTAGGAAAAAATAATCAGAGTATTCTATTTTAGATCCATCCATCTGAACTCAGTTACATTTCTCTCGCGTTAATGGTACTTTAAAGAACAGCCAAATTGACTTACTGAAGTCACAGACGTGTCCATCAATCAGGATAGCTTTCTCCCAAGACTTAGGGATTCCACTGACATCTATTTCTAAATGACGGCTGCAAGACAGCCCCATAATGAAACTATGAGTCATGAAGAATCCAGTCAGTTGTAAAGACAGAAGATGCAGGCAAAACAAATCCACAGACTACACTGTTTTCACAGGCAGGTATTTATGTTCTCCAGTTTTTATATACACGTAGCAAAAATAAGAGAAATCAATGGTATTCACTGCCCTTAGTGTATTTCTGGATGTTCTATTGCCAGTACTATACACAGTAGGTTATCAAATCTTAAAAAAAACAGTGCTTAAATTTGTTAAAGATGCCAACTCAGCATACATAATAAGTGGACAAATATTCAAGCACACAACTTTCAAAGCTGCAAAGGAATTTTAAAATAAATACAGAAAGGAAAGCCCATGACTGGGCTGTGTTCAACAACTGAAGAAAAAACATTAAGATTTAGGTTGAAAGGTGCCTCTGGAGGTCTCTAGTGCAACGCCCTGATCAAGGCAAGGCCAACTCTGAATTCAGGTTAGGTGGCTTGAGGCCTTATCCGGACATACAAGTTGACCAAAATGGAGGTTTCACAAATTCTCTATCTAGACAACCTGTTCCAAGAACATTGATGAAGAAAGCAGTGGAAGATATCAAGCAGCCCTCTGCTACTTCAAAGTATACTTTTATAAGAACACGAACACTGACAAATATCCACATAAAATTCTCGTTGTTGTGTATTCAACTTGATCACTTCCTCCTCCATCTCGTACTATTTACATGGGCACAGACTTGGATGCTCAGCAAAGAAAAAAGATCCCCAAGGAAAAGAGGCAGCACACCAGTATTTACAAAGACTTTATATTTTTGAGCAGGATGTNTATATAAGAGAAACAAAATACCAGCTACAAAACTCTGCAAGTCAGTTCTGGGAAGCTAAATTCTTCTGCCTCAGTTTCCTTCTCACAGAAGCAAAAATGCAGGAGCACAGACAGGAGCTCACAATACATGCAGGTCCTCCCTAATACGGTCCTGCCTCTAGAGATGTGCTATTACAAACTTTCAGATACAGTCCTCATGTGACTAAATAGCACAGGGCACTCAGGAGGCAGAGACAGGCAGGCTGCTTTAGACAATAATAGCCACAGACAATTGCCTTTCACAATCAAGCTTCTCATCATTGCTACCTGCCTGCAAGCCATCTCACCCTCCAGAGAGCCTTTTTATTTCTACTTGACAAGCAAACCTGAGAGGAGGAGATGCGAGTTCAGATTTTCTCAGAGGAACACTCACAGCCTGCAAGCTACACAAGTGCTTTTAAGTATCAGACTTGCAGATAAATGGTTGAGCCAAAGCATGGTCTGCACATAGTTATCAGCCAGAAGGAAGTGGAAAACGACTTAGTTTGTGACTAAGAGGACTCCAGTGTTAAGAAGTATGGACCGGATCTGGACTTCAGCATCTACTGCAGTTTTTCAGCAGAAACTAAGACACTTGGAGGCATGGTGAGCTACAGGGTTAAGGCAAGAGCTTGGAAATATTAACAAATCTACATTTTGGACTTGAACACAAACATGTAAAACCCTCCAGACTCCAACTTTAAGTTACTATCTCCATCGTATTTAATTTGTGCCTACTCTGATAGACCCCATTTATTTGGGGAACAGTAATCTAAAGCCATCTGTGTTTGGCAGCCTACCCACTGACTTCCTTTGAGCATGCAAGTGCGTACATGCAGCTATTCCATTCTCTTACTGCACGCCTATGACTATTTGCTAAATAGAGAATACATTAATATACACTTCTACAAAATTGTTGTCCTACAAACACTTAGCACAAAAAACAATTTAAACAAAGACACACAGCAGCCTTTCATAAGAATGGAGTAGAAAAAGATGGTGCTGAGCTGGTGCAACATCAGCACTGTCACTGGTTGTTCGCAGGCTGCAGGACACCACACGCACCACTGAGACTGGATTTGTTATTCCAGTTTTTGGACTCACTCTTGATGTGGTGCTCCTGTTTTCGTCAGCAGGGTCAGAACAAAGAACATGAAGATGACAAAAACTGCAAGACCAACCCAAAATCCAATCACAATAGAATCTGGTGAAAAAAAGAAAACAATATGATCAGTATGTTACTTGCACTTGCAGAAAGTTCCCTTCCACATGCAGTATGAGACAGCAAATCCCAAAAGACCTTGCATCTTATTCCTGGTTGACAAAAGGGGAAGAATGATCAGATTTATCTTTAAACAGAAAGCTGCCATTGAATCTCTCATTTCTAGCCCAAATTTTACTTATGTCCGGACAAACCAGAAACAAGCTGAAAGAGGGAAGGGGCTGAATTCTCTGTTATTAAACTAAGAGCAGCTCCCTTTGTTATGCCTGGCCCATGCCCAAGCATTGCTTTGGAAACATCTTCAGTACTAGAACTCAGATGACAGGATTATTTGATTTGCAGCAAAAACCTCTGTCCCTGTAGCACTGAACTCCTGCTATTTTGAATGTTTTCTGCCTGAGACCACTAGGTTTCCAGGTTTTGATGGATCTCTTTGAAACAACAGGCTTAGGAAGATTTAGCTTTCTTTCAGTGGTAAGATAGAGTCTTCTAAAATAAATGGAACTACAGATTTGCTATTGGCTACCTCAAATATCAACAACCAATATCTCCAAGATGATTTCAAGTAATTTTTAATCTGGGTTTCCAACTTGCATACAGAAAACTGTAACACAATGTCAGAGGAGTCAAATGGATTTGGAGAGAAAAAGTCAAACCACCAGTTAATTAAACGGAAAACACCACTGCAATAGCCCAATACAGATGAAACTGCAGTCTTACTGTTATCCCAGAAAGGAAGCCTCTTATAGGAAGTAACCTAGTCCATCCCTTCTTGCCTCATGCCAAGATAGAACATAATTAAGCCATTCTAGAGAAAGAGCTGTCTAACCCATTAAAAAAACCTTCAGTAAGGAAGGTTCCACAGACCAGTATCCTAGCCCAAACACTATTATTACTGTTTTCCTTATGTCAGACTAGACCTCCCCTGCTCTAACACAAGCCCATTGCTTATCCTACACACAGACCAACTAGCTTGCCATCGTTTCTGCCTGTGCTTCCCAAAAGTGTTTTTTTTTTTTGCCTGTATGCAGAAAATGTACCTACTGTTCTCATGCAGAGCAAATGGACCCTTAGATAAACACCAGCCTTATTTAAAGCAAAACACATCTATGCCCACTTACGACTTCAAAGCTGACCTACAGTTGCTCCTGAACAAATCTCAAAACTTCTAGGAACTTGATTAAGAAATGGTACAAGTGGGACAAACATTTCAAGACAACGATCAATTGGTAAGCATTGCCCAAAGTCACAGAGAACCAAGCCAAAACACGACCTGGTCCAGGAGCTGCAGTCTACAGGTGGTTTTCCATCTGTCCTTTCAGTTGGTTATTTTCAGTTCATGCAAATATTCAAAACTTCCACTGTAAGAGTTCAAAAAATTAACGTATAGACATGCCGGAGGAAAGTCTCGGTCAGGACAACTCGTTACACAGCTACTACCAAACGCCAGAGATCCCCACTGAACACAGAGCTCCTTGACAATCTGTCTGACCCAGTGCAGCTGGCAGAGCGCAGAACACTAACCAGTACATTGAACACAATCTCCTACAGGACTAAAGGCACCAGAAAACAAGGAATCAGCTATCCTGCCTGGTACTTGGCCCCAGTGGCTAATCACACTCCCACTGTGAAATACTTTCTATGTTAAAGGCAGATCTGGAAACTAGAAATCAACTAAAACCATTTGTTCCTTCTCTGTGAAGAAAAACTGCCTGCTGCAACAACATTTTCCCCCCGTAGAAATATTTTATCATAATCAAGTCACTCCTTAATCCCATTTTCTGGTAAGCTAAGGAGGTTAAGTTTCAAGTCTCTCACTGCAAGGTTTTTTCCATCTCTCCTCTGCTGCATCTCCCCCACTCAACATCCTTTGCAAAATAACTGAAAGGTGGTTCAAGTATAGGTCTTCATGATGAGTAGGAAGGGGGGGACAGGGGGGAGGAAATTGCCCCATACTGACACTCAGTACTCTTTTCAAAGTTTGGAATATTCCTTTTAGCTTCAAGCATACTGGTAGGAGTTTATTTCTGCAATTCTATGCATTATGAGCCCTAAATCATTTTCAGAATCATTCTGTAAGTATAACCTGCACTCAGTGTTTCAAGATGCATCTTTCATTTCACCTCATTGATACAGAATAGTTCATGATTATTTGCCATCCTATCAGACTTTGCAGTACCTGCAAATTTCATCTAAAAAGAAATACTCCCATTAAACAATTTACTATTTAATCAACTGCACCGATAAGCAGAACAAAGTCTGATCAAGTAGGATGCCTCAGAAATATGCACATAGATCATATCGATCAAGCTGCAAAACTGAACTTGTCGATTAAGAAAAAAAGATTGCCTGATAAACTACTACTTCCCACAAAAATCGCATCTGCTGGCATTGTGTGCTCCCATTATTCATGAATAACAAGCCTTCCTCAGGGTTTGTTGCATGTTCCCCCCCCTCAAGAAGAGAACTCCTAAGCTTACTGAGCCTAAAGCTACACCTTGCTTGCTTTACTGTGGCTGTTGACACTTCTAACTCTCTGCTACTTCAATGACGTTCTTTGGATTTCTTTAAAATTTAAACAGCAGGTGAGAAATCACTTCAGTATTTCATTTAGGTCTCATTCATTTAAGTGCAAATTATCCAAACCTACTCATTTCTAAACATTTATTCAAAATAAATGGTAGATCAGACTACATTTATAATACCAGCCCAAGTTACAGATTAGGAAATTATCCCGTCACCTTTGCAACTTGTAACATCAGCCTTCCTTTCCTTCCTAACAGACTCAAAATCTGGTCAACACTTCTCACTCCCCTGACAATTCCTACCTATTTTACCTTTAACTAATGTTACCAAGGCTTCTTCTGTTCCAAATGCACAAAAAAAAAATCTCTACCAGTCACAGATCTCTCTTCGCTATCTTTGTCTATTAACTTTGTAACATTTTAATTTATGAAACTTTGGCACCTACTTTTCTGGATTTTCTGATTTCTAGTTTCTGCCTTCATTTTTTGCTCAGGCAGAATATACTTTTGGTTTTTATAACAGCTTTTTTTTTTTTTAAAGTCATATTTGAAAGGTCATTTGGCATTCAAACAACCCATCCTCTTCTCATCAACCCCACTTTTTTTTTTAAAAAAGTGTTTGCTGTTTATTAGATTTTGTTAACATTTTTCGTCCAATCACTTTACATAAGCTTTTCTCTGCTTTCAGAAAACAGGCTTCTGAATTCCTTTTTATATATGTTAAATTATTATGAACCTCCACTTGCCTGTAACTAAGTCAACATTAATCCCAAAGTGGCTTCCAACTTTCTCTTGCAGAATTCATCCTACGTCACTGTTCAACATAGTGCTCTCATGTTGTGTGAAACACCTCGATGTATCAGAAATTACAATAAATCATACATTTGTAATTTTAAGAGGGGAAAGTGATGTTTTACAGCTGGCTATGTGCCACTGCCAGCCTGCATCACCTAAACTGGAGCCCACTCCTCTTTAAGCCTCCCAACATAAGTTACAGACATACATTAACACGCCTTCTCCAGACTAGATTCTTTTCTTGTAGACTCATTTCTGCACTTTGGTAGAATTTACTTCATATATACAGCAGCATTCAAAGACCATTCTACCATAAAGGTCCTTCCTGTTCTCAGGGCAGAGCAATAAGAAAGGCCCTACTCAGCCACTTCTGATTTTCGGTACTCTGACTAGATGAGCTAGTGTTTTCTCCATGGAGTGGCACCACACTTTTTCTCCCTGCGCCACACACCTCCCCGTCTACAGTTCAGGTTGTTTATTCCTTGCTTTCGTTACAACTCACTGTACAAAATACAGATGAGCCAAGAGCTCATTTTAACTTAACATTGTAAACCAGATCGCCAAAGCAGAACCTCTCATTGCTTTCACATTAGTTTTTTTTTAAATCACTGATTTTGATTCTACCATTACTACAAAACTTAGAATAGCACAGCTGAGGAAGACAGAGTGTTTCCAAGTGGGAATGTGTCTACAAAGCCCCAGCCTCACCTCATTTATGATGCTTGCCTCTACAGAATTGAAAATTCTTTGTTAGCAAAGGCTGAAAATCAGCCTGCATACAGCTGTGCCAAAGGTTATGAGATTTAAGATTTCTTAAGTGGTTAAAAGCAAGAAGAAGAGCCAACACTAAAAAATAAGGGACTTGTCAGTATTCGAAGTCTCCAGGACAATGCAACGCTAACGTAATCTCCTCTCATCCTTCCTCCACAGGTTCAGACTTCAGTGAAATTAAATGTCTGACCACATTACCTCCACAGGCCCAGCTCAGCTGGAATAATCCAGAACAAGAAACTTATTGAAATGTCATCACATATGCAACAGACCTAGACTGTTCCTTTACTAGATTAAAATCAACCCGTTGAGAATGCATGCAGTAACACCAAAGTAATCAGAGGCAACTATAATCTATCAGTCAAAAAAAAAAGAAAAAACAGAAGGGACTTCTTAGGTCACTGATTCAATACTGCTATTGAATAAGCCTCTCTCTTTCATAAATATACCAAGTTCCACCTGAAAAGTTGTTGTTTCTGCTGTCCCATTCTCTAGCAAGTGTTGTCCAGAACCCTCCTGCTCTACGAACAGCACAGCCAGACAGTAAAGCTGAGCTGCCATGCCTAGCATGGCAAACAACTCTATGGCAAGCCAAGATTCATTTTGCCACTAGACCTTCAACAATTCAGAAATAACTATTATTTATATTTTTTCCTCCCATCACACTCTGACACAGAGCTAAAAAGAAGGTGAGTACACACATGGCAGCTAATCTTTGTAATCAGTAATCTTTGCAATCGAGTTTGGTCTCTGATTAAGTGGAGGAAAGGAATATAAATTAGAAGCATGATAAAAGCTAACCTACATTTTTCAAGTACCTAACATTTGTAAAAATACAGAGAATAATCAGCAGACTTCTGTTAAAAAAATAAAATTTTAAAGATAAAAGTACAATTCAGGCCAAACAACAGCTTCTGCTCTAGTTCTTGCCTTTTAAAAGTGTTGAGAACTTCAACAAGTTCCTTTTGACTTTCCCAGTGCCTCCCCAAAACCTCCCAACCGTGCAGAAGCAAGGCAGATCAGCCTTTCTGGGCTACTGATTGCTGCTGCAAGCACTCCTCTTTCCCAGCCTGAATCCTCACCATGACGAAGGAGGCAGGAGGTACGTGGCCCACCCTGCACCATGCTCCAGTACTGCATGGGGACCCCGCCCCACTACGTCAAAGACTGGTGGCTCAAACACTTGCACTGTGTGTTCAGTTCTGAAACGGTGGAACAAGATGGCTTGCTCCTCTTTGGAAAAGTGCTTACAAAACACATCCTATAGGTTTGAGTTAGTTTGGTTTGGGGGTTCTTTTTTTCTTTTTTTTCTTTTTTTTAAACTCTCCTCCTCCCCCCTCCCAAAAAAAAAATTCTCAAAGTCACATTTATTGTCCAGGTTTAAAATAAATATTAGCCCAGTTGTACTAGCTTGTCCTAGTTAAATTTCCTTTCAATTCCTACCCATATTTTTCATCTCTATCTCTGTCCTCCACCTTTTACTTGTACTGTAATTAAGCTGCTCCAGCATTAGCACGATGCTGAATTTAGCAGAAACATTCTATGAAGAAAATCCTAATGATAAAAGTTTCTTCAGAAAAAAAAAAATTCTTCTTGAAAGCTTTAAACTTGTTTTCTATAAATGAAAAACAAAAGCAGTAAGGCTGCCCACCAATGCCCTTTTCGCACTAATGGGAACAAGAACAGAACAACATGGATCATAGCAAGCTGCCACCAGAAGCAGCAGGGGCCGCGCTTGCTGTTACAAACAGTTTCTAGTAGTCTGATATTCCTCAATACTGATAAATTTCCACTACATTCAAGAAACCCATGGTGCTCCTATACATAAGGAAAGCAGTCAACAAAAAGACAGAAAATTATAATAATCCAACAAAGAGATTAGTAACTAATTGTTGAGAAATTAAAAAATTAGGAGAGACTTTTGTACAATAATCAGTTATAAGTGAAGAGCAAGAACATTAAGATGGGGAAGCTCAGCTGAAATAAAATGTCTGTATTGAACTTACATTTATGAGCCTTCAGGCCTTCAAACGACACTGGTCCATACTCATAGTACTCATACTCCCAGGTATAATCAGAGTTAGACAAGGCCTGCTGGGAGGTTCTGTTAGAAATCAACCTCAGGGCAGACATCTTGCACCTAAATAAATATATCCCTGCAGATATGAAATGCATTAGTAAAGAATACAGATTTCTAACATCTTTTGATTTTACACAGAATATTTTCTTACTTATGGGATTCTCTCTTGTCACTATTACAAAGAAAAAACACTTGCGTTTACAAAGATGCTCACTCACACCATTAAAATCCAGTACCACTGCCCATATGGCAAGGCCATCACATCCCCTCTCATTCCTTTCTCGGTCTTTGCTGGCCAACCACCAGCCAACACAGCTTCTCTTTAACGGAAAGAGAGAATTTATGTTCACCTCCACAGAGATGCCTGTAAAAGTACAAAGTATCAAAACCATGCTCCTCAACATATAGCTTTTATAGCCGAAAAGATAGTAAATATCGAAGACCACCATCTTCAGCAGCTTAGGATGAATGCTGCCATGAAAATCTGGATGGAGAACTGGCTGGAACGCCAGGCTCAACGGGTTATATCATATCATTCGCATAAAGTCCAACTGGTGGCTGGTTACCCGTGGTTACCAATCCCCTAAGGGCCTGGTGCTGGGCTAATACCATTTTGAATCTTCCTTAAAGAGCCGGACGATGAGACAGTGCGCTGGCAGCAAGTTCGCTGATTATATGGCGGGCAGGGGGGAGCAGTGAAAAGTTTGGAGGGCAGACTGCTGTTCAGAAGGACCCAGACCAGCTGGACAATTCGGCTGACAGGAACCTCATGAGGATCACTGATGCAAACGCAAAGTCTTGCATCTGGAAGGGAATAACCCCATGCAACAGTACAGGCTGGGAGCTGACTGCTGGGGAGCAGCTCTGCAGAAAAGGACCTGCAGGTCCTGCTGGACAACAAGCCAAACACAAGTCATCAGTATGCCCTTGTGGTAAAGAAGGTCAACCACGCACTGGCCTGAATTAACAAGAGTGTAGCCAGCTCATCAAGACAAGCATTTGTTCTTCTCTGTTCAGCACCAATGAGACTGTATCTAGGGTACCATATCTGGCGGTATCCTGAGTAACAGAAAGACGCAGACATGCTAAAGCAAGTCCCATGGAAGGCCACCGAGACTGTCAGCGAGCTGAAGCACAGGATGCATGAGAGGCTGAGGGAACTGGGTTTGTTTAGCCTGGAGAAGAGAAGGCTCAGGGGAGACCTTAGTGCTGTCTACAGTCAAAGTTACAGTCGGGGGTATAGAGAAGACTGGGCCAGCATCTTCTCAAGAGGTGGACAACAACAGCACAAGAGGCAACAGACAAGTTGAGACATGGGAAATTTCAATTAGACATGATGAAAAATTTACCTGATCTAGTTGAACATGCTTTGAGCAGAAGATTGGACCAGATGACCAGAGGTCCCTTGCAACCTAGATTTTCATGTGCTAGAAGGGTTTCAATATGTCACTACAGAAGGAAGATAAGACAGGAGTGATTTTCCCCACAGATCAACAAGAACTGTAGTGCAACATTAATCATCATTAAAGTTACCCTGACAGATACTCTGTCATTACAACACTGAACTAGGGATTTGCATTTCGCAGAGTAATTTTTTAGAATTAGACAATTCTATACACACCAAAAGAGAGCACATCTCTGCACAAAATTTCTGCCACAGCAACTGGAATCAGAACATCTAACTCGAGATTACAAAATAGCATTCCATAAGAAACTGTTCAGTGCTTTTCTAAAAGTAAATTGAGCTTTGGGTAATTCTGCACTCAATTCAAACCCAGCAGGATGAAGACTTCATGCAGTCAAACTACTGCAATTAACTGTTCTGTGGACAATGAAACTTCTCAGAGTATGAAGTCAAATCCAGATAGAACTTTTTGGGGAAAAAAAAGATCCTATCACTCAAAACAGCTGAAACTTCAGTCCTTCCATTAGATTGAATAAGGCTGTGTGCAAGCAAATGACATTGTTCAAATGCTAGGAGGGCCATGCAGAGAGAACAGGAATCAGGCACAAAGTGAGGAGCACAAATTCACTCAAGAAATATTAGCAGCCTTTCAAGTTCATAAAAAAAGTTCTCCTTCTGTAATAATAAGTGATAAATCATTTAAAACAAAAAATGGGCCTATTTTTCAAACTCAAACCAGCTTAGTTTTCAGGATTAAGCAATTCACCCACAGGGGCGGGGGGAAATATTTACCTGAGCAAGGATAAGGTGCTTCACATCACCCTCACCCTTCTTCAGCCACTCAGAAAGCTCTCAGCTAGACTAAATAGCCTAAAGCACAGAAGGCAAGGAAAAAAAGATACTTTAGTGGCTGCAATGGGACAATCCAGTTCATGGCTCAGGATGTTTCCCATCCTCTACTTCCTTAAGGGTCTGAAGGAAGATGCCAGAAAAAGGTAAGTAATTTTAAGTGCTTGTGTTAACAGTAATGTTGCTCCTTTGCTTTTTGAGTGACTTGAAAAACTTTCCATATTTCCTGGAATAAAAGAGAATGTCTAATTAAGCTTTAGACGGAGTTCTTCTTGTTTTTAAAATCAACTAAGGTAACTGCTGCCTTCTGGGAGAAGCAAGTGACACAGATGAAAAATTATGATTCTTGTCCTAGTTTGCTCCCAGTGCAGCTCTATCAGTCGTCTCTTACAAGATTCTGCATTTCATTTTTGTGACTGACCCCTGAGGGTTCCCATCATCTTTTTCCCCACTTTCTCCTCAATGTTTTCTTGATGACACACCTCTTGTCAAATTTTATTAGCACATTCCTGTCTAAGCCTGCTTTTCTCTTTTGGAGCCTTCTAGAGGAGTCTTTCATTTAGATATTTCTCATATGGCTTCATCATCACCTCCTCTCTTTTAGTACTATAATAAAAGCTGAACAGGAATCCACAGGCAGAAAACTTCAGAATAGGATGTATGAACAGTCCAAAAAAACGTTTCCTCTTCTACCTCAAATGCAAGCAGATGGGATTAATTGGGCCACATGCAGATTTCTCCCCCCCAAGTCTAGTCACTAGCATCCATTTGTGATCTATGGGGAGAAGAATCACTTCTAGGACGCAAAGAATTTGTCCTGTTTTAGTCATAGGTTCAGACTCAAAGCTCCAGTGCTTCACCACTGGCTACAAGCATTTCTACACTTTCTTCAGTTGTGGATAAGCCACTATCAGAGGAAGAGGCGATAACTGAAACTTTGGCCACTGGTTCCCTGCCTAACCTGTTACTCAGGCTTTGTGAGACATAATATGCCTCTAAATGATCCAGTACAGCTGAGCATAAGCATTGTTCCAGCCTAGCTTGCAGCTCACTTGTAAGTTCTGTCTGTCCAAATGTCTCTAAAACCTTGGCCTGAAACACATTAAAACAAACCTTTTATTCTACTTAAAAAGCCAGCCTAATATGGTGGAACAAGGACCAGCACAGCAAAAGCAGTGAAGATGAAGACTTTGCATCTCCCAAAGAAGAGCAAAGCAGGGCAAGCTGGCATGCTAGTAGCCTGCAGCACACATCTGCCAGACTGCAACAAGTCAAGGAGGGACTTCATGTGCTACACAAGGGCTTCAGGGAAGGAATTTCCACAGAAAATACAGTCAAATACTCTTTTTTCCCACCCCAAGTGGACAGCAGTGATATATCCAACAGCTCTGAGGCATGACAGGGAGCTCCTCTGATTGGCCTGGCTGAGTTTTTTTTGGAGAGGGTGTAGGAGTTGTTTAAGGCAAACACAAAAGCCCCTCTGACTTGGATGTGTATGGATGCAGACAGCCTTTCCTCACCCTGGCTCAAGTAAGTGAGCAATAAAAACCTTCATTCTGCTCACTCAAGAAAACCCAAAGCAGGGCTGTGCTCAGTGCTACCAACGAGGAGATCCAGACAGGTTAGTCACCTGTTAACTAAAAACGTCAAGCACTCATGGCCTTCTTCTGCAGCACTGACCTGGTCTCTTTGAAGACTACGGATGTCAACAGGTAACCAGACACTCCCCATGGAGACATGACTGCAGCTCCTGGAGTTGAGTTATACCTTCATGAGAACTCACTCATTACCTCTGTGAAAGTTTGTAAGGTCCCAGCTGCCTGCCAGTGGTACTCGTGCAAGCTAGTGTGACTCCGCAGGGCTATAGGTGCACAAAATCCACATCTCTGAATTGCAGCAGCGGCATGCAAACACTGTGCAGCTGGATCATTTGCATTACGCGGGATATAATCAGCACGTTTGCTCTACACAACCACCTACCTTTCAAACTGCTGCTGAGTCACTCTAAGGGCAAAACTGGCCACATGCCATATCTGAAGCACAACTTCGTGGTTCACACTGCCGCTGGGGCTGCAAAGACAAATCCGTTTTTGTGTACATCTGGAACTGGTCTTGTATGGAACCAGCAACAACCACCTCCAAGTCCGACCTGCATGCACAGGAGTAAATCCATGTGGACTAGTCAATGTGCTGTTCATTTCTGGAGCAAGATAAACTACCAATAATACAGTAGACATGAGCAACAAGGTAAGTTTTCAATCAAAAACTACATTAGTTTTCCACTTTTCCATTCTGCTTACTTCTGCAGAGTCTGAACACTTTATAGACTTCTGAGAATAAACAAACTGTTGGCCCCTTGCGAACTGTGAAGATCCCAAAAGCCAGGCAGGAACAGAAAGCAGCAATATTTCAAACTGCAAGAAGTCTGAGGCTAAGAAAGCTTAGCACTGCATCCTGATGCATCAGCTCCATCAGCTAGGCAGTACAATTAAACCAAAAGTGCTGGCTACAAGAAGTTAACAACTCAGGCTGTTTCTGTAGCCTCTTAGTCCCCATACTAGCAACAATATTCTGCTTGCTAGGGGCAAGGGAATCAGCCATCATCGCCATTGCATTGCTTTTTACTCCATCCCAAGGACTAAGAGGTGAAGTCACAGAAGTCAATGAGGAAAGCAAGCAGAAACTTATTTACTCTGCACTGCATGAGCTAAACAGTAATACAGATCCCATCTTTCTACAACCCTACCACACGGCTATTGCTTCGAACAAGCTGTGCCACTTCCAAGCATTGATGAGAAAGCAGTCTGTAGGAGATACTTAGCCAAATGGTCCTCGCTTCTTGCCCTTCTCAAGATCCTAGACGTGCAGGATCTGAGATCCAGCTGAGGTCTTGTATGGGGAAATAACTAATCTTCTCGCCTGCAATAAGAGAGGAAAGCAAGCAATACAAAAGCAAAATTTAGCAAGAAAAATAGCAAGATAATTGAAAACTGACTGTACAATTAAAAAAATCATACATGCTAACTTCGAGTACACAACACCTGGGACTTTTCTTGGAAAAGAAAAAGTACCAATGTTAACAGCTCAAGAACAGCATCATCTGCACGAGCTGCTGCACTAAAACAGGAAAAATGATATTGGATTCATCACAAAAGGACTTTTTAACAATGGTAAGGAAAAGCGCTATTTTAGTCACTGCTTATCCTGGGAACTAAGAACAAGAAATGAAAAATTACAGACATCTGTGCTGCATACTACTGTATTACACACCACATATATTTGAATATCTTTAACTGTCAAATGTAAATTAGACTCCAACAACTGGTAATCCAACATGCATATGAATTCTCACGAAAATGTCTTATTTTCCATTAACACTTGACGTCTTGTGCTGTTTTGCCACAGTGTAGAAGGTCTCCACACCATTATGCACAATCTGCATGCTAGTCATATAGCAACTGTTTATGCCTTGTTTAAAAGCAATGATCTTATAAATATAAAGTAAAATTTAACAAATAAAAGGAAAATACTTGGCAAACTGTTTAGGTCTAAGAGGTCATAATCAGATATGCAAACACTAATGCCCACTTAGTAGTTCATCTCAGTAGCAGCCACCTGAAGTTTGGCAGAAACTAACACAAAATCCTATTGTACTGTGAGTTCACAGACAACTATACGGATTTGAAAAAAGACAAAGCTGACACTATGTTTGCTCACTTTTAAGTCTTGTCTGAGAAGAACCCCGAATTATACCTAATGAAACATCACAAAAGCTATATATTCGTTCTATTCTTATGACAGTTTCAATCCTGAGCTGACAATAAAGGGACAGGGAACTGTCAGAGTTAGTATAGATCTACTGAGACTTGCTCCCAAAACACACTGAAGCAACTAGCTCAGTTTAACTCCAATACCAAAAGCCTTCAAACTTGCGGCCAGATATACAGTCCTAAGACAGTATTATCTACAAATAGAGAGATATTAGCCATAATATTCCATTCGTCTCCTGCAGTTAAGACAGAATTATACAATCAGTCTTCTGAGCTCAACTTTGAAGCCCGAAAACATACCAGATTTTGCCATCCTGAATGTCAAAATGGAGTATTACAAGTATTCACACTTCCACCCAAATAATTCACCTCTTCAAAAAACACATGCAACTTGACAGCTATTGTAGTCATTGCAGAAAACGAGCCCAAACCTTCCTTCTAAGCAAAGATAAATCTATTTTTCTAAAGAGAAAACAAATAGAGAAAAATGTATCTAACAACAGGTTCTAATTCCTGAGCAGTTTTAAAGAGCAAAGGTTATCCTTTCAGCAATCTTTTGCCAGACATACCCCATCATTTTCCTACACTGAGCCTACTTCTGGAGAGCAGCAGGCTCACGGATACAGCAGCAGACACAGCGAGGCTGCAGTCAGAAGAGCGCTCCGGCCCCCAGTGAGTTGAACTACTAAGTGGGCATCAATGTTTGCACATACAATTGTGACCTCTTAGTCAGGACTTGGTAAGTCAGCCTCCTCACAGGTCTGCACACATGGCAGCTTCAAAACCCAAGTTCCCTCAAGACCAACCAGATTGGAAAGATCTATCAATAAGCATTAAGCATCGAGATCTTTTCACTCCTGTAACATTACAAATGCTGACATCAACGGCACACGTATTCAACACTTCCCAAAAGGAAGGCCTGCCTTTCCCTCAGCTGTTTACAATTCTGCCCAGTTTTAACCTTCGGCACTACAAATTGTTAACCTTTAGCCTTCCGCTAAATATCACAGATATAGGTCCCAGGATGAGTTGTTACAGAAAAGCCTCAAGTGAAAGAGCTCTGGCATATCCAACAATGAGGTAAGAGTAAACCACGCAGCAAGCCTGCGGATGACCTGCCCTGAACACATCTGCTTTTGGGCTGCACCATTTTCCAGAATTTTCAAAACTGAGCTGGCTCAGCAAAGTAGTCTTCGTTTTTCCTTTACTAAATGTTTCTTTTTTACTACATCTACTGCCACAGAAAGCTCAGTGCTGAAACCTTGCTAACCCTGAAATCTGTCAATCCAATGCCTTATTCTGAGTAGGGACATAGGAAAGCGTCCCCCTCTCTCCATACTCTTACTGATCAGCACATCTCAGGTCAACTGCAATGAGCTAGCTACAAGACATGCTTTTAAAATACCTTCTATACGTGTTATCACATAAGAACCAATAATGATAATAATAAAGCAACATCAGTAGTAGGGATGTTTTCATTTTTATAACAAAGATGACATTAAAAGGAAAAAAATCTCTGAAGAAGAGAATTTCTGTCAATGCACGTAACCCTATTCATAGGGTTACTAGACTGCAGATTTACTCAAATCGGCTAGTTTGCAAATCAGGAGGAAACACTGCACACATAATGCTGAGTACACCCAAAGGAGCAACTGAACCCAAGAACAGGTGTCAGCAAGGACTTCAAATAATCTCATCTAAACTGGCTACTTGTAACAGCGGTGAGGCTTAAAGAAGGAACTGCTCCTGCAGGACTGGGGAACTCGGCACTGACTAACAGCCGCAGTTGCCTAGGTCCATCTGCGTTAGTGACCTGGGCCTGAGCACGCTGGGTGCCGCGCACGGAGCTGTGCTGCTGCACGAACCGCCCTCAGCAAACCCGCACCGAGCCCCACTGCAGCGCTGCTGTCGGCAGGGTCGCGCATCCAAGAAAATGGATGAACGTGTTCGGGCCTCATTTCACAGCTCTGCTTTGGCTTTGCCTCAATCAAATAGATCACCAAAGCACCAAATCTGAAAAGCAGAGCGGAAACTGAGTCCATCTCCCCTCCCCACTACAAAACAAAACCCTGATCGTCATGTAACATCCCTCCGGTTTGAAGCACGGTCCATGTACTTCCACTGCTCAGCAACTCTGACCGCAGAAACGGGTTTCTCCCAAGTCTACTCTCAAGCCAGCAGAAGATAAACTGGCAGAGTCAAAAAAAACAGATATGATAACCATTTGTTCAGAGTTGCATCTGCGCTCAGATATCTCACAGCCATGGTTTGACTGTGCTATGGTGGAAAAAAAGTCTACACTTTAAGCTCTCGCCCACAGGGTCTGTAAAGCCATAATCTCTCAGACGCAAAGTAATTCTTGAGCTTTTTGGTTTGAAAAGTCGGTTATCTATTGTTTCCTCAAGAACAAAATTAAAAAAAAAATACAGCTTTCTTTAAAACTTCCACACTGGAGTGATAAACGTTTTCTGAACTCTCGGAGTTCATGTACGATATGATCAGTTCAGCAAAAATTTCAAATAGCCACTGAAACGGAGCTTTACTTAAAGGCAAACTGGTTTGGGATTTTTCCAAACCAGAAGCATTTTTTTCCTGTCTTTAGATCTAATTCTTCACTCTAGTGCTGTGGAGGAAGCAAATAGTTTATTGCAGTGCTTCAAATACAAATTTCTTTTCAGGTAAATCAGACAGCAATACACTACTCACAAGCACACATCCAAACGCTCTCATTCTTAATCCCTACCACGTCTCTGTGCTACACCAGGCTATAACAAGTAACGAGAGACCAAGAAAACACTATTAAGAATAGCACAACCAAGCCCATTGGAGTGAGCATGCAGAATAAAGCTTTAATTTATTCACAGCAAAGTTTTGCCAGTAATAGCTCATTCTATTAGCTTAAAAACTGGAAATTTGATTTAAACTGTTTAACAAGCTGCAAGAGCATCATCTGGGCTTCACCTTAAAACCTCTTCCACCACAATGTGTACGCAGACAAACAGTGACAGAATAAGCAGAGCAGTAAACAAGTTTGCCAGCTTTTAACATTCTGGATTTTTTTTCTTCAGAAAATGAATTCTCTTGAAATAGCTCAATTTATTTCATACATTTTTTCTTGTGATACGCCCAGAATGTTCCACTATTTTAGGCAAGAAGGGAGCCAGACTGCCCGCAGTCAGTGGAGAGTTGCTGTTTCACTGGCATCTTGCCAGGCATTTACTCCTGTGGTAAAAATTTATCTTAACTCCCTGATTAAGAACCTGAATAGGAAATCACAAACAGACAAGAAAAACAAGCAGCATTTGAGACAATTACCTGATTATCTGAGAGCAGAAACCAACACATCTATTTATTTCCACAGTGGTTATGTAAACCTGCATCTCTGAGGAGCTCAAAGGAGGAAAAACAGAAAGAGCAGAGGGAACTGCTCCAAAACAGAGCAGCAGGTTGGAAAACAACTGGAAAAAGAAGAGCCTTAACATTCTAGCAAACAAGCCCTGCCCAGCCTTGCTGGGGTTGTGTAAGCATTGCCACCACTGCCCCATCCCTTTACCAGCTGTGCCCATCACAAGAGGAGTGGTAAGCTCGTAACAGGGTGCCTACACGTCCAGTCACCGTCCGGCATTAAGCACCTACCGAGGCAGACACGCCAGGTCTAGCAAGGCAAACGTCAGGCAACACACAGGGCTCTGTGGGAAGTTCTGCCAGCTGGTCACGGAGGTGACCAAGTCCAGCAAAAAGAAGGGCAGACAGCTCAGGACAGGGACCTGGTCTACCCACCATACCAGCCCCTGTCAACAGAGGCTGAGCAGCAGAGAGAGGCCAGCCATTAAGGTAGAGGGTGGGTGGAAAAAAGCAGGAGCCTTGGGGGGACCGAGGAAGACCACGTGGGGGGAAGGAAGAGGGCAAGACTGAGAATGGGAAAAGTAACCTAAGGCGGCACAGAGGAGAGCCATTCATCCTTTCAGTCTGAAAGCATAAAGGGATGTGTCATCTGGGGAAAAAAAAACCAACAAACTTATTCTATTTTTTTTTTTCTTGATAGCATTTCAGGTTAGCTTTTAAAGTTTGCTCACATGCACAGCAGTCAGAGCAGAACAAAACACACAATTCGGGGGGAATAAAAAGTTTTAACGCTTTCTAAACAAGCCATGTGTTTTTTAAAGGGCTGGCTATTTTGCTTTTGACTACATAGACTCAGGAACAAGAGAAGGAATCACTCAGTTACAAATTCAGAAGCATGATACAAACCCTTCTGCAGGTAGCGCTTTCCACAGCGCCTACGCGAACCCTGCGGTCCCAAACCTTAAAAAAAAAAAAAAAAAAGAGAGAGAGAGAAAGAGAGAGAAGTAAAAGAAGACTCACGGGGGTACTTCAGCACCCCAGGCTCGCGAAAGTCCCGGTTCCACGGCGCCCAGCCCGCACCGCGGGCACCGGGCTCCCAGTCACCCTGCCCCACGCTCAGAGCTCCCCGAGCCGCCCGCTGCCGCCGCGCCGTCCCCTCACGGCGCCGTCCCCTCACGGCGCCCACCCGCTCCGGGCACGCCCGGCCACGTTGGGCTTAGAGGGATAAGGGGAACCGGGAAGGGTGAGCGGGTTCCTCGGCGCAGGGATGTGGGGAGCGGGAGCTGGGAGAGGTGCCGTCTCAGCTGCCGTGAGGTGAAGAACAGCGCTTCGAAAATCCGCAGGTGGCATAGCTGCTTCCCCCCCCTATGAACTGCAGCTTCTTGAAACTAAGAGGCCGTAAAGAGCATGTGAGATCAGTGCAATGTGACCTTGCTCGGCTGCTTGCAGTTACCAGAGCATAGGAAGTGACAGAATCATTGAGGTTTGGTAGGACTTGTGGAGGTTGCCTAGTCCTCAGCTAGAGCGCGTTGCTCAGGACATGAGTTGGGTTTTCAGTATCTCCATGGGTGGAGACTCCATAGGCTGTCTGGGGAACCTGTTCTGGTGGCTGACCACTCTCACTGCAAAAATTTTTCATATGCTTAATGGAAGTTCCTGTGTTTCAGTTTGTGCCCCTTGCCTCATGTCCCGTCAGTGGGTACCACTGAGAAGAATCTGGCTCCATCTTCTAAATTCCTCCACCAGGTATTTACACACGTTGGTAAGAACCCTCTGAGCCTTCTCCAGGCTAAGCAGTCTCAGCCTTTCCTCATACGTCAGGTGCTCCAGTCCCTTCTCCATCTTTGTGGCTTTATTCATCTTCATGGCAATCGAGTGGTGTCCTTGAACTGCCTTGCACGCCTATCCAACAAAGCTATTGGCCTGCTGCGGTACCTGCCCTCAGACATTTTAGTGAGTCCTTGCTAGTGCTCTGGCATCTCTACTCTTTAGCATCAGCCTCTCTATGTGGTTCATATCCATTTGTCTTCTTGCACTTGAATACGGGTCATGTGCAAGTAAGGGCATCTGTGAAACCACTGTTTTTCATCTCCTGTTTCTCTCCAGATGGAACTGTGATCTTGGACAGTGCCATCTTTCTCCAGAAATGGTCATAAAAGCTATTGATATTGTCATTTTCATCTCAAAAATATAAAACTGTTGCTTATGCATCCTCATGATCAGAAAATTGAGTAAACACAATGGAAAGTCAGGAACTTCCTTTCTACTTATTCCATTGATGCTGAAAAGGCAGCATGACTCAGGCTTTTGCTTAAAAACAATTTATTGCTCAAATTCCCTCTCAAAGAAGGAAGCCTCATGTAGGCAATACCACACATCCCTCTCATCTCCTGTGCTTTGGTCCTTTAAGGAAAGATCAGAGCTATCTTTGATACCATATGCAGCAGAGGCCAAACAAAACCAAACCATGGCCAGACTAGTGAATCAGAATTGTTGTATTTTCTCAAGACTTTTACTGTCAGTTTCTAACACTTATTATTGGTGAAAATGCAGAATTCATGATTATTCAGTAATAGCAACGGAAGAAGTGTAGTGCTCTTTCCAGGTGAGATGTGGAACTCTGCAGCTGCACAAACTCCTAGTGAAGATAAAGGTGTTACAGTATCTTTTCCCCACTGCTCTTGTCATTTCATTTTCTGTCTCTTCATGCACGTCATTAGTGTCTCTTTCTGCTTATAGAGCCAGCAGTGGGAATTTCTAAAAGGCAAAGGAATTCAGTTGAGGGAAGTGGAGAGCTGCATGCGTTCACATTGCAGCTGACCAGAATGAGGATGGAGCTCCGTCTGCAGCATCTGCTCTCTTCTGCCTCAGCAGCTGTGGCATCAGCCCAGGGCTTAGTGATACACAGCTAGAGACTGCATTTACAATTAAAGCACAAATTTTGCAGAAATTCATTCTACCAGTCCTTCTCACTTGCCAGATCTTTAGATTCATGTAGTCAGTAGCTGCCTGGGTTTTAGCAGCCATCTAAAAAGCAACTGCAAAGGAAAAAAACCTTTTCACTGTAGCTTAGTCAGAATTGAGACAGACACACGCACATACAAAGCAGTCTTGCATATTATTACAGAGTGAAGAATCTTGCAGTTCTTACATATCTCAGGTGCTTTAAATGGAAGGCAACAGAGGGACTTGCACTGAGGGACACTTACGACAAGCATGACTATGTTGCGAGAATAACGTTGTTTGGTTGAATTTGTGTCTTAGTAAAAATGTTATAAAGAAACAAACTTCAACATATTTACCATTTTTCTGTACTACACTCTCAGAAAACTTCTTAAAGTTGCAGATCTGTGAAAAGGCTGCCGCAGTGAGCTTTCCAGTGCTTTTGGTGGCCAAATGTACTAACAAATTTAGGGTTCAAAGTCACCAAAAAATTATTTTACTTTTTCTCTCAAACTATGTTGAGCTCCACAATCTGTCATGTTTTGAAAGAAGTAATATTGTAGGGGAAAACATATTTTATCCACCTTACAACATGAAACTAAATTAGAAGGTAAAACTTAAGCATCCATGAATGGAGAGTGAAATTTTAACAGAAGCCACCCATTCATGTTTGATTTCAGTAACATTAGTAGACATCAGATGCAAATCTATGGATATACATAACACAGTAATAAAATGCGGTTGAGTAATGAACTATGTTCATATCTTTTAGCCATATCACTTTCACAAGTGATAATTTTAAAAATGAAATTAATATTAAGTTGAGGTTGCGGGAACCTATTGGGAAACCCTGTACTATGCAAGTGAATTAGCTTTCTGAGAGATACTTCTTGTCCACAGTAGCACCAGGAGAATCCACCTTCATCCACTGTAGCATGTTTCAGTGCTCTTATGCTCAGCTATAAGAATGCTGTCTCACTTCCAGTTTGAGTTTGAAGCTCTTAGTGCCATTCCTGTTTTAAAAAGCAAGTATTTTCATGGTATATTCTGTTACAGTTGTGTGTTTACAATTAACATTCTTTGGATAAGTTTTATTGTCTTGAACATTGCATCTCTTAGTGATGTTTTCCTGTCGGTAAAGGAAATTTCCGTTTCCATAATGGTAGATCAGAACTTAAGCATTATTCCAGGCTCAGCCACACAAGAGTTAAACGTCATGTATCTACTGATCCTGAGTATTCCCCTTGTAAGTAAGACATAGAGCTGATGTAACTCTCATAATATCAGTTATGTCCTTTACTGACAGTTTTGCCCTTCAGAATCAACAAACTTCTAGCATACAGTCCTTTTTTCTTTGTGTGACCTTCATTCTGTGTTCCTCTCTCTACAACCTGAATGTTCTGAACTACCTTTTAATAATTAAAAAAAATCAAGTAGGATCATGCCTATGCCAGTTTACCACCCATAGCTGTTTAAAATCTGAACCAGCTCTGACCCCATCTAAATGCTTATTGACTTTTTAATGTGATGAATTCTCTTACCTGAACGCAGTGCAGATATTACCTGTTGCTCACAGTTATTTTTATGCACCAAACTTTTAATCTAATTTTTAAAATTATTTGCAGTTGTTAGATATGCCCTAATTCCCTTAAAAATACGTTGCGATATTTAAGCTTGGAATAAACTAATGCCTCTTTTTACTGTCAGTGGTTAAAATTTACAGCTGTCTTTGACAGCCAGCAAATATCCATAATCAAATTCTTGAACAGTTGTCCCACCTCCAACACTTGGAGTTACCTCTCAGTCTATTTTAAATTCTGAAGAGAATAAATTGCCCCCAGTACTTGCAGTCTGTGCTTAAATTTGGTGCCAGATTAATCTTGTGACAGCCTTTATGGTCTTCTGCACAGCTGTGGCAAGCTATCTAGCCTAAATTTTCTCATCTAGTCCTCTGGTTAATGTGTTGGCACAACATCACTCTTCCTTGGTATGTTGATCACAGAATACAATCTTTACATCTGGCATGTTTCACCCTAATTTATGGACCATCTTTCCTTGTTTCCAGCACAATTCCTGTTTCCTGGAGAAGCAGAGTTAAAAAAAAAAAAAAAAAACACACACAACCTCAAAGATTTGCAGGTTATTCTTCTATGCAAAACAAGGAGCGGAGGGACAAGAAGACTTCATTCCAAGAAATTCTAGGTATTGTTTTCTAAGTATGTTAGTTATGAAGCAGCTCTATTCCAGCAAAACTATTCATAAATCACAGGCATTATATCCTAGTTTATTCTACAGATTACGATCCTGTCATTTTTTAGCAATATAATCTGCAGTGCCTGAATAGCACAGCATCAGTAATAACAACACAGAAATGTGCTCTGTGTCACTGAAATTTGGTAAGCTACATTATGTAGTTCAAAGCCTTATCAGAACGTAACGTTCACCCTCTATATTTGATACGCCACAGCAACTGCTAGAAATCACAAGTATGACTAACTACCCTAAGCAATAGGTCTTCCAGGTTATGTGTATTTTATTTTACAGACTGAGAAACAGATGAACATGGATATAATTTACGGTGACTGCACTGAATCTGCTGTGCTGTGCAAAGGACCAGTTCTGCAGTGAAATCTGAGGCAGTTGTATCTTTCTGGGAACTCTGTACTGAAAAGGAACCAGGGACCTAACTTCATTTCTGCCTTTGGACCTCAGCTCAGCCTCACAGGTGCTCACAGATCCTGCCACTGAAATTCAAGTGTCCCTGAAGTTGTCTGTAAGGAATGGACTGTGGTGAAGCTGGAGGAAGGGAAATCTTTCCACTGGAAGCATCATCAGTTTTCCAAGGGCAGTTCTTTCTGCAGCTCTCTGTTTCCTTTCACAGATGCTGTTCGCTTTGATGGGAAGAGCTGCCTAGTGTATTAATATTGGCATGCCTTGCAGGTATTAACACAGAAGTTTAGATTTTCTTTACTTCACCCAATTCCCTGTTCAGTCCATGTTCTGCCTCTTGCAGATGAAGTCATAGTTCAAGCAGGCCTGACAGTGGTGCGTTCTCTCCTGGAAGAATAAATGGGAATGTGGTCAGACAGATAAATCACTGCAAAGACAGGAGTTGAAAATACTTCCTTAGTCTCTTAGATATGAGAGATATGATGTTCAGTCATTCATTTGTTGGTCCTATAAAAAGCTGTCATCTTCTGCTCATCCCTTACTCAGAACAGGTTGTGAAGCTTCAGTTAAGCACAGAATTTGTAGTATTTCCCTTCCTGTTGGCTATTCCTGTTGACTCCTCCTTAGTAGAGGAAAGCACATAACCTACAGTAGGTATCACTCTGTCAGAAACATGTTTGCTCATAGAAGATTCACTGTAACCTGTTCACTGCTGTACTGAGGATCTTTACCAACCAAGGCTGCACCTCCTGAGAAACAGCATCATTGAACCACTACGGAATTCACCATACGAAATTATTACAATACTTTCCGTGAGGCGTCATTAGCTGCATGAGAATTTCTTTTGTTAGATAAACTGGTATAATCAGAACAGGCAAACTAACATGCACAAAGCACTTCTGGTCTGAAATGAAAGCTGCACCCTCAAACCTAAGTACAAGCTGAACGAGATTTTACCTTGATTGATGTTAATCTGTTAAATGGTTTGGAAGAAAAGGTGGCCAATACCTGTGAAGTAGAGATGGATACTAGAAAGAGATAAGGTTGTAAGGTTGGTAGTTCCAAAAGAGAGAGTGGTTGTTAATCTCTGGTAGATCTATAAGGGATAAACCTGGGGCCAGAAGTAGGCAGAAACAGTATATACCACAAAACCAGTGTGCTTTTCAGTCCGTGGTTTTCAGTGTGCAGTACAGTTATGAACTGTACTTGCCAGACTCAACTGGTTAAGGTAAATACCTTGAGGATCATGAGAGAGGCGAAAGGAGCACTTTGTGAAAATGCTGACAGTATGACAATAAGCAGGTATTCTGTACTGATTGCACAGTGGCAATTTGGGGTCTTCAAAATTCATACACCAACACAACCAATTCTACAAGTACAGCAACTGGCCAACATAACCAGTACAGATACTGTGAACAGTCACTGTAAAGACAACATTCATTTAAGAAGGAAACACATTTTGGGGAGAGTCCCTTAAATACAGCTTTCTATACTGCAAAAATAAACCCCGTTTATGATACATGTGCAGTTGTCATCTAGGACTCTACTGGCAGGTGCATGGAAAAAATACGCAATCAAAAGTGAATCAGCATCTATAACAAAAGAAAATATCCGCGAGGGGAAGAAATTGCCTCCCTAACTCAAGGTGATTTTTAGGATAACATCCTAAAATGTTAACAGCTTCCATTTCTTTTAGGCGCTTAAAATACGAAACATAACTTTAGAACTCATATCTCATTTAACCTCCAATGAAAATGTTGCTTTTTAACAGGTTTGCTGTTTTAAAAAATTCATTTTAAATCCTCAGTTGGTATAATACCTGTTGTGGTTTAGCCCCAGCAGGCAGCTCAGTGCCACACAGCCACTCACTCACTCTCCCCAGGTGGGACTGGGAGAGAATCAGAAAGGTAAAAGTGCCAGAACTCATGGGTTGAGATAAGGACAGTTCACTAGGGAAAGCAAAAGCCGTGCACACAAGCAAAGCAAAACAAGGAATTCGTTCACAGCTTCCCACGGGCAGGCAGGTGTTCGGCCACTGCCAGGACAGCAGGGCTCATCACGCGTAATGGTTTCTGGGGAAGACAAACGCCATCACTCCCAATGTCCCCCCTTCCTCCTCCTTTCCCCCAGCTTTTATTGCTGAGCATGACGTCATATGGTATGGGACATCCCTTTGGCCAGTCTGGGTCACCTGCCCTGGCTGTGTCCCCTCCCAGCTCCTTGTGCACCCCCAGCCTCCTCGCTGGCAGGGCAGCACAAGAAGAAGAAAAGTCCTTGGCTCTGTGTAAGCACTGCTCTGCAACAACCAAAAACATCACCACTATTTTCATCAAAAATCCAAAACACAGCATTGTGTGAGTCTCTGTGAAGAAAACTAACTCTGTCCCAGCCAAAACCATGACAATACCACAGCTCATTGAATTCTGAATGTAACATTCTGGCTTTTAGACACCTTCAGCTTTGAAAAGTTTTCTTTGATGAAACTTTAGATATACGTCCACAACGGTAGGTTTTTTAGCCTGTAATCCTTGTGAGTCATGTTTCTTCAAAGAAATAATCTTTCAGCTTCGACTAGGATATTTCTGAGAAATAGCTTTTAATATTTAAGTGCTATTTGAATAGCAAAGAACCTTTCATCTGAAGGCGTCAGACTTTCGACCAGCTTTAAATCTGACTCTCGAGTTCAGCAGAGTATTTTATGCTTACTGTGCCAGAGAGAAGACCACACTGTTTTATCTTCTGCATGATGAAAACCAGAGTGCTCCAGATGCCAGACAGTCTCAGCAGAAGGAGAGCATGGAGAATTGGGATGATCAATGTAGGAATCCTGCTGGCCAGTACAAGGGCAGAAAGTCAGAGCTTTTTACCCCATAACTGAGAAGTATTCATTCCTGCTCCTTTGAAGAAGTCTGCTCCCATCACAGAGGGCTTGTTACTAAATCGAAAATGCTGAACTTGCTAACCTGCAAGCCTTTTTCCATTGAGGATTTGGCACTGGGATCATCCAACCATACAAATATTATTTTACTGTATGGAAAAGTTTTGCCCTGCAGCATTGAAAACCTTGCTATGCAATAGGTAGCATGCAGCCTTATTTCAGTTAAAGTATCTTTTTTGTCAGAGACTATGAAAGTATGGAATTTGTAAGTCTATACTCAGTAAGAAGATTCTGTATCCTTCCAAGATCATTCTTCGGTAGGGAAAAAAACTTTCTTTAGCTCATATAGGTCAAAAACTCAGTCCACTGACTTTGCTGGAGCAAATAAAAGCAACACTTCTGCGTTTCCAAGTCAGTACTGTTTCTGAGGTACTCACTGGCAACTTGTTCTGAAATGGAACCTAATGGAACAGAAGAGAATGGAGAGAGGGGGATGCCACAAGGTTCAAGAACAATTCAGCCCTCTGTGTATTCCAGACAAACACGTTCATAACCATTGCCAAGAAAGAGCAAAATAAAAACCACCACCACAAGAACATACTATAGTCAAGCATATGGTTTAGCAAACTAAGCTAAAATTTGAATACCAGGTACGTTTAAACTGTCAAATATGAAAAAGCCCTCCTGTGACAATATGATACACTAATTCTCATGCTGAGCTGGGCTGAGAGAAGGGAGTGAAGTTCAAACAGCTCAAATAATATAAATAATAGGAAGCTGTATGGAATCATACTATACACCTCATAATAGAACTAACAGACCTTATCTGTATTCATCAAAAGAAAATCAGATTTTAGTACTTAAAAAATCATAACAGTCATAAATTGGCATCAACTTGACAGGGATACAATTGTGAAACAATTCACAGTGCTGGTTTTATGATTAGTGTGGGTGGAAACGATACGCCTGAAGTCTCCTCATGAGAGACACAGTTAATGTTGAGGTGCTTCTCTCCAGCAAGAGGTTATTGTTAACTTCTTCCCCTTTTTGCCTATCTTCAGGAAGAATAGTTCTTTGAATTACATGAGAGGGATTGAAAACAAAACTGCTAACATCCCTAAATTGTTCTTACAACTCATGTTCCTGGTGAATAAGTAATTGTCTTTTAAGAAGTCTGTTATGATGATAATGAAAAGTGACGGATGTCCCCTGAGCTTGTAGAGTACAACATCCAGGAAAAAGCTTGACAGCCAAGAAAAGATTGCTAAGGAACTCCAAATGAAGTTGAAGAACTTCTGTTCTTCATTTCCTTGTGGGTGGTTTGCTTGTTTTGTTTGTTTTATTTTTAACATAAGCCTTGGCAGTAGTTCCAGATATTGAAGTTTCATCGTGCAAACATACTGTGAGTCCATGTAATGGGGAGAAACCTGTCCTGAAGCATGTGGAGGTTAAATGGGGGA
Organism: Chauna torquata; assembly: GCA_013399475.1. Classification (NCBI taxonomy): domain Eukaryota; kingdom Metazoa; phylum Chordata; class Aves; order Anseriformes; family Anhimidae; genus Chauna; species Chauna torquata. The sequence goes on from VXAL01018426.1 coordinate 62,779, forward strand.
GGGGAAAAGTTATAGCAAGATGCCCAAATAGAGAATGAGAAGGCCAAAGCTGAAAAAATATAGTCACACTTTGTGTTCAGGGAAAGACAGACAGATACCCCACATATCAATCCCAAAGGAGAAGTATGAAAATGCACAAGAAAGTCTGTTCCTAGATCTTACCTTGTGAGTACGATTAAGCTTTCCATCATGAGCAGTGAGAAGGTAAACTGATGATGGATGTATCCTGTCACCGTGGTACACTGATTAGTTTAATCTGGTGTCAAGTATTTCTGTGATTTTCCAGGAGGAAAAACAAGTCCAATATAGAAATACAATATTTAAACTTAATTTTCGTACCATTTTTACAGAGGTAGCAAGGGCACAAAAGCACGGTATGTTAGGAGAGCAGAAAGCTGAAGATACCAGCACAATCCCATGGTTAAGAACACCTCCCTGATTTTGCGGGCAGACAGACTATCCTTTCCCTCTCATCTAGACGATGACAAATATAGCTGCCTTTGCTGCAAGCCAAGCCTGATGTTTCAGGAAGCCTTACTACTTCAAACCTGAGGTCACAGATGTTTACACTCCATACCTGAAGCATTGCCTCAAGCTCACTTAAGAGTCTCTTTGGACAATGAAAACTTTGGCTAGCCTGTAAAATGCTCGCTTGAGATTTCACTGCCAACATTACTGTATTGAAATGGCAGCTTCCACTTCAAATCAAGCTGTGTGAGCTTCTGAAGCACTAGTTGTACATGCCAGATAAGTGAAACAACTAGAAAGAAAACAGAAGCTAACAATGCTGATCCCAAGTTATAAGCACTGCCCATAATAAGCATATTTCAGCTAGCACCCCCTGAGCTGGTAAGTACACACAGCACTAGTTAAGCTGTGTCTGCGTGGCACTGAAGCCGATTCATTAGCCACGTCTCTTACTTAGGCTCGTTATTTCTAACACAGAGCCATACCAGCATGGCTGCAAGATTTCACTCTCAGAGGTAACTCATTCCACACCTAACAGTCAATGTTCTCTGCAACATCCGATAGTATACTAATCTCTATCATGTATAAGCAGTACAGCAAATCATAAAACCTGCCAATCAACTCTCATAGGATTGGATCTTACCAGTACAAAGACAGTAGAAAGCACCAGTCTTCAATAAAGTCATGGAGCTCCTGAAAACAAACAGGCATGGGCACATATGCACAGGTCTGGGTTCTATCCACAGCTGTAAACAGTGATTCTCCAAGCCCTGGTCTTCTAGTGCTAGCTGCTTTGGGATGACCAGTCTGCCAACATGCCAATACGTAGGCCAGAGTCATGCAGGAGAGAGAAAGAATGGTCTCAAGTGCCATCTGTTTTTAGTTTCTGGCTTAGCCGTGGACTACTTGGGCAAAACACTTCAAATCTGCACCTCAGTTCCACATCATCTGCTCCAGTGCTATGGCAGTAGGAGAGTTCCACAGGAAAGGTTAATATCAGGCTCAAATAACCATACACATTGTAACTACAAATCATTTTCTTCTGTGCCTTGAAGATAACTTGCCCAAATTGCATGCTGAATGAAGGAGGACAGAGAGATCTCTGTCTTTCTTCCCAACTCCAATGATAAATTTTTCCCCTATGGTTTCATTTTTAAATTAAGGCAATTTAATCCATCAATTTGTCTTTTTATTCCATTTTCTGCCTCTTGGCATTTTCCTTTCATCCTTTTCTATCTTCTTCAAAATTTGTTGTGGTTTTTACTGTCTGATTAAATGTGTTTAGGGCTCCACCTATCACTTGTTTATTGTCTGACTCACTTGCTCTTTTCACTCTCCTGTTATTTGATGCTTAGTACACATTGTACTTCCTAGCTTCAGCAGTCTTTTCTCCATCTTTCTTGGTTGTTGTCCAGTATTTTGCTTATGAATAGTTTTCATTCCACAAATTTTCTCAGTGTTGTCCATTAGTGTTGGAAACCTTTCAGTATGCTAAACTGGATAGGAAAACTGAAGAGCCATCACAGCATGGCTGATCAGATTCTCAGCCTAGAAACAGGCTTTGTACCACCACTCCCCCAACTTTCAGTCTGCCAGTTCAGCCACTACATTTGTTTCTTTTCTGATACCAAATGCAAGATTTGAAAAGACTGTTCCCAAATATATATATGTATCTCAAAAGATGCAAGTAAGGAAAACAAGAATAAGTTCAAATCAGGTCTCAGTGCAAGAGCATTTTAGTGGATTCTGTAACTGGCTGTCTCCTTGCTGAATACAGGTGTCTTGAGAACTGTGAAAAGTCTCTGCTCTAGCAAACCAATGCCTAGAGCTTCTTCTGTATCTATGGAAGATATATAATGGTAGATACATTAACTTCAAGTCCTTACTAAGTCTTGTCCTGCAGACTGCATGTGAACTAATCACTTAAGGTAGGTCTGTGTGGTTCCTTAGAGATACTAGCTCATGTTTAATGATACATTACCATGGCCAAATAACTTCTGGTTGACTTAGTGTGCAGGTAGAATGTCTTTTTTTTTGCATGCAAAAAGCACGTGGGCGTGTGTTTAACTAGTGGCCTAGTCTTCTTCCCATGGAAGATGATTGTTAGTTTAAGGGGAATGCACTGGAGAGATGCTGTTTAACATTAGTCTCCAAAAAGAGCTCCCATATGAGTCCTGGTCAGCCCACTGTGCTCCATACTGGGTACCTCTGACCTCTGTTTCACCATCTCATCCTAACAAAAGCAGAAGACAACAATGGAATTCTGAAATAAATGTAAATATAAAATTTATTTTTTGAAGCATAGACTTAATCTAAGTTTCTGAAACGCTGATATGATCTCAGCAAGCATTAATGCTTTTATATTCTGGAATGGGTTCATCTAAATCCTGTGTTTAGGCAACTAGTTGGATGGTTCATCTAGGTTTGCTCTGCAGGGAAAGGGGAGGGAAACATGGGACTTAATGCCTAATGGAAAAGTGTTTGTCTGCAGTTGGGTGAAACATGCTCTGCGGGCACCATTTCCCATCCCTTGTCCCTTGACTATAAGCAAGGGCTAGCTGAACGTCCTGGAATTGGCTTCTAGGTAGTTAAGGAAGATGAATCATACCTCTCACCTTTCTGTCACCCCAGCTGCATATAAAGATAGAATACCTTTCCGCTCATTGATGCTTTCGTTTGGCGACAGAGCAACAGTTGTGGCAGAGCAACAATGGCAATTTACTGAAAAAACAGATGCTTGGGGGTGGCCAAATTCCCTTTCCTACAACATGCTTAACTAGGGGGATTGTCCCAATTGTTGGGCACTCTTAATTAAAATCCGAATAAAAAAACTCAGGCTCACACACCATGTGATAGCAAACAGACTACATTGCTATGCAACAGAGGAAGAAGTGCTTCAGTTCAAACTTTCATTTTAATCTTTCTTTCCCAGAAGGGAAGAGCAGTATTAGATTTACTTCTGGATGATTTTTTTTTCCCTTGCTGTTAGAGATATCATAACGCTTATAAGGGAACAGGGAATGTTGTACAGCTTACAATTTTCCCCTCCCTATGTGAGGCAAAATTTTTCATAAGTTGAGATGTAAACAAAAAGAAGCTGCAGTTCTGTTGAATTGTTGCTTTGTTAGCAGCAAAAGCACCCTTTTTGCCTACCTACCGATGACAATTTTAGCTCACAGATACTTAAAGTTTACACGTTTGGCTTTTCAGCTACTAGATTCATAGACAAAGATGTTCTGTCCAATTTAAAAACAAATGCAGTTGTCCACTCATCTGCTTGTTCAATATGATTATTTATCAGCAAAGTTATTGGGTACTTACGGGTGTAACCCAAGTGTCTGGGTACTGCCTAACATATAGCAATGGCAGATTTACGAGTGTTAGTTGATAGAAATAACTACAGCATACAATTTACAATAAATCAGAAACATCTTGAAGGGGTAGTCAAAACCAGCTGATGAAAAGGTTGTGTGTGTCCTGGTGCTCAGCACATTTTCACTACTTCAGCCTTTCCTTGCTGTCATCCCATCTCTTTGTTCAGACTCCTCTGTTGTGTACGTACCCTTTTCACTCTGGAGAAGGTTGTTAAGATTACAGCTGGGAACGGAACATGGAAATCAGAACTGACAGCAGTAAGACCCAGGAAAACACTGACAGCTGAAGATCTACTCCAAACTAAGGTTCACCTCGTCACTGAAGGCTCTCCGGGGAACAGGCTTCTAGAATAGTTAGCTCCAGTTTGGCAAGACACAATAAACACATTTTCAATAGTCTACACAATAGGCAATGATCGCTTTGGAAAAAATATCTCATCTTGAAAGAGGACAGAAGAAATCAGTTAAAAGGAAAACTTCCTGCAGATCTCATTCTTCAGCAGCAACCTACCACAGTCTGGTTTACAAGAGTATCTCGCTGCACAGCAGACAATACAGTGATTTAAATAGAAATATCAAGCTGGCGTTTCTTGAACAGGAATAACGGCAATACCAGCCAAATAGTTTTTTTTTACCAGATGTTTCAGAAAGTGGCTTGCACGCCTAAGGAGTAAAACCCACTATCAGACAGTGAGAAGATGCGCGTAGTACCAGTGGTAAAGCTGTGACAGTAGGTTATAGAAGCAAAGAGCAACATAAACACAGTCTTGACACGCTTGATCTGTTAAGTACCTTACCGAGAGAAAGGAATGTAACAGAGTCATGTAGAGTAGTGGGAATAAATATAAGACAGCTTTCTGGGAGGTGTTACTGCACTGCAGAATAAAGACGTTTGGAATCTGGCCTCTTGCAGAGACACAGAGGCTACTAAATGAGAAAAAAGAACAACCTTAAATTTCCAGGCCTATTAATAGATCAGAGTTTCTTGACAGCAGCAGTAAAATAGAATATCGAAGAATTCCAAAATGTAAAGGTAAAATAGAACATTCTACAGGAAGAAATCTTCCATCTCTCTGCCCAAGCACGCCTTACCAGTGGCTGTGGCTCTAGACTGCTTACCGTCTCTTCTCCAGCCGAACATAGTTTACTATTTTAGCAGATGATATACACAGAGACTGTTTTCTGCAAATATTGTGTATACAGCTCAGATCCTTGCACCTACCTGCACCAAAGCTGAAGTGAAGGTCCCACACCCACTCCTCCCTGGGGTTCATGCAGGTGATTGTGTGTATGCTTTGAAATGCCCCTTGGGTGAGAGAAGTCACTTGCTACCAAAGAGCTGAATTCACTTTAAGAAGTCTGTACTTCCTAAATAATGGGAATGCTTATAATGATTAGTTCCTTTTCTTCCATGAGCAAAAGGACTTAAATGATACCATTCTGGCAGCATCTGTGGTAATTATACTTCTGCAATACAGAACAGATTATTTTCACAGACAACGTAGTGTTTATCAAAAACCAGTTTTAACGCTTGCTTTCAAGAACAACCTAGACTTCAAAAAAATGCCACTCTTAAAAAAAGAAACAAGGAAGATTTCAAACAAATTAGTAATTTGATTAAATTCTGTCATGCCAAAAATATTTTTCCCCAATGGGAAGAGGGGAGGGAGAAGACATACATTTATTGCTTATGTTCATCAAAACAGTCCTTCGCAGGCCCACATGACAGCAAGAGACAGTGCGTTCAGGGCCTGACCTCAGGCTTATGGAAGCTGATGGAGAAAGGAAGCTAACATTTTGTGCCTTAGTGTCACCTCTGGTGCTGTGCAGACACATTACAGAATTGCACACTGATTTCATATTATTTTAAAAACTCTTCTTAGTGCATCACATTCCCATCTTTAAACACCTTTGTGAACATGTCATCAAAATAACACCCAATGGTCAAAACATTTGCATTTATCTCAGACCTTTTCCCTGGTTATTGAGCTTGGCATTTTTTTCAAGAAATGCTCTGAGGCACTCTGAAATTGTGGTTTGTGTCAAGTTGATGCTTTCCTCAATGCCTTTATTTCCTTGTTATGCTGTCATTCATTCTCCTCAGTGAAGGACAAGATAGGGAAGAAGTAATGCAATGTTTGTTGCCCTCCGCCAACGCACGAAATCATCCCAAACTAGTAACGTGATAGTGGACAGTATTTTCAAGTCCACATTTTTATAAGAGAGAGATACTGAAAAGCCTTAGTCAACTTCAGATAAGTGCACTGCAGCTCTCTTTGTTGTATCAGGCTGGTTTTAACTACCAGCCAGGCTGGTAAGTACATTCAGTGCCAGCACAGGCATACCTACAGTCAGTAGTGTTTCTTCAAAAAGAATTCACCATAATCAGTGCGCGCAGCAGGAAATAAGCTAGCTGATAACGCCATAGATGCACACAAAGCCAGGCCCTCTCCAAAAGGCACTAAATGAGGGAACACCACATCCCCTAAGGAGTCACAGCCCTGATGCCTCACCTGAATCTAGTTCTCCACATCTGTGCCAGCACAGTCCCAGAGAGAAGCCACACTTGCACTGCTTTAAGGTCACAAGTTAGTCACTGCTGCCCTGCAGGTCAGCGGTCATGACTGCTTTGAGAAGCTGCATATGCTGATCCTGCTGCTCCACAAGCAGGAGAGACCGAAGGTCTCCTGCATTTAACGATGGTGCCCTACTTACTAGTGGCTAATAGGTTTCTTACCCCAAAGGAGTAGCATTTTCAAACCAAGCGGTTTCAAAAGTACTAGGATAGACACTAGCATAGGGTGAGCCAGAAGTAGTTTTCACCACTGCCTAGGAGCTGACGTTCTGGTTGCCAGTGCCACCATTGCTACAACTATTTTCACGTGCCTGAACTATTTTTCATGTGCCTGCGTGGTGGATTTATCCTTCATGAGACACATGCTCACCTATCAAGCAGCACATGTTAAGAGATACTCGAGGTAACCCCTCTTTTCTGGGTCTAGTTCTGTCAACAACTTTTTCTAGTGTTCAGGCTGTGTGCATGTCCCTGTGCACAATTCATAAGTATTGCTGCCTTGCTTAGAATTAGATTAGCTCATAGCAGCTTTTCCACGAGGAGATTCCACTGCATTAAAAAATGTATACAATCATTATTTATTAAAATTTCACTCTTTGGGTTTCACTGTACACGGCTTGGACGAATACAAATATCAGAATTTACCTAACACTCATACTCCCTTGAGTCAATAAAATTATTCGCAAACTGCCACAATACCACTCTATGTGGAAGAGAAAATAAGAGCAAACTAGTACGCAAGAAGTTGTCTGGACTGCCAAGAACACTGCACGTCATTAGCAATACAACTGTGCACAGAATACAGACAAAAATTGTATTATGTGCTTTTCTGTAGGAATTCACCCACCTGAGACTTACTCTGGTCTTGTCAATGTCCCATTCTACTGAGCACAACGTTCTTCTGTAGACTTTATTCCCAGTGAGAAGTATCTAAAACAAGTGTTGTTCCGGGTGGCAAACAAACCGCTCCTGGCATGTTCCAGCTATATTCTCTCCTAAGGTGCCTTAAGACATCTTAAAAATAAAAAACTCTGGTGTGTAGTCTGTCAGATCAGGACACCTCAACTGTCTTGCTCAGACACACCGTTTGGCTTTCTAATAGATTAAACTGTTTTAGTATAATCAAACCTGTCCAGCTGCCACAGCTTATTGCTTCCAGTGTAAAAACTACAGTTCAATGACACCACGAAACCAACCTGACGCAGCACAGACAAAACCAGGAGCACAATCTGCTGCCCAGTTTTGCTGGAGGACATGTTGGGCTATCAAAGTAGAGTTCACCTTCAGTTCCCTCAATGCGAACTGATGGGCCGATGAATCTGAAACGGGTGTCTTTGTAGTAGCCTGCGTTCATTAAAAGCTTAATAACTGATGGAAACTTGAGTATTGCAAGTAGTTCAGTTATTTTTAATGATCCCTAGCTTGCAGTGTAAAAATGTCACTGTTTTTTCATCTGACTTGAAGAATGAACAAAATTAGATTTTCTAATTTAAAAATAAGCAATTATGCACAGGATTCATGGGCTTTATTCACTTCTAACAAAGAATGAAAAGGGAAAGGAGATGCAATCAATTCTTCTTTGCAGTTATTTTGAAGTACTCATAATAATAATCAGAAAGAGACTACATAAAAATTTGGTCTCTACTTACAAGTCTTGCTACCAGATCTTTATTAGTTATGAAAGTTTAAGAAATCGTTTTTGAAAGCAACAATGAGCACTGGGAAAATCTCTTCAGTAGCCATAGATACACGCTGATATTTTATTACAATATCATTCTTATTTTACTGAGAGAATGCAAGGGAATGCTACATGGATTTGTTTACCAAGATATTACATTTTCATTACAAGGCATTATCAAGACAGAGATTGGCAAATCTCCTCCTTATATAGACAAGACACCATGTTCTGATGTTCTCAACATGTGATAAAGGGTTGTTGTTTTTGTTTTAAATCTCAGCAAGAAATGGTTTGCTGGGAGATACTATTTTTCTTATTAGACAAACTGAAATTGAAAAAATTGAGGGCACACCAGCTTTATGTCTGAAATAGGAACAGGAGACTCAATTTAACTGTTTATGTTCATCAGTTACTCGGTTTAAAAGAAAAGGAAAGCTACCAAAGGGAACGGTGAGAACAGTGTTGGTCACAAGGGACAGACAGACGCACACAGATGAGTAATTAGTGCCATGCAGCACATAAGCTATGATCATGTATATTAGGTGGCTGGAGCCTTTAAACTGGAGGGAGTAGGTGGAGAAAGACATTTTGAGACAAGAGCACTGATGAGGTAAGCTAAACTAGAGATTAGTCTCACTGGACAAAGTGATGCATAAATAACAAGTCTGAAAAACAATTCAGCAAAACGTACTGTTTAAGCAGTAACTAGTATGTTATTCGATACAGAATTTCCTTGGTCCTTGTTCATTGACCATTTGTGGTTCTGCAGGACACCGTTGCGAATGCCTGATTGAAGGTCCAGCTAAGTGGAGTTTTTTGAGAGATCATGTCTCAAATATAAGAAATTCTTTCAGTCCAAGCTAAAACTCGGAGAAAATCCTAAACGCTTTCAGTGTAGTATGAGTGTCCTGCAAAAAGATGAGCAGCAAGGTAAATGATCCCTATCAATCCCCCTATAAGGGGGGGGATACCCCTATAAGGTATCTTATAAGGTATCTTGGTAACTCCCAAACCACAGTGAGCTGCACGGCTACTCCAGTCTCTCCCCTCTCCCACGCAGCACATAAAACCCTTTCAACAACTCTTGTCAACCCAAGCTGGGGTTAGCGAGTTAACAGGATTCAGTCCTGTATATGTGAGGAGGCAAGATAGCCAACAACTGAAATTCCCCAGATTTTGTCACTTAGTGTTAGATAAACAGCATGATCAGTAAAATCTCTCTCAAATTGACCTTGTGAGAGTCTAGGTGATGAGTTCAAAGGGCAACCAAAACCTTATAGGTTAACATTTAAAACAACATGTTTTTATTATTTTTTATTTTTTTTAAGTGAATAAAACCCCTGCTAAAGCCTAGGTTACTGCTTGCATCATCAACCAAGAGAAATACCACAACAAGCTGACTCCAATTAGGGGTAGTCTAAATTTATAAGACTGAAAATCCACAAGGTCTGCTCTTTTAGAGAGATGAGTAGTTTCCTTAAACCAGAGCCTATGGTGCACCAAACACCTGCTCTGCAAACGTGCTTCCTGCAGAAGCTGGTACACTGCGCTTGTTCTCTGGTATGCATTGATCCACAGCCCTCGAGGACTGCCAGGCAAGACCTGCACTTGTCCTTACACAACTGACCTCTGTTCAGTGAATGCAAGAGGAGGTGCAAGCATTCTGCAGGGTCCATCCCTATTGTATTCACCAAGTCCAAAGGTAGCTAGGTACCAGTCCAGTAATACCAGTGTCCCTTACATAAGGAGCTTGAGCAGAGCCAAAGCAGCCCCCACAGAGCTGCATGGTTTCCAGGATGCAAGCTTGGGACTGCTGATCAAGTTCCTGGCTGTTTCTCAAGAAGAGTAGTTTGCCATGTAAACTCTGAAGCATTGAAGGCAAGTTTTCTACAGTTTGTGAAAAGAACAACAAGGAAGATATTAAATTATTAAGCTTGTTTCAGTGGTTTCAATGTATGCAGAGGAATTTCTGCATACAAGGAAATCTATTATTCAAGACTTCAGTATTCAACATTCTCTACAGCAAAATAATTTCATAGGACTGTCTGCACCAAAAAAAAAAAAAAAAAAAGAACATTGTTCATTTAGCAAGTGTACTGGAGAAGTCCTATTAACAGACATTTGTCCTAGGAGGAATGGCACAGAATCTTGATAGGATTGTAGATGGATTTAAAATAGTTACTTAAATACTTTTTTGTTTGGACTTAAACATGCTACCATATAGAATCTACTCTACTTTTACTCATTCATCTTGCTGAAAGGCCAAGGGGTGGTGGTAGGGAAAGACCACCTTACACAAAACTCTCAGCGGCTGTGCCATTTAGCAGCAAACCCCTCTCCTCCATACAGTCAGAGTTACCAGAGGCCTTGGATGCACTTCTGTATAGTAGTTCAGCCTGCTTTGGATGTGGGACATAGCTGTTCCTTTAGGCACAAATGGCAATTATTCAAGCCAGTGGGCACTGAGATGGGCACAGCTGCTATTTGTGCCTCTTAGAGTTAGCTTTTATGCCCTCCACACTCAGGCACCTACCTTCAAGTTCCTAATTTTTAGAAGTCTTGCCCCAAAAATTTAAAGCATAGTTACACTTTGTGTACCCTCTTTACTCTCTCTTCGCTGTGGTCTAAGGGCATTTGTGGAGGTCTTTGATCATTTAGAGCATTACAAGAAGGCAGGAAGCATTCAATATAGTAAAGGCTTTTTCCATTTTGAAGTTCACTTAAGTGCCTGAATTACAACCTTCCTGATCATAATTTGTTTCCTCTCATCTCCCAGACATTTCACATTTAGAGCTGTTACTTTTATATCCCTTACTGCCATCTTGGAGTATGCATCAGAGCAGCACCATCTTGGCTTTTCCTGCACACTCTTCCTTGCAGTGGTCGCCATTCAGGGTGTAATTATCACAACTTCAACTGAAGCAGATGATTCCTTTCTAAAGTGGCTTGTCTCTGCTTTATCTTTATTGGAGCTGATGCTTGAAATTTTACTTTGTGCTCTTCTGTACTGCCCTACAAGTCAAGATTTACAGAGTTAAAAGCAGGGATTGGCGAGACCAGAAGTGGAAGCAGGGCTGCTCCCTTCCTCCTGCCAGCCGTGAGCTGCCCAGACAGCTTAGCATCTTTTTCGTATCTTCAGAGGGAACGAGGCAGGCATTTCTTCCAAACCCGTGAGGAAAAAGTTTTCATCATACTGTGCTTCAACAGATGTACCTGGTTTTTAAATATCCATTACCAAAAGCTTCTCTTGCATGACTAAGAGTCTAGTCAATTTGCACAGCATCCAGTTATTCCTCTGCTACTGTCTAGAGTATCTTTCCCCTCCCTCCTCCCTGCTATTTTCTCCCGAGTGGATATACACATCTCTCTGTATCTTCTCACAACTGAGTCAAACTTCTCGTTGTACTTGCTTTTAAATTTACTGTGACTGGATCATCCTTATGTCATCTCAGTGCATTTTATACGGGTTCTTTACTTCAAAGAGGAGAAAATACTTCCAATAGGACCTTGTTTTCTGCCTGTAGATACAGACAGGATTGACAGCACATATATATCAATTAGAAACATTTGCAAGTTGACTTAAAAAAAAAAAATTCCTCTTTAACCACTACAAGTCCAAACATCAATAACAGGATCAATAAATCTACTGGGAAGTTGCAAAGCACAACAAACGCTCTTCATGGCTAAAAGCGTAAGGATGCAAGCTGAGGCTTGGAGGAATATTTAGCACCGCTATCTGCATCCCAGGGAACTCTCCACTCCCTTCTGGGGCATCTGGCACCGGCTCCCAGCAGATGCAAGATGACAACTTCGCAGCCCTCGCTGGCTTGGCACTTTTCTGCACCTACCAGGAATTCTTACCTGTATTGCCGCAGCGACTCAGCGTGCCCAATTTGTTTGAAAACAGCAATCTGTTTCCATAGGAACGAAGCGCCCAGGCCTGCACTGAAACTTCAGCCTGTTAAAATGAAATATTGCCAATAAAAGGAAAATCAAAGAACGAAAGACAGATCGTAAACTAAGAGGAGAATCTGCATTACCTACGCATATGACTGCATGGAGACAGCCCGGGACTAAGTAAATTACTCTGGCACAGGACTAAGTAAATTTGGACTAATTAGAATGGTAAGTCATTGATCACACACACTAAGGTGGCTCCATCAAAACATGAACTGAGGGTTTTTTTCTCCCAGTTATTGACAACTTAAGTATTTGCAATACCTGATCGAGAAGCTGAAATGCAGAACTGGGTTAGGAAGAGCATTTTTTCTTTTTAAATCTGAATTTCTTGATGTTTATCCTACCAACCCAGGAAAATACATACCCCTTCAGTAGATTTATATACCTGTAGAAAGGAATAAAACGATGCATGATTATTCTTGCTTTTGATTTTATGAAAAGTTATGTTAATAAGACCATTTAAAGTAAGATCAAGAGAGTTATAAGTGTCAATCATCTAGTAGTGTATTAACTCTTTTTAAAAGTATACAGGAAAAACCTGCCTTGAAGACAGTTAAATATATAGGTTAGCAAAACCTAAACCTGATTTCAGCATTGCCACAGAAAAACTCTCAAGGAGATACATCCAGACTACAGCTACACTTGTAAACATCTCTGCTTCAGTTCACATACCTCTAATCAGATATTTTTATTTTACACCACTAGTGATCAAAGACCTAAATAATGATACAGGATTTTTAGTGACATGCTGGAAATTTCACCTTCACACATGGAGGATGGCCATACGTCCAATTGTTTAGAGGTTCAGCAACAATTTATGGATATTTTTGAAAAATTCTTCTGTCAAAGATACCATAAAATATGGTGGCTAAGCTGGTAGCTCACCCCATCTCAAATAGAACAGGGCTGCCACATCCCTTCACTGATGCTCAATCCTATTAAAACACAGAGCAAAACCAAATCAAACCCCCAAAAAGCCAACTCACAACCCAGGATTGCTCGTGTTAGCCTAAAAAGTGTGGAATTAAGGGTTGGTTGTCTCTGAAATGTGAGTAGGTTGGATTAGTAATCCAGTTATTCACAAATTCTGCATCGCTGCATTACTATCCCAGTCAATCTCTGATAATTGCATTCCCCATAAAGAAGAGCTTTTATGCACATTCAGGGGAAAATAAAGAGTTCTGAGGCAGCCAACTGTGCCTCAGATGTGTAGAAAAAGTTGCCTGACAGGCATGAACTGAAAAAAAAAAAAAAGAAAAAAAAAGAAAAAAAAAGAAAAAAGATCACAAAGCTTCCACACCTCCAGCAAAAGCATCCTGTGTTAGATTAACATTTAGACTGGCAACACAACTGTTTGACACTGAGTCAGCCCCACAATAAGTCATCAAAGTTCGGGTGTCTACATCATCCACAGAGCAACCCAGCTGATTCTGAAGATGACACCCTCAGCAGCACCCACGATGCTAAGTGCCTTCGTAGGCACCTGAAATACATTCCTGGCCTCCAGCAGCCACTCCAGAAAGCTGGAGGCTTCCAGCTGCCCTGTGAGGTATTCGCCAATCCTGTATATAGGTCTGGGTCACCACAGAGCATCCCAAATGGCACTGGGGACCTTGAATCCCACATCCACCAGCTGAACCACAGCTCTGCAGTGCACAGACTGTATTGATTTGAGGACTTCAGAAGGAGTTCAGAAACTTAGCTCAAGTGCAGACACCTCATTTTAGGCATCTGAGTTTCAAGCTAAATCTTGCTCTATAGCAATTCTTAAAACATACAGCCAAAACTCTGGACTATCAGGTGTTTAATATTTTAATTATTTTTTTTCTGCCACTCCCATGTTTCCATATAATTTTTGTAACGTAGTAATGTGTAAGAATAAAAGAATGGGAAAACATCTCACTTTGACAAAAAACAGCTATGGTGCTTTCAATATCAAGCTAAAAAAGAAAAAAAATGCTACAAGTTAATGCCTTTATGAGCCAAAATAATTGTTTTGTGTGTAAAACATTGATATTCATTTAACTGCAGAACATGTCACACACAAGTTTCATCAACTAGAGCGCAACTAAGAAGCAGAAGATGCATTGCTTTTGTCTCCCGGCTGCTACTTTTCTTGCTGCCTTTGGAATTAAACACTGCCTGGGCTCATGACAGATCAGCCAGAATTTGACCACAGAGCCTACAGCTGGGAAGGCCTCAGATGAGCTGTGCATCTTGACCAAAAGTTGGCTACTGGTGAGAGGAAAGGTTCAATGTGAACAAAGGGTGGCAAGAGCTACAGCACTTCAGTTCTGAGCTGTAAGCATGAAAATCAAGTTCACTTTTTAGTTACAGTTGTGGCACAACAGGGTTATGAAGGCTGTAGCTGGGTGCACACCTGGCATGCTTCAACTATATAATTGAACCTTCACAATTAACTAATTGCTATAGGAGCTCAGCTGCTGGGAATTTGGGACAGTTTTTGAAATTCTCCCACTGCATCTTAGCCAACTTGTGCTCTTAAAGGTGTCAATTAACAACCAGCGTGGTCCCTGGTACAGAATTAATCAAACTGTACATAGATAAGATGCTGGTCAATAGCTAATAGAAATTGTTCCTGCAGAAACAGTAACATAAGACCAAGGAACAGTATTTTCTGTGTAGTTAGAATATTTAAGAGATGTTTTGTATGTACTGAAGACATTCAATAGCAATGCACTGCGCGTGTTGCAGAGCATTCACACAGGACCGCGGGCCAGCTGGATTACAAGAACTGAGCAGAACCACTTGCAAGGGTCTCACCCGGTCCAGCAGATGACACTGCTGCAAAGCCCGTTGCAATGGGGACTCCTGTCACCATCCAGCCAGCAACTGACTGTCCCAGTCAGGAGATCTGATTCCCCATGCAAGCATTACCGTGGGCCAAGATACCACTGTCCACGAGCTTCTGAGCAATCCCAGCTACAAACTTGGCCTTTCCCTTGCATCAGCCTTGATATTCAGCTCACTCCTCTTGGCGAGTTGAATCAACATGAACTGGTGAAGAACTTACCCACATGGAGAATCAGATGAAAAAACACGTGTTTGAGGAGCTGAACGACCTCCTCAAGGTGCTTCCCAGAGCAGCACACCACATCTTCCAGGTGAAGGCACAGGGGACAGCACCACCCCTTTCCACAGCACCCAGCTACCAGCACAGCTCAGCCATTTGACTAAGCACAGGCAGTTTGGCTGTTGCAGCTAATTGCCATGGGTTCCTACTAATGATCATCTTGGTTTTGACCTACTCATTAAATGTGCACACAATTTACCGTTCACTGATTTATCAAAGGAAAACTGTTGAGTCCTGCGACCTCACTAATAAGGCTTTTCCCTCCTTATTTGTAATACACAAGTACAGTTTTGTAAAAACTAACACGTTTCTTTCCAGCTATATTACCTGTTTACTACTGTCTCTGTAGCTCTCCTCTGTAATGTCTAATCACCAAGTTCCAGTCCATCAGGATTTCCTTTTGTAAAAACCTTTTGGCAGCATTTTGTACTTTTCATGTATACACAATAAGTACCTACATTCTATTACTTCCAACATAGAGAAAATGACTTAAACTGTGAATTAAATTTAAAAAATCTTAAAGAATACTTCTCCACCTTCTACTAACTATTTCAACCTCTAAAACCATTAATTAAAACCAGGTATTAAAAGAAGTGAACAAGCCAGACACAGCCACTGAATATCCATACAACTCTAAATCCTAAGAACTCCTCCTTTTCATGAACGCAATTTTTCCTAAGTAGACTAGCTACCATACCGTGAGTAAAGAGATGTTACGGAGAAAATACATTGTGCTGGATACACAAGTATCCAAATTCACAAATTTTGTCCAGCAATCCAATGCCACAGAGAAAGTTGATTGTTATTTATAAAATCACACATACGGCTGCAACGCTCCAATGGCTGTATGCTTCAAGGAAAAGTCAGCTACTGCTGTTGTCATCTTCCTTACTGCAAAACAACAGGTTAAGTGAATACAGATGTGAAATTCTGATAAAGAGAGGAGGTACGTGATCATCAAAACATGATGGGCAGGTTACTATACTCTTTAACAACAGAATCTGCATGAAACTGAACTACAGATTACCAGGAATTGTTACCAAGAAAAAGTAAGTTTTTGGAAATGTTCATAGAATCAAACTATAGTTTGGATGTGGCACAACCTCAGGAAGTCTCTGGTCCAACCTCCTGCTCATAGCAGCATCAACTGAGATCAGACCAGGCTGCTCAGAGCTGTGTCCAGCCAGGTCTTGAAAGCCTCCACGGGTAGAAACTGCATGACCGCTCTAGGTGGGCCGTTCCATCCAAGGTTTCCTATTCAAGTACAGTGCTTGAAGCATTCGTCTGAAGATGTCAAGCACTTTATTTCTCCAGCATCTTTCATAAAAGTCGTAGAAGACACTTTGCAATATGCTTTATAAACACGAGCTCGCACAGTAAAGCAGTACAGTTGCAGGAATGTGCCTGTTTGATCACACCACCAGCAAAACAGAAGGCTGATTTCAACAGCAAACCAGGCAGTAAGTAGCTCCAATTTAACAGCCACATAAGGCTGTGACGCTACCTCAATACAAACAGGCAGGTCATGAGCATCACTACCTTCAAAAAAACACTTTTATATGTTAATACAAATTAATCTTGATTTTAGGCATTCAGACCAATGTCCATCACTTCAGGAATTTATTATAAAATTTATAATCTGCAACAAGTCTTTCAAGTATTCGAACAATACAAGTAAAACTTCAAGTTAAACTACAGCCACTTTCAACACAGTATCATACCTAGATTAGGAAGCTGAAATAATGTCAAATTGCCATTTGTTGCTAAGCTACTCAGTGCAAAGCATGTTATGAGTAATACGAGCTCTATTCAAAACTATAAAGGAAATTAGAGGCTTTTAGAAGTATGACAATTCATCCTAAATTACATCTTAAAAAATCCTCAAAGTGCCTGAAGTCTTGAGTGCCCATGTTGGGTGAAACAAGCAACCCTGCTCATCTGACCAGAAAGTCCACTTGCAAATGAACGTCCCTCCACTTAACTCCACTAAAGATATCAAATTATGATGGCTCTCAACTATACGCTTAGGTGTGATCTGGATTTCAATCGTTGCAAAAAGACGCTTAAATAAGTATTTTCCCAATTGCAAATTCAGAATGCCATGCTTAGAGAGGCCATCCTGATGTGGTCTGGAAGGGCTACCATCACTGTAGGGATATCCTTGACAAGATCACAGCAATGAAGACTGTAGGTGGAACTGAAACATTTGGGGACTGTTCTCCTTTTTCCAAACCATCCAGCTCAAAGGACCACATTACTGCAAGAGAAGCATGAGAGTGGAAAAATGGATTATTCTACGACACCATTTTATGAGGTAGTGGGTTCAAAAAGAAAAGTTTCTGAAAATTCCCATTCAAATTCTGATTTAGTATGCAGACTTTATGGCTGTAACTTCCACACATCTGTGTTGGTTTTTTGTTTGTTTGGTTGGTTGGTTGTTTTTTAAAACTGCAAAACCAGAATGCAGCAGTCTGATGTGAAAGGCAGAAGATTTATTTCCAGGATATGGGTAATGTGCCTTCTTGTGTGGGAAGGTAACAGACTGTTCATTTTAAGAGCTTGCAATGTGAGCCACTGATGTTAAAGGATCATTGATACAAGTATAAAATGGCTATCTTTTAAAATAAGGTGAGTGTTGCATGGTTTTATAATGCAGGCATTTTTCTAGAAAAGCAGCTAAGGGTTAGTATGATAAAAGGTACACGTACATGGAGGTTTCATGGAGGTTTCTGTGGCTCCTCCAAAAAAAAGGAAAAAATACATGGGAGGAGACGACAGAGCAAATTCTTCTGCCTTACTAGAATCTCCTCCAGAACAGTCAGAACTACTGATGCACTGAAATAAGCAAAACATTAATATTGTGTTTGCACAGAATGTGGCGCTTTTTTTTTTTTTTAAAGTGAAGACCTACTAAATGATTGCATTCTTCAAATTCCTTATATTTTACTGGTTAGTTTTATTAAGGATGCTTTTTTATAAACAATTCTCTCCTAACAAACATACGAACATCTCTCTGAGCAGCAGCAGAGAAACAATCAACTATGCCACTTCATGTTGGTTCCTCTGAGCCTGTTTTAATCAGCCTTCAAATGTGGAAGCATTCCAGAACTAGAACTGATTTATTTGCAAACCAAGTTTGCTTATAAAAACTGAACAATGGTCTTCCTCAAATGTACTAAAGGCAACAAAAGCCAAGCAGCTCAGTTTTCAAAATACAACTGACAAATTATCACTACAATTTGTCATTCCTTTTCACCATCAGCATATACAGCAGCTAACTATAAACCACTATTACTAATGGATTAGAATGTATAACTGGAATTTCAATCAGAATGTCTTCAAAAACAAAATGCAATATAAACATATATTGTATAATATTAACTATTGTATTTTTCATGTTTCTTGTGTGGACAAAAGTATTGTATGAATAGTCTCTTGGCAGACTATTATTATTAATATATTGCACTAAAGTATTTATTTCTTCAAGCTACTACTGTAATTACACAAAACACATTTACAGCTGTAAATGCAACAAGAATTACATGGGAGACCACAGATGTCCCTTTCTCCCCATAAAAGATTTTCCACAGAATTTCCCTGTTTGAGACTGACAACATAGTTATTAAGTCCATGCCTTTTGATAAATGTTTCAAAGTTCCTTTTGGTAAACTAAAACAGGTTTGTTTCTTGGTAAACTACCATTCTGAGATGGCACAGAGCAACATCAATTTCAGAGACTGTTTCTCTGACATTGACCAGGTAATTGATAAAAAGCAGCATAGGATAATATTTTTCTGATGTCTTCTTCCATTTCTAGCCTTGTTTCCCGGGAAAATGCAGCTCTTCTGGTCAGTCTCTGCACAGCACATGAGAACCTCTTCCCTCTCTCCTCTTCCCATCCAATGACTATGAATCTGCAGGCCAGCTTAAAGAGAAGCTGGGTAGTGTTATCATTCTCCTGAGCAAAAACCTCACTATGACTGTCAATTTAACCGACTAAAAGCCTATGGGAAGGTCCATTCTATGTCAACAAGGCAAGTCAGTGAAATTGCTAAAGAACTGAAAGTCATATCAGTGTAGGACAAAAAAAAAAATCCACCTTGTGAGAAATAAATATGTTGCAGTCACAGAGAGATGCAAATTCTTAAAATTATGCTATAAGCTGATAATATAGCTAAAGAAATATCAGTTACAAATCCTGTGTGTATTTATTTTTATATACTTTCATATATATTTTTTTAACTTGCAGAAAATATCTAAGTATTGATCTCTTCCTCTGTAACAATCAACCGTAAAATACAATCATCTGAAGTTGCAAGATAATTTTAGGTACTGGGAACCAGATGCCACCACAACACAACTGTAGTGCAAATATATTTAAAAACAAACCAAACAAACGCTTCAAACAGATGAGAAAAAAACAAGTTACCCACAGTAATTCAGCGATTGTAACTTGGGGCAGTCAAAATACCAAAGTACAAAACTTTGCATAAAAGTACTAGTTTTGTACTACGTAAAATGGGTAATTTGACAAGTCTATTCATTCACCTCAAAAGAAAGCAGAAACACACTCATTATTTAATGCTCAACATATCACATCTCACAGGATCATCAGCCTTTTTCTCTTCCACAGTGGAATGGGATCCCTGCAGTGCGTTTGTCCAAACGATGAAAGTGGTAACTTGATGTTGATTCACAGATGATCTCACGCAGGAATCTCCAGCCTCTCCCCTTCACTAGACCAGATTTAGATATGCCATTCTTATTATGAACAGAAACACTTCTGAATTCAGTGCTTGATAGTGACTGACAATGAATGAACCATAAACTACCAAAAGCAACTGTTCTGAAGTTTTCCAAGGTAACAAGTTTGCATACTGAAACCTCCAAGGATGTCTCTTTTGCATGTCACAACCTTTTTCCTCGTCATTAGTAACATCAGCATCTCAATATTACTCAGCTTTGATTAATGATATTTCCAGGGAAAAAGTACACTTTCAACAAGCTCTGGACATAAACTCCTCTTTTCCCTGTGAACAGAGGCAGCTCAAGATCCAGGAAGTTTACTTCAATGCTATGATTTGATCTGGAAGATCTGCCACAGCAGAGTGCCTCTGCACTCAATCCCTTGTTGGATATGCAAAAGCAGCTACTAGTTTGGTTCCTTTCCTTGCTTCATTTTTATTGCATCATTCAGATCATATAAGCCAGGTGTAAAGACATGATAGTTCATTTCTTCTCATACAGGTGTTAGAGGTGTGCAACAGACTTATGAGCTACTTCAAGATTGCAAAGAACCCAGTTCTAGTCAGCTTCCTAACGCACTCTACTAGGAGACAGTCACACTGGGATTTACACATTCCCAAAGCCTTTGTAGAAACTTCCAATATTTTGACATTGACCTCTTCAGGGTCTACTTCCTCATCCTTCCTGACAGCCCTAAAGTCTCCAAGAGCAAAATTTCCTTCCAGCAGCAACTGAAAACAGCAACTACCACTAGCACACCAGACTGGAAACAAGCTTTCAGAATACACACACACAGTAAGTGCAGACTTCATAAGCTTCTAGACCTGCTCTGAAGTAGGTCCACATCTATGAACACCACGTGGACTGCACAAAGCCTTTGGGAAGTCATAGCCTGTGGACAAACACAGCCCAGGTCCTAAGTCAAATGATAAAATCACTGAAGTACTGCGTCACAACAGCTATTTACCCAAAATATTTTGCCTTTTTGGATTAATGCAGATAAAGACAATCTGAGTAGAAAAGGCATGCTATTCGCAAAGTTACCTGTTAGAACCAAAAAAATCTGGGAGGGAATTAATGAAGTCTTTTTACACAGGAGATAGAACAGCTTCCTTTAGCACAGCGATCCCATCAGATCTTGAGTGATGGGAACATTAGGAATTCCTCAGTATGCTATGGAAGATGTAATTGTTAGTCATTAACACCAAAATGTAATTTTTGAAGTCACCACAGTAACATTGCGTTTGTGACAGAACATCATAGCACTGACATTTCTGCTCAGAGGAAGTGAAACCTGTTCAGAGCACCTGGGCTTTGTAGCACAAATCTCCACAAATAATGCATTGCAAAATCATAACTGAAAACTTTTAGATCCTTCTAGATGACAAAATAATGACGCTACTACTGAAATAAGTTGTGACCTATGGGCAATGACTGACAACCTTATCCTTTTCTAACTTCAAGTCTAATAATTGAGAGGGCACTGAAGAGATGACAGCTCAGTTTAGGACAGCCAGTCACTGCCAGATAGCAATTTAACCTTTTTTAAAGGGTATTATCAAAATATTTTCCATGAAAGCCACATTATAGATCCCATAATCACTAGTCTGGCTTCTTAGGAAGAAGAAACACCCATTCAACACATAAAAGGAGGATGCAAACAGAAGTCATAACGATGGGTATAGATATTACTGGCACATCTAGAACGGAGGTAACTGCTTTACTGCTTTTTTTCTCCAAACCGTTATTTGACAGCACATTACAGCCTCATGACATACTTTCAATAATGGAATTAAAAAACCCACAGATTCTAATACCCTTATTTAATAATACTGCAACCTGTCAAGTATTTTTAGGTGCTTCCACAGTCCTTACCATGGTATCTGCAGGCCATAGGCTACCATGTTTTTACTCTCAGAACAGCTCATGATAAGGGATGGGTAAAATCAATGTGGTCACATAGAAAGTTTCATGGCAGACCAAGACTCTGTGCCTCTGAGTTCTCAGCTGGTGTCCTAAGCTTCTGGAAGTCCTTCTGTATCACATTATAAACTAAAAATACAGAAAATTTACAAAAATACATTTAGTAATATAAAATTATTCTTTTTTATTATCTGAGGTAATTTTTATATTTTACCAAAGGTACTTTTATTCTTTGTTTACAAAGCCAGAAAACATAATTGGATCACTTGCAAGTCAAATAGAGATTTCAGACGAAAAAGAACATTTTTCAATGACCGGTTACCTGAGTTACAGTGCAGTGTTTAAATTCAGACAGTATTGCTCTTCAGACTTTACAGTAAGAAATAATAAGCTTTTCAGGTCAAAACCTAAATCAGTGCTTGCAATAAGTTCAAGAATTCCTATGAACCAACAACATGAAATATCTTACATAATGTATGCTATACACTTCTGCTTCATTCTACAATAAATTAATACCCTGGATGACTAAAGTATCTGCAAAAATATTTACAAAAACAAGATAAAACAAAGTATAAAATTTTTTTTTCAAAGATGTATTTCTTCCAAGAAACAGTTTGGTACCAAGTCTTCAAGTCTTACAAAATTACTTCTCACTTATTTAAATTCTTGACAGTAAATAAATAAGATTGTATTATACAAACAAACATTGATATCTTCATATGGTTTTATGCAGTAAAAGCATGCATCTCTTCTTGGGAGTATCCAAGATCCTTCAGATATCTGAAAGTCAGAAATCAAACTTGTAAGATCAATATTTGGAACCCAAAACACACCACAGACACAGCCAAAGCACTGAAACTTCAGCAACACTATCTTATTTTATTTAGACACGCACAATGAAGTTTACCTTTGTAAATGCATTTAGAAAACATTTCATGACCGTGTACAACATGACCTTTTAGGATACCAAAACAATTCCTAAAAATAAATACAGCTGTCTTTTGAAGTATCTCAGATATCTTGAAAGACAATAATTATTGGACAATTCCACTCTCCATTAAATCTGTGCACCTGACTTCAGTAGCGCTGCAGAAATGTGACAATATTGGTCCAATATTTTGAAGCTGGACAAGAAAAAGTTAGAGAGCTCTTTATCTTTAAATATATGGCATACAAGGAAAATATTGGATACAGATGTAAATAAAGGCATTAATAAAAATCAAGAGAACTGCTCACGATAGAACAGCAGCTTTGAATTTTACTTTTAATAACTCAATTTGTCAAGCTAACACCTACACAGTAAGCTTACTTTGTATTACAACTTTTCTCTGAGCAATGAATTAAAAGCAGGATTTAAAACCCAGGAGAAAAAAAAAAGTCATCATTAAAGAGATTCTCTTAGAAAGTTTTGGACAATTTACTAGAGCTCATGAAACTCACATACTGCTGATATTCACTTATCTACACATTAAATATACTCCTGAAATATGATGCCAGTTTTCTTTCTTTTTTTTTTTTAATTTATTTACTTTTTTAGTTAAAGCAGTTCTCTTGCAAAGCAGAAAACTGAAAGCCATTTCTGAAAGACTTCCAAGTCAAAAGCACTGTAGCTGGTTAGGTGATCAAATTTAAAGAATTCCTCATTCTCTAACTCATCATTTAAAATACTCACTCTACTGCTTGTTCTGTAAAAGGTGTTGGACCACAGATGCAGATAAGCACTTTGGAGTCTTTTCTGCTTCTTTTCACACACTCGGAGAGAAGGGATGAAGAAATCTTCCCCTGTTTACCAACCCAGTCCTTTGTTGGTTCTGAAAGAACAAATTGAACCTCAAACCTGGAAAGCAGAAGAATATTTCAGAAATATTGTCTTTGATTAGAAATCTGCTATACGAAATGCTAGTGAGACACTGACGTTTCCTATGATTACTTTCTTATTCTGCTCTACTCCCACTGTGCAGCATCAGTTCTCACAGACATTTAGTTTTTCCTACCAATCAAGTCAATCAAATCACCTCCAATACTGGGTATTTAATTATTTAATGCAACCTTTAAATGTTAAAAATGCTAGCTGTGTATTTCACCTTAAAATAAAAAACAGCTGGTACCAATCAAGATACAAAAGCACTGATTTTGTTTTTCCATTATTCACTTATACAAATGTTGGTGTAGCTCAATACACAAGCAGGGAAATAATGCTTAGCCAAACTTGTGAAAATGTCAGTACAACTTCATAAACGAGAAAATACTCTAACTGGTTTCTAAAATCCACCAACAGTAGTTATCAAGTGAAAAACAAGCACTTGTGTATCTGAGGCTCCTATTGAGAGGGAGAAAGCGATTTTGCTGTAAATTTGCAGAATGCCTAGACTATGAAGCTTTGAAGGTGCCAGACATCACTATGTTATGAAATAATTTTGATTTCTCACATCAATGCTATGAAGGAACAATTGAAATCAATTTGTTCCTATAACTTCAACTAAGTAAGGATGAACAAAATGTATTTCTTTCACTTAAAATTTAGGCATTGACAATTTATCTAGTCATTAAAAGCAAGGGTACTGAAACTAAAAGGCAGCCTGATATTCCTACATCTCCTGACAGAACTACGGCCTGCCAAATGAAGTTAATGTTATGTATGCACTAGTGCATTTTAACCCATAACTACGTTGTAACTGAGAAAAACAACAGCAAATAAACAGTAAGTAAAAATGAAATTAGGGCCTAATTTGAACTTTGACTTTCTAGATAAGCATTTTTGCAACTAAGTGACGCTGAAGAGAGTTTAAGACTTTTCAGTAAATTCAGAATATTGTTCTAAGGCTATACTATCCTTGTCCATCATTTCCATCCTTCTCTTTGCATATCTGTATTTTCTACCACTAAGGCTAATTTTTTCCACCTTCTAAAAGCTTCTCAGCCAGTCTCAGCTTTCATCTCATCTAACATTCCATCTCCAAGAAACATCTATTATATACTGTCACATCAAACTCTTGGCTTCGCAGAACACAATGACATACCCTGCTGATATGCATCTGTGGCCTATATAACCAAATCGCTTTCCAATCCCTACGTCTCATTAAATTCCAGCTAAAAGTTTCCAGAAGCTGGATCTGTCCTTGTGCCATAGCTGTACAGTTAGTGTATGCCCCAAGGCTTGTTCTCCTATACATTGGGATGATACAAGTTGTTCTGCACAGGAGTTGTAAATACCTTTCATCTTTAAGAGCTAACTGCTCTAGCTGGTTTCTCCAAAGTATGTCATCTTCTTTTTTGTTGAAGAAGATCAGCTTCACTGTCCTTAAAAATAAATAAATAAAATTTAACTGCTGGTTGTTTTTGTATTTGAAACACATGTTAAAGAATCAGAACTTACTGGATTATACAGAAGCCTTTTACAAAGAAGAAAAAAAAAAGTAACTCTTCAATTCTCTCATCTTTTTGCCTCTAACCCACTATAAGAACTTTCTTGCTGTACCTGAAAGCTGTTGGACTTGCAACCTCTCTTCTAAATGCCATAACCCTGTCTATGGTTGCAACCTGTATCTCAGGAACTGCTGTTCTAAGAAAAATAAAGTCTCTTAAAGTTACTAAGGCCTGACTGAGAATACAATATACTGGCTTGTCAGGTTTTATCTAGTGGTTTCTTGATATTGTTTGAGCACTACTATGGCAGTTAATAGCTGGTTTATGAACTCTGTATAACTTTTTTGTATTTCATACACCAGCTTATAGAGATGTGACATTTCAAGAAGCTCATGTCAATATTAAATCCCAAAAGATAGAATCTAAACACATAGAAGTAAGAGAAACCTAACTTATCAACTGGAAGAGAAACCTACAGCTCTGTACTGCGTTATCTTATTCATGTTATTTGTTGATTTATAAAACCTACTTTCCTTGAAAACTACTGTTTACAAGCAATTTATTTGCCAGATAGTTCATTTAAAAATAAATGTTTTGTCATTAAGGTGAGTGCTATTATCTTTTCAGATTTTTACGCTACCATGGAGTGAAAACACAAAGAGACCAACTTTATAAAATAGGATTTACCATTTGATAAAGCTACATAAACCTAATTTCTCCTTTACTTCTAATGCCAGACTAATGCCCTGCACACAACTGATACAGGACAGATGATCTGTTGCTGAATGCAAGGAGTTCCTGAACTGTGCCCCACAGGGCTTTAAAAGTTACTGTTGGTTTTTCTGCTCGGGCACAGCTCTGAGCAGAGTGCATGTTGCTGTGGTTCCAGAAGCAGTAAATTCAGCACTGTACTTGCAGAAGCGCTGGGATCCCTGGTAGAGAAATGCATGCAGAACCATAGGGGTGTCTGTTGGGGCCATCACTGAGGCACAGCTAAGTCTGCTGGTCCTTCTCACCACACAGCCCTGCAATTTTGGTTCAATAAACAAGGTCCAACACCCAGTGTCCTTCCGCAAACAGACAACCTTGCTTCTAAGAGACTAGTTCTAGATATATGTTTACATGATGCTGCACTGAAACTATTAATTCCCTTCTCCTCCTCTGTACCTTGCAGAGAGCCATCTTTCATGCATGTGTTCATATGTGTTTCATATGGCAGGGTTTCTGTGGAGAGTTCACGGTCTCCAACTGTTCTTAAACTACAGTTTAAAGGCCCATGTTCTCCCAGTCTGAATACGCTAAATTTTTCAGACTTCTAACCTTTTCCTATTTTGCAGTTTGGTCACGCTTCAAGATATGAGGAAATGTCTTACAAGCTACATCAGATGCCAAAGATAAGAGATCATCTTTTACTTATGAGCAGAACATCCATTTTCAGCTGCCAAAAATAAAATACTGAGGTATGACAGTTGTGCATAATACACATCATCAACTGTGTTATCAAGAGAAGTTTCAGATACAGTACAACTCAAAATAATTTACAATATACAAGCTTTGGAAAACTTCCCTGGTATAGAAAAAATCAGCCCCAAATCAGCTGTGCTACATCTTTAAATACTAAAATCAACTTATTCAGAAGCTAGTATGTGTCAAAAATCTAGGTTCCTTACGTGCTTCCCAGGGCCCACTGCCCTGAAAAGACAGAAAATAAAGTTCACGTCAGGAATGTAATGCTGTCAAAGCTGGCATGGTGCACCACAGCATCAAGTACTACTCGGGTAAGGAAAAGAGTCAACAAAAACACATACAGCAAAGCCATGAAATTTGTTCCTTGAGCACAGAGGTAGAAATTGGGTTATCTGGGCTTTGGGACACCTTTACTGATACTCCCCCAAAACTGTATAAACGTTTACGTGGTGGAGTACTGCTCAGTAGGCATTATATAGAGAATAGACAATTCAAAAACACGAATGAACTGGTAAGTTTTGCTACAAAAGAGGGAGAAAACAGCTAAAAGGAAGATGTGGAGATTTAGATATGATCCCCACCATTACAGAAGAGCTATTTGAGAGAAAGATGACAGAACTTCAGATAAAAAAAAGAATGAGGAACTTTCAGTCCTTTGAAAGGAGATGGGGTGAATCCAACATACTGCAAACTTCAAGGGATGCAGATTTCAATAGACTCAAAAAACTGGTATGGAAGTTAAGGGTATAGAAAGAAAGGGGTATAGGGAGAGGAGTAAAAATGATCCCTACATGGTTTTAACACAGAGGAAGAAGAGGAAGTAGAAAAAGTTACAAAATCAACTTTAAAAACAGAAAATAATGCTGATCAAAGTGGAACAATGTATTAAGAAGGAATATAAAATCAGTGTGATAATTTAGGAATGAAAAACTGGAGACAAAAGATACAAATGTCGAAGAGAATTAAGAACAGGCTGCCAGCATTCAATACTTGAGAAGAGTGTTAGTCGTCTAACTAGTGTTTAGTGCCTCTGTGCCTCAGCCTTCTTTAAGAAACGTATCCACCTGATTGTAGTAATACTCCACAAGTAAAAAGGAGCAAAAATCTTTTCTTAAATAGAAAAAAAAACTGCACAGATATTCTTTAAAATGAATACTTCAGCCAAATACAATTTGGCCTGTAAGAGAAGAAAAAAGAATGAACAAAGATCATTATGGCTTCACACACAAAAGGATACTGCAGATAGAAAGACAATAAACTGCTTTACACATTTACTGCGGACAAGAAATAACAGACTTAAAAAATAATAGGAAGACACAGACTAGGCAGTAAGAACGGAAATCCAATGATCCTAGATAGTAATGTCACAGAGAACAGTACGTAGGGAAGCTGCGGGTTCTCCAGGGTTAGCAGCGCTACCTCAGGTTCGGTTAGCACTTGCCTAGAACCAGACAGAAGCTGCTTCTGCAGCTGAAGCAACCGCTAAGTGATTATTCAGATCCTTCCCCAACTTCCTCTCTGCAATTTGTGTTCTAGCATATGCAATTCAAATTTATGGTAATTGCTACTTTTCACAGTAAGATAATTTTGTGCAAATTACATTTATATTGTTTATATATATTATTTATATACACGATGTGTATATATAAATACACGCACATATGAAAGATACTTCTGCAACATTTAAAAAAAAAAAGTGGGACTAAACAGCAAAAATAAGGCCAGGAAATGCCTAGAGCAGTCAGAAACACAAAGCTTTATACCTGTACTGGATCAGGACATTCTAATACCTAATGAGCCTCCACGGTGAGAAGAAAAAATTCATTTTCTTTGACTAGTAAGAAAATATATGCTGCTGCAGCCTGAACTAACTGCAGGCACTGAGTTCCCATATGAAGTCGCGCTGAAGAGTTAAAATGCTAAGATGTTAAAATAAACACTTCTGGTCATCTTTCAAGGACACAGTAGATACGAGCACTGTCTGTGCAGTACTAGTCTTTCTCACACGTTACCTACTGTGTTTATTCTGGTTACGGACAAAATGTCAAGATCTGCATATTTTACTATTGGTTTTCCTCTCCTTGGTTTTGCTTTTACATTATATTTACCTTACATACTACTTTTCCACTCAAGAAGGAAAAAAAAAAATCCAAACTCACTTAGTAGTATTTCCCAAGCATTTTGTCAGACGATAAATTTATTTCACAAGCCAGGCAGCCCTGTGTTATCTGCTACTGACAATACATGACGCTTTGAAGAGCCTTGTACTCAAACAGTACATACTCTCTGTCCTCACAAAGTAGGATCACATGTAGTTGCTGGACAACGAGCAATACAAGAATAATGTATACTTTTGGATTCTTTTCCAGAAACAGAGTTTTACAGTACCCATAATCCTTTTTAGTTTTGCTACGAAGACTAGCCTCCAATTTAAAACCTTTATACTCTTTCAAAATGTGCTTCGTAAAGACTTAATGAGCCAAAACATCCTGTGCTTATATTGAATAAAACCCAGTATTACAAATTAATATCTATTATGAGAGTCTGAATTCAAAGATACAGGAAAACAGTAGCAAGTCTGTAAAACTGTCCTCTGCAACAGCTTTAAAGAACATAAAGGTTAGGCATATTTTCCATTTCTGTATTCTCCCAAATTACAGTTGTTCACACTGACAAAAATGTAATCTATTAAGATAATCTGCAAAGCATGATGCTAGGTGCAAAACATTCCTAAAAACAATGCAAAAAAACACCTCATCTGTTTCATAACATGCCCCTACAGTAATTCTTTGCATTTCCTTTTAAAGTTGAGCTATTGTGTACGCTCTTCAGTTAAGACTTTTTATACTCACTGTCACATTTTAGTTTACATTGCAGTTTAAATAAAGACACACAACGAAGCATTCTTTTAGGGATTCATGTTGCTCAGTCTTTTACGAGAGACCACACCCAACACAAGCAAGAATCTCTTGTATACTCTGCATTTATTCACACAAGAGAATTGCTTGCAGGTCTGCCTGAACACAACCAAAATCCAAATTTAAGATGCCAATGTGGTCAAAACTCAAAAAAAATTATGAGTATACTAACGGATCAAAACCTGAGTATTTTTAATTTAAGCTCCTAGTTTTCCCAGGTATTTTTAGCTTAACACATTTTTCTCCTCTCAAGAAAAAAAGTTTTGCGTCCTTCTTATGGCAATGTTTCTTATTTTAGAAATTTCTGCAACACTTGTCACAGACTTCAAGCACTAGAGCAGTTCGGGTCTCTCCAGCTGTTGGCTGTATTTACTTTACTGTATCTCTAGACTTCCTGAAAAAGTCATCTTTTGAAGCCAATGCACTTAAGTCACAGGCCAAGGAGGACTTCAGACACAGATCCCTTTCTATGCCTGAAGTCATGCTTCTGGTCACACGGGGAACCACAACCGGTTCATGAAGTAGGTAGCAAATTCATGCTCCAGAGTCTTTTTTCCATTGAGCACAAGAAGCAGAAATTTCCTCAGTGGCATTAGATGGGAAACAGATACGCAAAGAAATAGTTACAGAGCCAGCTTGCACTTGTTCTCTAGTCCTAAGTTTGAAGCCTCAGCAATGGGAAGTTTAGTAGTTACTTTCCTGGCCCTCAAAGAAACAAAGAGTGGTAACAATCAGAAAGATGTATGAAAACAGATGGAGCAATACCTGAAGAAATATATATATGGAAGACACTAAAGGGATAGGTTTCCAAAGCAACAGAACTGTAAATTAAAAAGAAAATTTTGAGAACTGATATCAAAAAAAAAAGAAAACAACTAAATGCAATAAAAAGTTGACTGATCCAGTGAAATTGCAGCAAAATTTGCCTTAACCAATGAAAGAAATGATATTGGGGATATTTCTACAACATACACTTGAAGAAGGCATAAGTATGCTCTCTCCACACACAGCAAAGACTAGGATTTGCCAGGCAGGACTGCACACGTGTACATTCAGTGCACATATGGACAACCATGTCGACCAGAAGTACTAGTTCTGGTGTTCTGAAGGATGTAAGTAGCCAAAACAATATGTTCACACTTCAACAAGAACAAGTAATGCTTCCTTTTGTAGATTTTATGAGCAGCATACAGAACACATCTCCAATACTGATCTTTTTATGCATTTGAATAACCTTAATTCTATGCTTACATAAGTTGCACTTTTGTGAAAACTGGAACTGATCTAGTAAAAATGTGTTATTGTTACTTAACAGGTGAAAACAATATAAATGTATGTGAAGTATTCTAACAGATTAAACAGAAGCCATGCCTAAACAATTATAAATCTCCTCAATTAGAAAAACAATACCTATGTTGCAATTTTCGACAGAAGGTACTCAAATGCAAAACTAGTTTAAAAAAAAAAAACTCAGATTTTCTACTTGTTGAACTCATTCATATCACAACCAAAATCCAAAATGCAAATCAGCCCATTTTGCTGATAGTAGCCAATAACCAAACGTGCAAGTTCCCAAAGACTCTGACAGAGTCTTCCCTAACACATGCCAGCTTTTGGTATAAACCAAAGAAAAATGCTTTCATGCTTTTAGTTTTTTTTAAATTGTTTTATTGACATTGAGGCTTGCCCATTACATTTCATCTCATTCTTCCTATGGATTACCCTAGCTTGGGGCTAAATCATAAGAAGTGTACATACCCGAGACAACTAACTTCAGTCAGAGCAAAATTCAGCAGTTTAACCATTGGTGTGAAGCCTGTGCCTGCTGCCAACAAAAAGAGGTCTTCTAAAGTTTGAACTTGTGACTTCTTGAAGTTACCTTCAGGATTGCTGACAGAAATATAGTCTCCTATATAATCAAAATAGAATGGTAAGCCTTAATGAGATGAACAAGCTAACTAATATTCTGATTTTAAGAAGGCCCTTTTGTACTCCCTTCATCTTTGTAGTATTAGGGTTCTTTTCAGAAGGGTATGATGCATATCACACTTGGATCATTTTTGTTAAAAGAACAGATGTTCAATTAAAATGTCTTGTTTTGATGGATTTTACACTATATGAGTGCATAAACATTTGTGAAGTCATTGTTAAAAATCTGCCTCATATCTGAAACAGAAAAGGAAGTATCTCTTAAAGTCTAATAAAACAGCTTTCTTTATTCAAAAATGCAAGAAGTTTTTTTTAAGAGTGTACACACTCAAATACAAAATTCAATATATATACACACAATCAAATGCAAGTAATTGACTGATACAGTTGACATATCTGTCATTTGATCTGAACAGTTAAACATGAACGCATTTGGAAGATGAGTCAGAAGAGCTTTATGTAACGGATAGTTCCTAGTTACACAGAAGATAAGCCTGTACATTTGGGGCATGGTGAATAAGGCTTAAAAAAAAAAAGCTGTAAGTATGTCCCAATTTAAAAGCAGGTAAACAATAAGAACATCACAACACCCTGACAGTGAATCTGAAAAGATAAAGCAATTGCTGCAAACCCAAACACAAAAAACCCCAAACCATATATTTACCAATTTGTAGATGGTCGAGTGCCTGCGTGAACAGTCCACAGGAATAAATTTTGATCATTAAATATATATGTGCACTATCATGGCAAGATGTTTCTTTGAAATCCAGTGGCAAAAAAGGCAATAAAGGTGTGTATGGTTTTACTACTTCTGTCCCTAAACAAAAGACAAAAAGGTAGCTGAAGAATATGAGAAGTATTCTATATCCAGTAAATTTACTGCAAACAATGTAGGCTCAAAATAGAGATTTATGTTAGTATATCCATGGTCACATTCTCAATTTTTCTTACCTGCAATTATTTGTTTGAGGTAAACATGTTGTCCAGTGGGAACCTGGAGATGAGTGCTCTTAGGTAACATTAAGCAGAAGAGCTTGGTGTTGTGGGTAACTTCTGTCTTAGAAACCAACTTGCATTTCCTGTAGAACAGTCCTAAAAACATGGTTTTACTTGTTACTTAAGCCTCAGCCTGCTTTCTATTCTTACACATCTTTTAATGAGAGAGAAAAAGCCATGTATTTCACTATATACTGTTATAAAAAGAGTACAAACAGATGCTTCTTGTATCATTACTTTTTCTAAATTATTTTCTAATTTTGGGCTAAGGACTCATTTATAGCCTGACATTCGGCTCTTTACAGACTGAATCTGCACATAATTAGTTAGCATTGACTAGGAAGAAGTAGAAAAACCACCAAATACTATCAGAAAGCAGAACCACCTGTACCACATTGTACCTGCACTAAATTCACCATAGGACTTCAACACGAAGACACACATGCAGACTAAAAACAGCTTGGGTGCCGCAAATGAGAAGCAAGTGAGGCACAGGACCACAGTTTTCAGCAGCAGACTAGTTATTTCTTCAGCTGACTACCCTGCATTGTTGCAGTTTCGCTGCTATTAACACAGCAACTATTTCTGAGGCGGCTACCTACAGGGAAGAATATTTACAGTTCTTGTAGAAAGATGGCATACATTGGTTAAAGAGTATCCTCTGGCACAGCTTCATCAACTACTGCCTTAGCTCAGTGTGCTTACAGTAACAGTATCGTTAGTGCTACAGTATATCAGAACACCTTGTAAATGCCCACAGGAATTTCTACCATATTGTTCAAAATGCAAAACAAGTTACAGCAGGAACTTAATTATTGACAACAGTTTAAAAATGGAAGAAGCATCCACATTCATGCGACACCTTTTCACCTTCAGACATACAAGTTTAACAGCCTATCAGCATTCAACAGCTAAGAGCTTTGCACAATTTTTTAGGTACACAATACCAATACTTAAAGGCTTACACTTGGCATAAGATAAAACTAACATACATGCCTATATAGGCAAAGCACACTTTAGCATCATCAATAGTTTAGACAGGATGTGTTGCCTTTTAGCTAAGTAGAAATTACTAACTCCCAGTTATACGTTCATATGCTTACTTAAACCAACTACAAGGTCACACATTAAGTACAAACTTCTGTTGATACAGAAGATTTTGAAAGCAAATACAGCAAGATATTCCTCAACTACAATACTCAATTAACTGACATAGGCCTGTTACCATTGCCACAATAGGTTAGCATTTAACTACTTGGGAACAGGGGTCCTGGCTTTCCTAAAATATCCACAGGAATAATCATTGCCACATAAGGCAAGTTACAGCATATTGTAGAAATCTGGATACAAAACTGGGGATGTAAACTGAAGATGACCAGAAGTCATTTTTCCCTTTTCCACCTGAAGAAGAACATTTTTCAGCTAAACCTTTGTTTCAGTACTGCAGTATTTTAGCTCTAACCTGAAATTATCAGCATGATGATAATACCACACTGCCTAAACAGGTCTGTAACTCTAAGGAAGTTTCATGGGATAAGATACTAGAAGCTCAGCCAGCAAAGAACAAAAAGAAAGCAACCAAATATATATATATCCCATGAGCAGTACTATCAAAACTTCATACTTCCAAAACTAGCAAAAAAAAAAAAGTCAGAAGTTGCTTCTCTACATTAATCCCACCATGTCATTTACCAGTTTCACTGTAAAATTTGTAACCAGTCCTAGTAAATATTTTCACTTCAAGCTTCTCAAAGTGTTCTTACATGAGAATACTTGAACATGACACCTTTCTACACTTAATAAATTAAAACAACTTCAGTGAAGTAGCACCTCTCTTCCACCTGATCCATCCTCCTTTCCTCAATGTTATCAGAAAACACTGAAGTCACTAACATAAATGGTTGAGCTACTCATGAAAACAGAGGATGAGAGGCAAAGGACACAAACAGCAACACAGGAAAATCCAGCAAGGTATCACCATGAGCAGCAAACACTGGAGCGGGCTGCACAAAGACATTGACAAGTCTTCCTTGGAGATGCTCAAACCTTGACTAAACAGCTTTGAGTAGGTGGTTGGACCAAGTGACGTCCAGAGATCCCTTTCAGCTAGCCTATGATTGTAATATTTCTTTAGAAAGTCTTAACAGCTAGAAGTAGAAACACCATGATCTTTTGTATTTTGCCAGTTCAAGTCAGCAGATGCTTCTTAAATACACTTCCCAACTTTAATCACATGCTGATTCTCTTTTGAATAGGAATGGACTACCAGAAAATCTGTTAAAAAGTATACATCATTACAGCTTTGACTCCAAATGAATGATATTAAATCAAAAGATTTAAAATCAAGATCAAAATCATGAGAAATTTCCTCAACTTCAATACAGCAATATTGCAGCTTTGAATCCTGACGTCAGCCAAAATTCTCTTTCAAGTCAACAACTTTGTAAGCAAGCCTTGCCTGACAGGGCTTATGCAAGTTTCCAGTAAAGTATTCATTAAATGCAACACAAAACGCAAAGGAAATTCTAGGCATTGCTGCCGAAAAGCAAGTCATTACAACATTTGCCACTTTCCGTGATACTGAGGTGCTCATCAAAGTCAAGAGCGTAACCAAATACTACCTAAATCTTGATTCAGTTATTCCAGGCCACAAAATAAGTGAGAGACACTCTCTCCTCTAATCTGCTTCTCATTAACCCTCCTTCACCGTTGCTTCCTTAACTTACAAGCTCAAGTGACCACTGCCATTGCTTTGTTGCTCTTACCTCCAACAGTACCACCAAAGAGAAGCCCATGCCAGAATGGTCTCAGTAAGCTAGCCTGTCCATTTCCCTTCCCCAGTGTACTTAAAAGTTATTTAAGGACTGCTTTGAGTTTTTCAGTAACCACCTAATAAATTATCATTTTCCAAGTAACTTATCTGTACTGCAGTTTCCTTATTGCAGCATTATGGCCCCAAACATTTTGCTATTCCCAGATATTCTGGATGAAAAACCCAAAGTGTTGAAAGACAGCCGGAGACTAGAGTGCTCTGTGACAGTGCAGTCAACTGCTGCCTGAAGGAACAGTCATCACTGAACATTTCCTTCTTCAATAAGTGCAGGATTAGAGCCAGTCAACTCATACACAACAGAAACAAAAGATTTTAAGTAGAAAGAAGCTTTAAACCAAACAATATTTATCCACAAAATAATTAAAATTAGGGGTTTAAACAAGATGTTCTAGCTCAGCCACATACCCTACAGATTGGCATTGTTTACAAGGGTATAAACAAACTGTGTCAGAAGGGTCAAGTATCTAAATGTGTGTAGCTATGCCTGGAAATGCACATTCAAGTTACTAAATCTCAGTTGTGCACGCAATTTTTGCATGGACTAGATTAGCATCATATTCATTACACACCACTATTGTTACAGTAGGTGATCATGGCACTTTTCTGCTTACACTTGTTTTCTTCAGTTATTCAACTATCTACTAGTGAGTTACACACTATAAACGCCTGCAGACACATGACGGAAAGCCTCTGACAGGATATAAATCTTTTTACCTTAATATTTACTCATGTCTTTCACTCAACATCTTACAAACTGCTTATTTTCAATGAGCAAATATTTCAGATGCACAAGAGTGCCTAGAGCTTTGAAAAATGAAAGACAATAATACAATTTCATACCAATCTTGATGCATAGCAAAACATCAGCAGCTCTCCAGCTATACAAAAGAAATTTTATAAAATGTTTGTTCTAATTTGTTCTTCTACCATTCTTTTGAAAAACTATACTGATTGCTAAGCATATATTTTGTATATTATATTTGTATACCATGTCTTTTATAGTATACAAATAATGAATACTAGAGCACACTTTAGCATAATGTATGCTAAGATTGCTGTCAGCTCTTCAGACTTAAAAATTATCTGAAAGGACACGGGAGTTTGACAATATATCTCACAATACTGATCAGCTTCCAGATATTTTTAAATGGGGGGAGAGTTGGGGAGAGGGGGGAAGAGAGATGTTAAAAAACTGATTCATCAACTGATTCACCATTTCCTGACAATTTCCTGACCTTTCCAATCTGACAAATTCCAACCTTGTCTGCATGTAACAAACTAACCTTTACCTCCCCCTTTTTCTTTTTAATTTTCCATACAGAAAGTCTGTCCCAATTCACTCAATCTGACTTTTGAAAATTCAGACCTTTCTAGGACTGAGCAAACTCCTTGTTTAGGTAGTCCTCTTTGCCATATTAAATAAAATCAGTTCATATCCAGTAGTCCCAATAAAATTTGGAGTCACAAGCCAAAACAGTTGGCAATGCAGAAAAACCTTTCGCAACAACACCAGCCTCTAATACCAAGCTGGAGAACAGTTGCTTTCAGCTTCACATGAAGCCAAGTTACTGGCAGATGCCAAAGAAGTATGTTTTGCTACTATACATAAGCAGAAGGCGCTGCTCTCACAATTTTGTAGCATGATGCAAGTGCCCCATAGCAATTTCTAGTTTTCAAAGTAGGATGTTAGGTTTCATAAAACTTTCCAGGAGTGCGCAGACATTGAGTGTCAGTGTCACAGCACCAGATCTTCTCTAGTTCCATCTTTGGCTTAATCATACTATTTACTGACAGTGCTAAACTTTTCCAGCAAAATCCTAAATACTTCAGTTTTCAGAATTAGTTTTCTGTGTATGGCCATAAGAGCTCTTCAAAACTGAGGGGATTCCAGGCTTGAACGCAGAATTGAGGAGGCTGGACCATTCACTCCTAAGCAAGTCAAAGGACAAAAGAATTAATTCAGTACCCATGTTTGCCCAACTGGAGTCCTTCAATAAGGACTTTGTTTCCATGGACATGTTTACAACACAGTAATTCATTCTGTTCTCTTAAAGATCACAACATCAGGCTAGAGACGTCACTCTCTAAGCTGAGCATCTTCCTCTACTGGAATTAATAACTACAGCACCTTGATTCACACGTACTTGACATGAGTTCTGTTAACAAAACTGGAAGTGTGGATATATTCTGAGTAAAATTACTGCTATTATTAGAACATCAGTAACTTCTCAAAAGAACTATGAACTATTGAATAAAATAGAAAAAACATGTAAAACAAGACAGCATAACTACCTTTCAATCTGTTCCCAGATTTTCGGGTACTTTTAAGCAGTGGAAGAATTTACAAAAATTATCAGTTACATTGTCTTCAAGCAAGACTCTCGTACTCAAGGGAAATAAATGGGCACGCTGAGAGAAAGCAGTGGAAGATATGTAAACCCCAAGAGAAAAAAAAAATCACAATTTTTAAGGCAATGCATCTGTGCTACCCTACACATACTGCAGCATAAAAATGTCAGATATAAAGCTACAAAATAGCTTTAACTAGACAGCTCAGGTCTTGGAAGCAATGCAGCTCTCAAGGCTCTACTTCAACACCAGTACGGCTTCTGTTGCTCTAGCCTGCCTGCTTGCCTACAAGAGGCACTAGTCTGGAGAGGGCAGTACAGACATGCCACAGAAGTCACTATACACCTCATACCAGTTGTTCCACCTGCTCTTCTCAGCCATGATAAAATTTGAGCAACTCTGTTTCTCAGTAAAACATGGGTAAGTTACTTTATTTACAGCACAGATTGTTTTAGTTTTTTTTGTTGTTGGTTTTTTTTTTAATAGCAACTGATATGTTATGTAAGTACACCTGTTTACAAAGCCAGTACATCCTTCCTGTGCCATTTTTATAGTCCTCATAGATCTTGCTCAGCTACGTCACAGCTATACACTGGAGTAGTACGTGGCTACGAATCTGTAGTAAATTGGACTCTGGTCAGCAGCATATACATTTACGCTGTCTTACTGCGGGGTTTAAAATACTGCTTAACATTATGTTCTGCCTGTGTTAAAAGTGCTCCTAGTTGCGGCATAGGTAAATAGTGAAACTGCATGTGTTCAACCTTGATAATATTACTATCCCAGAATGAAAAATAAACTATACTAAACCGTAAGTAGTATTAAGGAGAACACCTGCATCTCTAACACACTTCATACTAACAGTTTTTGCAGTTTATTAAAGAAAATCTAATCTTCTCTTCAACTACCTGTTTAACTTCACATATAAAAATGCATCAATTCACCTATGAGGTCAGAGCTACTTACCAGGCTGGAAGTCTAGATTATTTTATTTTCAGAATAAAGTTACTATGCTTCAGAAAAAGTATGTTTGTATACAAAACCAAATTTCACATCCACTAAAGACAGAAAAAAAATCCAGAGTTGTTAATTACTATTTCTATGCTCTCAGTGTAAGAGGTGTTTCTCCACACAACCCTATTTTGCTCCCACAGAAGTGGAAGCAAAACTGAAACCTAGACGATTTACAGGTAAGGGGCACAATTCTAAGCACAAACTGAGAGGGCTAATTAAGACTAAACTATGCAAACAGAAGCCTCCAACGTGTAGATGTCATGGCCAAGCTGAAAGCACAGGGCTAGAATAAAGGAAAAGCATTTAGGACTGAACATCCTTCTTCTACAAATCTTCTGGTGTGTTCAATTTTATTTTCTTTATTAAGAAACTGCTGAACAAAAATTCCTGGATTAGGGTTTAAAAAGCCAATGATATGAATATATTTGCTAGGTTCCTCACCTTTGTAACTAGGAAACTGAAGAAACTCAGGTTCAGCAAGCCCTCTGACTTTTCTGGAGATCCGATTTAAACTGAACTCAGTCAGTGATACATAGTAAAACTTTCTGTCATGGTTTTGGCTGGGATAGAGTTAAATTCTCTTTGTAGAGGTTCACACAATGCTGTGTTTTGGATTTTTTGATGAAGATAATGGTGATGTTTTCAGTTGCTGCAGAGCAGTGCTTACACAGAGCCAAGGACTTTCCAGCTCCTCGGGCTGCCCTGCCAGCGAGGAGGCTGGGGGTGCACGAGGAGCTGGGAGGGGACAGGACCAGGACAGCTNTTTGTATATTCTTTTACTATTATCGCTATCATTATTATTATCATTATTTTCCCTTTCTTTTCTGTCCTATTAAACTGTCTTTATCTCAACCGACGAGCTTTTTCCTTTTTCACGATTCTCTCCCCCATCCCACTGGTTTGGGGGGTGGGGGGAGAGGGAGCAAACGGCTGTGTGGTGCTGAGCTGCCTGCCGGGTTAAACCACAACACTTTCCAATACCTACAACACTTTTGCTCTGCATAACATAACAAATGCTATGCTGGAGACTGACAAACTTAGAAAAAGCTGCAGAATAAGCATGTAGGAAGCACTTGTTACTAATGCTCAATTATGATTTTTGCCATTTGCATATAGTCACTCTCATCTTCCACATTTTTAAAGGAGCTATAAGGCCACTATACTCTGCACATTCCAGTTTATTTTCTCATTTTCTGTAACAATAAAAGGTGATCAGGAGGGAGAAAATCAGCAAAATGAGCAACGGACAGTGGATAACTTCTTAGTCCAAGCGGTCTCCCCTTAAATACAGAGAATAATATTGAAAAATCTAGCATTAAAGTGGATAACTCAACAGTTTCTGAAACTCTCCTAAGTAAACTACTACCTGCATAACCTAAGTATGGCTAAAGAGATGTGCTTTTATACAGTCTTCCTTTTTGGACCTCAGTAATCTCTCAACTTTAAAGGCCTAATTACCATAACTAAAAGCCCGTAAAAGATGTACAACACAGTGATCAATATTTAATTAGTTCATAAAATATACAACTTTGCTGTCACACGTAAGGCAGAGTAAAGTCAAATGGTCAGTTTTTGAGCATAAGTAAGCAAAGGGCCAAGACAGCTTTTGAGAAACTGGACAGTTTCAATAACACCTGGAACATCTTTACATTATACAATGTAATTGTGTAGAAATTTCTAATTTAGTTGTAAAAAAGAATCACAGTGATCAGGATGCTCTTTAGTGCTGCATCAAGTCCATGCTATTCTGTTACCACGCAATGTATATGTAACATCTACTGTTGCTTGCAGACACAGCAGCTTATTCAGAGCTGGCTTTGATACCTTCAATTGGCTTGGAGCCACTCATTTAAGCATAGCTCAAGTTACAAAGATGCAGGGTGCTGGAACAATGTTACAGCATTGAAAATGCATCTGTAGTGACAGTTGGAAGTGGAGGTTTTTGTTCCTTCACTGGAGTTACTCCCACATCGATTGACACAAGGCCGTGCACCATCTCCTCAGGGTCTACTGAAATTTTCATGCGGAAGATGGGATTATTAAGCACACAGGCATGAGATGCAACAACTGTCAAGCAGTTTTCACCTTCCCCTATTAGGTTCTCCCAATCTTTCAGCAAGCCTGAAAGACCTCCAATTCTACTGTGGGACAAAACAACAACAACAACAAAACAAAACGCTTCTGTCCTGAATCTGTCCAGGGAGAATACCTGAGCAGCTTTCACAAGACCAGAAAACATTCTTGAAAGACATGAAGTATGACTACAGAAAAGAAAAATCCTGGGAGAAACCAAGTATGCCTACCATGCCCCAAAAAGTCTTAAAAGAACTGGTAACGTGGCCGTGAAACTGTTTACCTCTGTCCATGCGTTTGATAAATGTATTATGGCTCCCCAAGGGCTGTCCCAGCACTTTCCAACGAATGTTATCCTTTTTCTTTAAGATAATCTCGACCTTTCCAACTTTTTCAGCAATATTTACTACAAGAGAAAATTGTTTCATACTGTTAGTTTTAGTTACATTTTGTGCAACAAAATAATTTTATTCCTCTGTTATAATCAAACTCTAGAAGGATTAGTCATTTCTGAAGACACAAAGAATTAATGCATCAAATTAAAATACCAAATTAAATGTATCCAGCTATCTCTATGCAATGTTTCACAGTGCATTTCAAACAACAAGCACTACCTTAACATGCATAATTAACGTACCATATTTAGGAAATACACTGTCAAAAGATTCACAGCCAATCTGGTCAGAAACAATTCTCATGAATTCAGAATCCTTATTTACTGGAAATATTTAATTGCCACTATTTACTTCCTCCTTTCTTTTAAAGGCCATTTGAATGAATAAATAAGTTTAAGAAAATCCCACTCTAGGCAAAGAATGGTTTACAAATACACAACAGAAGAAACTTTTAATTATTTTAGCATTTAGCGATACTTAGGGGAATCAGAGCACCATCAGCATATTACTTTTACAGGCCCAAATGCCAAAATGAAAAAAAATAATCATTTAATTTTACGGATTGATTTGGTTGACAGTGCCAGAACCTGACGATAAGAAAAACTGTACCTCATGAGTCAGAAAAATAAACTGAAGTTCTACATTCTGATGTTAGAAGAGATATGGAAGAGTTTCAAGAGACAACCTACCAGCGAAGTCTTCTTGAACTGCATGATCCAAGTCTGAAATAAAGAGAAACAAACAATTTTAAAGCAAAAACAACATTACATTATAGTCTTCATATACACATACAGCTTAAGGCTAGAAACACTGAGTGAAGTAATGAGCCTAGAACCCTATGCATCTTTATCTGGCCTTGAAACTTCATTCTTTCTTTGTATTAGTCCCAGTGACTTCTGCAAGCTAATACTTAAAATGAAGAAAGGCATCATTTTTTCCTTTTTTTTTTGTTAAACAGTGACTGATATCAAACTACTGATCTGCATTCATCTCAATCATTCCACTTGCCCTTTTTGAATAAGGGCACTTTAATAACCATCAACAACACACACCTGAAGAAGAAAAATTTGCATGACTTTTATATCAATTTCTTACTACACCTTATTGCACATGGCTTAGGACATCAAATAAGAAACAATAAAAAATTATATACATACTGAATGGATGAAGATGTGAGTTCATAATGTAATTCCTTTACATGAGGCTACTTTTAAATAATCACCTCCAATAAGAGAGGAATAAAATGTTAATTGGTATATATAAAACACATATGGAACGATGAGGAGGTTTTAATAAAGTAAAATGAAAATTCAGTGTTTTCAATTGCAAAATTACAACACCTACCAACTTCTACGAGATACGAGTGGTCATCCAGGATGATCTCTCCCCTTAATCTTTTGTCTTGACAGTCAACTATTACCAACTCTGCATTCATATCCTTTCACGGGCAAGGAAAAAGAGCATTTTAATGAAGTTCTCCCAGAATTCAAGCTGGATCACAACTGGATCTTGTAATTATCTCTTCCATAAAATACATTTACCTTCTGCTTAGTATATATGACAATAGTGATCAAACCACCTGTTTGGAACCAGTCATAACTGTAAAACAAAACATACAGGAAAGAAAAAAAATAGATATTTTTTTTTTCAGCATACCAAATACATTTAACCTGCAGTT
Source organism: Chauna torquata (assembly GCA_013399475.1). NCBI lineage: Eukaryota > Metazoa > Chordata > Aves > Anseriformes > Anhimidae > Chauna > Chauna torquata. The sequence continues at coordinate 105,615 of VXAL01018426.1, forward strand.
TTCAAGCAGAGCTTTCATGAAGTCAAATACATTGTTTACTGTGTTTTCAAGGGGTAAGCCCAGAGCCAACAATTTTGAAAAGACAACTAAAATAAAAGCAGTCTAATTACCCATCCTGATAATCAGCACACTGTAGATAAAATTATATGGCAGTGATTTTACTTAAAAAGCACATGCATCCTCTTTGCAGCAAATGAACCTTCCTAGAAAGATGGTCAAAGTCCTTGGCTCCAAACAAAATTACTAAATAGCCAGAGTGGGTTCCAAGAGTTATAGATTCCACCCACATACCACAAAACCACAGTTCCTTTCATCTCCCCAAATCAAAGTTCTACATTCCCATGTTCCTAAGTTACCCAAACCCTGCAATAAATACAGGGTAAGGTAAGCCTTTGAAGGGCATACTTTCTATTTCTAGTTGCTTGCATCGCCTTAAACTTGCCAGGGTTTCCAACACCTCTTTGGCACAGTCATTTACCCACCCAAACCCAGAAAAGCTTTTCCTTTCTCTACCCCTTTTCAAGGGGGCCTTCCATCTATCTTAAACCTGGCTCTCCACCACATGACATCTATAGTTCTGACCTGACTCCAGCATCATGAAGCTGCAATCCCAGCCAAAGTCAACTCTATCCCCACAACAAGGTAACCCCTTGCATCTACATTACTACTGTCTTCTCCTTTCCCCGTCTCCTAACCACTTCTGTCTACGTTTGAACTCTTGGGTCAGGAAAGAAGGGATGCTTCGTCCAACAGACACTCCTGATAGCCAACACATTCTAGGCTGCACACCTTCCCACCACACACCTGAACATGCCAGACACAAGGGGAAAAAGGCCATATTTGACACGGTTGCATGTAACTAGCCCAGCAATTAGACATTCACAGGAGATTGTGATGCAAACTCAGAAACTGAACCTTGGGGACTCAAGGAATCATGGAGTAGAATGATACCTCAGTGACAACAGCAGGATTATCACAGTGGTTTTTTAGGGTCTGCTTTGTTTTACATTTGTACATTGCAGAAACCTAAGTAGTGCTATCACATCTTAAAGCACTCCAGCCTGAAATGAGGTACTTTTCCAAGGCATGCCAACTCATACTTTTACAGACAAATAAATCAAAAAAGTAATCAGCCCAGTTGGAATCACTTCCCAAGAGTTTTCTCAAGAAGTAAGGTTGAGGAGCCAGTGAAAATAAACCATACATTTATATGCAATGAAGTGTAGTAAAAGTGTTAGAAGCCAACAAAGCAAGCCAAGAAACATGCATCATCATCTGCATGTAAGGTCAATATGACCTTCGGCAAGTTGTTTAAACCTGAACCTCAACTTTCCTACTTATAAGAGGACGGTAATGATACATACTCATTTAGTGGAAACTAAGCTAAAACATCTAGATCTAAACATGGAAAAAGTTGCTTGCATTTACAAAGAACTGCACAGAGTTATTAAATAGAATGTGCAACAGAATGAGAAACAAAAGCTTACCTTGGAGTTAAATCTCTAGCAGAAGCACCCAGTAGGTTCTTCTCAGAAAGCATACCTGCAGAGGGCAGAGAGTCATTAAAATAAGTCCTGTGACGCTTATTTAATAGAAACCGTAATAAGACTTTTTTTTTTTTTAATTTTATATGCTAAATACCCCTCCTCTGTATATGCTGGTTTTCTTTCCACAGAGCAGCTGAGAGTATTCATGTACTTTTCTTTATTTTGTTACTAAGCACTCGCTCCCGGAGAGCAGGATCCTAGAACACGAAGTTCTGTTTCAGAAATTAAGAGTTCCATGTACCACAGAACCTGTGCATGCAAGCTTCCTGGTACATGTAAGTTGGTCTCAGTTTCATTAGGTATTAGCTTGTGCTTTCACACTTTGTGATAGTGAAGCAGGGAAAAAAAATTACCTGAATAAATTTAACAGAACTATTTGTTCAACCTTGATTTCAGCCTACATCTCTCTACTTTGTGCTTTGCTAAGAATTTTCACATAATTCAGCTACTTGCTTTAATTATTAAACAACATGAAAATCTGAAAAAGCCTTTGCTCAGATACAATACTTGGTCAGTCTTTGCAAAAGTCAACTGGACTAATCTGACTAAATTGAAACTGAACATATTTGGCAAAAATTGAGCACAGATAAAGCAATTGCAATCCTTCACCAATTTCAATACAAGGAAGCTAAAAAAATCAGATGGAAGAAGCACAGATTGCAACATTATAGGATTTGTAACACCACATAAATAGCAGCAATTTCACTGGACAATGGTTAGACAGAGGTATATGACAACAGTTGGTAAGTGTTGGACAGTTAGAACTGGTTTCAAGTTCATTCAGAAGCAAACCTTGCAAACTTAAAATGGTTACACATAAAATATTGATTTAAGTAAATGAGAATTCACACGTTAATTATCTTTTACATGCCAATTAAGTTTTGTAGTTTGACTACAAGTTTAAACACAGGAATTACATGGCTTTACTATGTGAGAGGTAGATAAAACAAAGAGGGCCATTATGGTCTAACACAACCTGCCAAAACTATAAATCACCCAAATGGGAAATTAACCCAAAACAATTAATACTTGCTGGAACTACTTATTCTTTTTCTAATTACCCCTATGTACACACCAGCTGCAGCTGCCAAGGAAGCTAAATGGCAGAGCAGTCAGACCATTGCAAAAGAAAACCAATCATCTCATAATAAAAGCCTTCTCAAACACTAAGTCTTTTTCGGGGATTGTATTGGGTTTATGTGGCATGGGTTTGGTAGCGGGGGGCTGCAGGAGTGGCCTCTGTGAGCAGAGCCCAGAAGCTGCCCCATGTCAGACAAGAACCAGCTCCAGCCGGCTCCAAAAGGGACCTGCTGCTGGCCAGAGCTGAGCCGGTGAGTGATGTTGTTTGCACTTCTGGGAAAGTAGATTTAAAACAGGGAAAAAAAAACGCTGCGTGACAGCAGCTGGGAGAGAGAGGAGTGAGGAACAGCCCTGCAGACACCAAGGTCAGTGAAGGAGGGGGAGGAAGTGCTCCAGGCGCCGGAGCAGAAGTTCCCCTGCGGCCCATGGTGAGGCCCATGGTGGAGCAGGCTGTCCCCCTGCAGCCCATGGGGTACCACAGGGAGCAGATCTCCACGCTGCAGCCCGTGGAGGAGCCCACGGAGGAGCAGGTGGATGTGGCCTGAAGGAGGCTGCAGCCCATGGAGAGCCCCCGCAGGAGCAGGCTCCGGGCCGGAGCTGCAGCCCCTGGAGAGCCCACGCAGGAGCAGGTGATCCGGTGGGAGCTGCCACCCGTGGGGGACCCGTGCTGGAGCAGTTTGCTCCTGAAGGATGGACCCCGTGGTACGGACCCATATTGGAGCAGCTCTTGAAGAGCTGCAGCCTGTGGGAAGCCCAGGCAGGATCCGTTCGGGAAGGACGGCATCCTGTGGGAGGGACCCCACGCTGGGGCAGGGGCAGAGAGTGACCACGAAGGAGCGGCGGAGACGAAGCGATGTGGGCTGACCGCAGCCCTTATTCACTGTGCCACCCAGGGGGAAGAGGCAGAAGAAGGTGGACGGCAGGTTGGAAGGTGTTTCCAGTTTGCTTTTAGGTCTCATGGCTCTCTACTATTACCAACTGGCAATAAATTAAATTTATCTTCCCTATGCTGAGTCTGTTTTGCCCGTGACAGTAACTGGTGACGTCCCGGTCCTTATCTCAAATGAAGAGCATTTTCATCATGTTTTCTCTTCCTGTTCTGTTGAGAAGGGGGAGTGAGAGAGCGGCCGTGTGGTGCTTGGCTACCTACTGGCATTAAACCACAACACGGACATATACCATATGCTTTGACTGGCCTCCATGAATAAGCGAAATTCGTGATCATACACACCCCTGTATGTTTTTGCAGGGCAACAGGAATATACAAACAGCCAAAATAAGACAGAACATTCTAGCAAATCAAGTTATTTGTGAATTAGTCTGAAATACTGTAAGACGCCATGTGAAAACAAGAAGTCACACTGCAATAAAAAGACAATGATTCCGGTGATCAATGACTCAATTAAGTTAAGTGTTCTACTGACCATGGTGGTCGTAAATAAAGAAGAACCAGAGGTGAATCCAAAGACTGATGGCACGTATGAAATGAAGGAGTTTAAGATATTCAGAGAAGCAAGCACCTCTGCACCTCATGAGAGCAAGCTTCAGATTGTTCAGTGAACTGGCTGGCAAAATCCCACAGGAGGTCAGACAGCAAGGCTACTGACAGTCTCTCTCAGGTTATCCTTGTAGCCACGCTGGAGAGAGCTGAGTTTAATAGGTGGACTAAAATCTAGACAGAAAATTAGCAGGACTGTCGGTTGCAAAAGGTGCTGTCAACAATAGGAAGTCCAACTGCTGGCTAGTTACAGCTGGCACTCCCTAGGGAATGCCAATACTGTTCAACATCTTCGTTAGCAACCTGAAGGACACATCTTCTCCCACTGTCAGGAATTCTGTAGATAATAACAAATCAGGGGAAGCAGGTGAAACACTAAAGGTTACGGCTACCATTCAAAGGGATCCTGGCAGACTAAAGAAATAGGCTGACAAAAGCTGCATGAAGCTCAAAAGCAAAGGCAGAATTTTGCACCTGGAACAAAATAATCCTAAGTAACAAGACAGGCTGGGTGCCTGACTGGATAGAAAGCAGCTTTGCAGAAAACATCCTGGGGACCTAGTAGACAAACCAAGCTAGGACAGATACTACATCTTTGTGGTGATGAAAGCCAATCGCATCCTGGGCAAAAGCACAACAATCAGCTTGAGGGAAGCGATTCTTCCTCTCTCTTCAGCGTTTTTGAGACCACATCTGGAGTACTGCATCCAGTTTTGCCTCCCTGGTACAGGGCAGATACTGATACACGCAAGCAAGTCCAGGGAAGGGCCAGCAAGCTGGACAGCAGCTGGAGCACAGAATATATGAGAGGAGGCTCAAGGAACTGGGCTTGTTCAGCCTGCAAAAGAAATGGCTAAGGGAGAAGTTTCAGTGCAATCTTCAACTGTCTAAAGAAAAGGGGGTGGGGAGAAAGGAAGTATAGAGAAGATAGCCAGACTCTTCTCAGAGGGAAACAGCTGTAGCAATAGAAAAGTAACATCAAGGAAAATTCTGGTTATATTATTAAAAAACAAACAAAAAAACACCACCACAAACCTCTTCCCTTCCCATGATAGGGGGTTTGCTCATGAGCACTTGGATCTAGCATCAAAGTTCACCCTGCCATGAGCAGGGAACTTGACCAAACAAGCTCCAGATGTTTGTTCTAGCCTAAATTATTTTGGGATTCTGTGAAAACTTTCTGTATCTATTGTTTTCTTTGTTATTCAAAGGCCCAGAACAAGCCCAATCCATATTTATAAACTCCAAATATTAATAAGAAAGACAGGAATGCATATATTACTTGCACTAAAGAATTCCAGCTGGTTGAACCACAAGATTTAGTTCTCTGTACTTGAAGCCCTAACTCAAACTCTCCTCCCATCACTCTTTTCCATGCCATGTGTATTTTCAAGTTCTAAATGTGCTTATAGTCAAACACCAGCTTGTTTTCAAGTGGTGGAACTGCCAAAGTCACTTATTTTACCATTATTATTACAGAAATTTTCATCTTAGTAATTTGGGTACAAAAGAAATTCAGTTTAGCTTGAAAGTGCAAGGTCAGAAAGATCATTTTTAAAGTACATGTTTGAGCTTATTTGCTTTCAAACAAATATGAAGTTTTCAAGCATGCTTTGGGAATGGCAGTGTTTTGAAATTTTGATGTCTTTTGTTTGAAACTCAAATATGAAGAGATGTCCAGGAGTGCATCCACTTTTGACGCTTATCAACAGCCATATGTTCTTGAAACTTCAGCTTTCATTGTCCCTTACATTATATAAAATTGTTGTCCACAAAAATCAAGGATACATTTAAGTTGATCGATCTGAGCACACTACACAATACATTATTTATATATTTTAGATCAATACAACAAAAATGTCTTCAGTAGTGCCAACAATTTCCTAAAAAAAATCAGATGTAAAAAATTCCACGTAGGCTTCTCTTTCCAGCTTTCAGACAGCACTGCTTATTTCTAGTCTCATTTTGACTTAAATTTACAAGAGCTAGGCACTGAGACACAACAAATGAATATGACAAACTTTTTAGAAGGTAAAACAAATATGTCCACAACAGTCAAAGCCAGTGCAAAAAAACCTCAGGAACTGACCTTTCCTATTTTGGAAAAAGTCTTGCCAAACAGGTAAACTGAATACAAAAAGCAAGCATCAGTATTTTGGCAGTTTCACTGGAAACTACAATCGGAATAATTTCCTATGTCTCCTGATGAGTCACATAATCTGGACAAGAAAAGTTATTTCTAGGAGCACAAGGGGAAGAAAGTTAGGAAGAGAGAAGGAGTATCACTTATTTTTCTTTATCTGCATCCACTGCAAACATGAAAGCAGCATAGGAAAGCTCTAGACAGCTAGACAAGCACAAAAAGTAAGATATTCATGAACCAACATAACCAAGAAGAGATGAACATTGAAATACAGTACAGTTAGTCTTCTTGAATCAGAACACTTACAGCGTATTCAATGACTACTAACTGCTGCCTAGTGATATTATTCTGACAGAATAAAGCAGAGTTTGTTTTCCAATTCTCCCTGCCCTTCAAAGCAAGATTAATATGTTCCAACTTGTTCTTTCCTGAAGTCAGGCAGCAGACACTGTCACAAAGTTTAGCTTAACATCCTATAAGGCTATACAGCAAAACAGGAACAAGTAAAATCAATCTTGCCTACTTTTATATGATGTATATTTACTTGTAGGCATTTTTGTGTAGCTCAATGCTTGTGCAAACTGAAAGGTAAACTGCCTTTTAGAATTCAAATACCACGTTCACAGAACACAAGAGGATGGCAAGAAAGACAGCATGAGAACAGAAGAAAACAAGATTCAAATTTGCCAGAAAAAGCATGAATGAGTATGCTTCCCCTCGCTGTGCCTGGACTTGCTGGGACACCACCCTGAGAGCTTCTCTGGCTCTATCTCAAGACATATCTAGGTTTCTGAGGCTCCGCCATTCTGAAATCTGACTGCTCTAGGCTCCTTTTCCTAAGACTCAGCCTAGACTTTTCCATGTCCAGTTTGTACCCTTTCATGCCAGAAGGTCAGCCTTCAGCTCAAACTGTATTACTTCCCCTCACAGGTGTTCATCTTATTTCCTCCACCAACACACCCCTATCACACCTCACTTGATTTAACTTCATAAGCAATATTCTTTTAGGAAGCCTCTTAAACCAAGGAGACTAATCACTCTATAACTTTTCCCTAAAAAGATCAAAATAGTTCTCAATCACTAGCAACCAAAGCTACTCACAATACTCAAGGAAGGCTCAGTGAAGTCTTGAGCAAAGCTTGAATTCTTCCCTATCTCTACAAGGACTACTGTCAACCTCCTCGTATATCACAGGGCTATATTTGCTCCTCTTAGAGATACATCACTTAACAGCCCAGTCATGCTCACAGTTACACCTCAAGCAGTTCAGTCACGCTATGCTCAATTAATACACCTCCACTTCAACTTATTTTCCAGCCATGAACTTCATTCTATGCATTACCAAAGTTTTTGTTACATCTCTGCCACTCCAGCTCCATGGCCACCTAGCTTTTCTGATGCAGAGAAAGATTAAAAAAGCCTGGCACTTTTGCAGCGGCAGATTTCAATAGCACAGTTATTTCTGCGTTACCTTCTCGAGTAGACAGCTTGCCCATCTTATACCTCCCTTTTCTACACTACAGCACTGCCATCTTCTAACACTTTTAATCACTGAATTTGCAATGCCTGATTAGGATTTTGCCTTCCATAATTCCCAAAGATCACTACAGCCTCAACATCAGATTCAAATGTAAAGACACACAGAAGTCTGGATAAACACCATGCATTAAATAATATTCAGATAAGTTTAAGATTCACTCCCTACCTTGTCCCAGGTGAATACTTACCATTAAGCTGTTTCTTCTTTTCAGACAGGGTGGAAGAAATGTCTACAAGCATTAAGAAAAATGAGCACGACAGTAAGAAGCTGCAGCACAGTACTTCCACACATCGTACTATAGAGAGCCTTACTTCGGCTTGTTTCCAAATAAACCTTCCAAAGCATTAACAGATTGACCAGGATGCTTCAGATATCAAGTCATCACAATTAAATGCAGCACCGATTACCACTCTAAAAGATTATAGGTAATAAAAAAAATGTTAGAAATGCCAGAAGTTGCACAGCACTAAAGGGTAGGAAACACAAGAACTTACCTGACTTCAAAACAAACAGCACACATTATCTTGTGCAATTATAAGCTTCACAGCCAAGAAGCTTGCTAAGTCTGACAGACTTTGAAAGACACTTGTCTCAAGATAACACACAGTAGACACTGAATCTGACCTACAACTATCTAAACCCCATCTTTGGCAGAAACCCAGAAAAAAGAAAATCTTCCTTTAAGTTCCTTCTGTCAAGTGGTTTTACTTGGCAAGTTATCATCTGAACTTTTCATTAAATCTATGGTATGCTGCAATGACCTCCAAACAACAACAATGAAAAAAATGTAAACACTAGTAGAAAAAATGCAGATAAAGACCAAGCAGATGAATACATAGCGTCAACTCATATATATGGTGCTCAGCTGGAGGGCAAAGGCATGGTGTCTCTTGGCCACATATCCTTCTTCTAGTCCTCTGGATGTACCCAAGCCCCTTCTGCCTTCTCTAAATGCATATCTCAAAATGCCCCGGTATAAAGACCCCTTTTATATTCTCCTCTATTGACAGCCAGGTTCGGGGAAGTGGGAGAATCCAATTTGTTCCTCCTGCACCCTTTCATGGAAGCAAAAAGATGAATGTTTCTCCCCTTATTATGAGCTTCTGAACCCCCCCCCACCGCTGTCCATGATAGCAGCCAGTATTAGACGAAAAATGCCAGTACAACAGCAATGAGGGAAAGGCTCCTAGAATAATCCACCAAGCATACAGTATTGCAAAAGGACTTCAGAGCTAATCAAGAATTGCCCTTATCAGAGGCTTTTATGTTGTGTCGCTGTGAGGTGAAAACACTCCAGAGGACGAATTGGACAGTTCCCCCAAAACTTTTGTTTTAGGCTGAATTTTTCTGTATGTTCTGCTATATACCACTTCAAGCTTTCTGACAGGGTAGGCAAGTCAGTCACAAAATCTTGTTTATGATTAAAGGGAACTGTTTGAGTTCAAAAGTACAATCTCATTTCACTACATTTTAACACACTGCACTGAAACTGGAATTGCAGATTTGAGGACAGTTGTTAGAGGCATTTCCAAGACACGGCCATACCTCTCTCTTCCTTGGGTCATACTATAGCTCTCAGCCTAATCTCGTTGACTCAATACAAATGAGCACATGCATTCCAACTCCCATTTTATGTAACCACTGAAGGTACATACAGATATATACTAATATGTGTCTACGAGAAACACCAGCAGTAGTAAAAAGTACACACAACAAAGTAACGCCTGTGCTGATGTTTACAGCTGAGTACCCTGAAGGGAAGGCAAGCAAAATAATGGCAAAAAGCTTAATGCTGTAAAGGTTTGCTGAGGGAGATGGAAGCAGAAGGGAGATACTGAAATAATCTCTTATGTGCCTGAGTGCTACCACAGTTACTGCACTGGACTGTTCAGCAAGTACAAACGCTACACACTCTAGTGCACAGCTCCACTGTTCTGTAACATTACAGAAGGGACACGTAAGAATCTCCTGCTAGTCACGCATGCAAGGACAAGCTTCAGCTTCCTTAAAAAGTTCAGTGAGTGAATACTTGTACTATCTTCCAAAGAAAATCCAGACCATAGGACATAAAACTAAGCTAAACAATCACAAATCTTCCAGCAATGCCCCAACAAACCTACACCTGAGTTACTCACATCACAGTGAGCACCAAACAGCAAGTACCAACGTTTGCCCTACTATCAAAAGCTCACCCTTTGCCATGAGAAGAAAGCAAATTAGACTAATTTGAAGTCTTTTCTTTCCTCTATACATACTGGCCCATTTAATCCCATATGCAAAAACATGCACCTTAACTGTGTTTTGTTCTTCTGTTTTCAAATCCAAACTTTGCCAAATACAGTCTTCTGGAAGGACAAGATAAGAAGTATTGCTGCCTGATAGTGAAGCTGGTCAATCATGTTTTTGATAATTCACTATTTAAATTAGGAGGATACATAACCTACCACAAATCACTTTGAGAATCTTGCAATAAAGAATTTCAGCAAATACAGCCCAATCAGTTTTATTCTTAATTAATAAAATAATTTTCGAGCCTGAAATGGCCAAAAGTGTCAGGCAACCGAATCACTTTCATACAGCTGGTAACCTTTACCCGCCAAGTTTTACTACAGCAAAATGGACAGAACAGCCCTACTACAGAAGAAAAAGTAAACAGCAGAAAATGGACTGTCATGGCTGGCAGGAGCAAAGATATGGTTTGGTTTTTGTTTTTTTTTTTTTTTACTGACTTGCTGTCACAAGAATTCCTTCCAGTTGCAGAAAAGTTAGACTAATGAAATCAGTAAAAATTAGGTTTATTTTTAAATCTCTAACTCAGCTGACAAGGTAGCAGTAACTTATCCATAACACCTAAACTCTATGAAGCTGTTACGCTGCCAAGGTGTCTCCATACATTGCAGCACTCAGCTTAAAAACTCTGCAATGGAATTAACTACCTAGCAACACATAGATGTAAAATCCTGTTCCCTTTCACATACAGAGCAAACTCAACCTAACTGCTTGGCAAATTGATCTATGCGCTGAGCAAATACGCAATGCCCCTTGTCAGAATTTGTAGAGCTGCAAGAGATGGCTGAACTTGTCAACTATAGGATGCCACAGAATCTGAGAAAAATAGTTATAAACGTTAATTCTGCCATGCTTTCACAGCACATCTGCTAAGGGTCTCCATTCAGCAATAGCGTCTGGTTCCAAGATACTGGCATTTTTCAGTGTGGCCTACAAACCAAAACAAATACAGAAGAGTAAAGTCTTTGGAAACAACCACCAGCATTTGAATACAATATACTACATCTCTTCCTGTCCTGCCTCAGATGAGTCTGTCATATTAGCAAAATTTTCTCCAAGTAAATTCAAGCTCTAGCAGACCCAGTAAAGTGCTCTGGAAAGGATAACTGTCCATAAATTGTGTTTACATATCTCAAGTCGTATGCAACTTTTGAGACATATGTCTGGTGCTGAAATCACCAGAGTGAAAATACTGACTTTTATTTCAAGTGTTCTAAATCACACCACATGGCTGCCCGTAACAGTCTGCCCCCCCAGGACCCGAAGAAGACATAGTGATCCTTGGGAGAAAAACATATATTTCTATATACATACATACACACACACACACACATACATCTGCTTTCGGATGACTTAGAACAAAAGAAGAAATTTAGCAGTACGTTATGTATAAAAGTCTTCATTTATAAAATGGTTTCATCTTCAGATACATACTATCAAAATACTGAGTATATGCAACAGCCTTCATCTCTACGTCAGAATACAGACTCTCCTTGTAAATATGATGATTCGGGATTTCTCACAACTTCCAGAGAACTTTGGAATAAAGCATATTAGAAATTACTTCATTCTAAAAACCCTCACCTTTTGGAGCAGCAATAGGCTTGAAAGCCATTCTCCCAACAAGACATTCCTTCAGCATCGATTCATAATTGACCCAACGATGAACCTATATTAACAAAATTGGTTTTCACAATGTTTGTAATTCTTACTATATTATTGCTCTATGCAGTAGAATACAAAGACCATTTTTGCACAGCGGCTAATATAATTCATTTTGTAGGATTTTACCTTTTGTTTTTGACCCAGACACTGATTTTTCCATTTTTCAGTACTTATTTTTATTTCTATTACAGACAGCATGTACTTAAACAAAAAAATAGGACCCTGAATGTGACAGTAGTTTAATTTATTCATTTTATGCTTTGCAGTATCTGAACATCATGACCATGAGCTACAAGAAAGATTTCAGAAGAGTGGTTTTATGATGTGTTCTATGTAATTAACAGAACTTGTTCTTACCACACAGGAAATTAGCCTTGTTTAGATACAAATATGGGGAAAGGGACTAACAAAGGAAACAATAGAGCATAGTAGTTTAGGCACATCAACACCTCTTGTGAAGCTGCTGTATTTCTGTTTGTTTCTGTCTGAATTATTAGGAAATAATCTTTTTAGAAAGTCAAATAAAGTGATGAAAAAGCATTAGATTTACAGGCCGCAACTGAAGAACTTCCATAGGAAATGGATGGCAGAAAAGCCAGTTCTGATAGGGCATCCAGGATAACACCACAAGAAGAGAAAAGGAAACGGAGTGCACCATGACAAATTCAAACGGTACGTTCAGATTTAAAAATAAAAACTTTAAACTGGTCAAGATAAGGAAGTCCCACCCACAAGTTATAGTTGCCTTTTACACAGATAATGGAAAGAAATGAAGAATTTTGAATGACAGTTACGTTTTTCAGAAATTTAAGAAACACTACCAACCTACCAAACTCTTAAATAAAACCAGTATCTGACAGACACAGAATGCTAAAGCAGAGTGGATAACAACAGAAATGTCTCCGGAACAGGAAAGACGTGACCCAGAAACAAAAATGTCAACTGGGTATTTTAAGGATCTGAACACTGTTTTCCACTCTCATGCCAAACTAACAAAAATGTAGAACATATGTATCTCAACTTCGTAACAATTTGATGGGCTTCCAGAAATATTTCTGCTGCCAAGATTCCCATTTCTGAGTACATTATACAGTATTTGACAGTGGATCCAGCTACAGAATTTCAGGCCACAGCTCGATCCTGTATGAACTTTCAGGAGAGAAAATACAAATTTCTTTAAACTAGAGCAGCTTTGCGACCAATAGAGAATTACGCCCAAATCCAACACTTCATTTGTGAAAGGATTAACCAAAGATAACAAAACAAAGCTAAAACATCATCACATCTTTAGTCTATTTACATTATTGTTAAACACATTTTGCAAGTAAAGGCATAACATACTGTGATGCAAGAACTGTAAAGCGATAAGTTTCCTTTCAGCAGCAGAGGAAGTTTCCTTTCTGTTCTTTCCCATTTTCTCAGAAAAACCTTGTGAGCCAAGGAGACTAGAATAGTGTCTGTTTCTAAAAAATACCAGCTAATGAATCATCTTTTATAGCACCAGATTTACAAGCAATTCCTTACAGAAAGAACACCCATTCTGCAGACCTTTTCAGTATGTTCAAGACATTTAAAGAAATGGTGAACAAAGAAGGGACCAACTGTTTATTTTGTGATTTGTTCACAGTTAATAGCAGCCCCAGCACTTTTTCTTAGTACTTTGTTCACTGATAACGCAGTAACCAAGTTAACAGACAAAAAAAATACTACAAGTATTTGTCTAAAAATGAAAGTTCTCTGAGAAGAAAATCCTTTTCAACTGACAGCAATCAGTCGATGCAGTAATTTATTAAGGAGGTAGTATCTCAGGCTGTTGCAAGTGTAATTGCTATTTCTGCTAAAAAAACAATTTAATAAAATGGTTAAATTGAAGCATAATAACAACATAAAGGGACATTTTCATTATTGTTTTTTGATACAAAATTTACACTACATGCCTCTTTCAGCACATGTAAGTGCAATTCTGAACAGTAACTCACTACCTTTCCTTAGACCTCAAAAAGTCTGAATCACCAGTTCCACTGGAATGCCCTAAAATAATCAGAAAACAGGCATTTTTTAAAAATACTTTTTGGAGAGCAAGTGCCATTCACTGCCAGTTGTTCTCACCTGATCAAAAAGATTTGTACCATCAGTTCCTGCTGCTTTCATTAGTTCATCCTCACCACCGGGATGATATTCCATGTACGGTGTGACATTATATACAAGTCCTGTAGAAAATGGAATATAAAAACACGAGTAACATTTCTGCAACCACTACGACTATTCTCCTATGTCCAAAAACAGTGGAAAGGTTAGTATACATTACATAGCATAATGGCAAGCAATGGACATCCTCAGAACAAACAGTATGACTTTCCAAAACCAGAAATGGAAGTTACACAATCAGATAGTGCCCAAGACATATCTTATTACATAAAGATGTCAATTCTACGGTGTCATTCCACTTGTCCCAGTGAACACCTACAGAAAACGTGCAGGTTTAAGACTTGGAACAAAATAAACACCTGAAGTTGAACGTGTTATAGCCTAGTTAAGGGGTATGAGAGCCAGATGCCAATTTAAACAGACACAAAATTAAGCCAGTTAGCGCACAGAATTGTTTTTGCTATCCCTTCCAATTAAGTTACTGCTGATGTGCTGTCATCGTTGTTTCCCTGCTACCCATCACCTATGGAATATAATGCCTATGGGAAGAAACAGTCTTCCGTAAAGAAGAACTGCTATCATCAGCAACAAAACTTCCATTGTACAGATTCGGCAACATAAAAGCTGAACATACTCTATGCTCATTAAAGGTTGGTAAACTTTGTAACAGATCTGTCCCAATAAAAGGGCTCAGCATTCTTTCTAAGCAGGTACTACTCTCAGTATTTCTACTGATATAAAAAAATGCTTCATAGGTCTGAAATGACAAGGTCTAATTATTGTTGCCATGCAACCAGTGTAATTAGTGTTTGGAGAATGTAGCTATAAACATTTAACTACAGATTTAACTACAGACACATTGCTGCTCTTGTAGGACTACTGCAGGTCTACCTAGCAAAATATTTCAAGAAATATAACATTATCAAAACAGGAAGCTACTAGAAGTGGCACTGTGCCAGTGTTTGCATAATAAGTTTTTAAGACATTAAAAAAAGGTGCATTACTTCAGAGGAAGAGGTAGGCATTCAGCACTAGGCCAGGGGAGACACATACTTGGGACAATCCTAGTTCGTAAGAACAACTCTCCTGGACAAAGAAAGGATTTTTGCACATTTTACTGACCTGATCTTCTGATGGATGTATCCGCTATGCCATCTTGTGTGCAGCGTTGATTACTGCACACAAGAAAATGAACTAGGGGAAATCCAAATAGTTAGGAACTCCTGAATGTTAACCAAATGTTCAATTTACCATCTAACTTGCATAAGCAAAAGAAATCTCATTTATATACCCTTCGCACTGTTTTTTAACCCTCTGCCACCCCATTTTATATACTTGTACCCTATGTGATGGCTCTTTGATGATCACCATACTGGTTTTTGAATAAGAGTTAGCTCCTGATTTTCTTCTACCTCTCAATCTCTCCTCTTTCCTAGAGGGTCACAGTTAACTACACCAATACAACAACTTCATTTAGCTTTTCTACACTGGTGTTATTTTACTACTTGTCCGCATATCAGGATACTCAATTATGCTGGCTTTTTTCTTTAGTAGTTTCAGAACAACAAAAAGGCAGAGATGTCAAAAATTAAAGACATACACAAGCAGTGTGATGAAGTTCTTGTAAAAAGAAGACTCAGAGATGCAGTCTAGGGGGAGTAAGAGATTAAAAACAAAACTGAAGCACTTTTAAGCAGTGATTCTGCCTGCAGTAGGAGTAGTCTGGGGTTTTCTGAGAGGGATATGAACAGACCTCCATGGTAAATAAGCTTTCTTTAGCTCTCTTCCCACTAAAGTTTTGCTAGTATGTGCAAAAGAAGTATACAGAGCATTAACAATAGTATTATTTTGCTCAAAAGCTAGCACTGAATGATACTTTACTTTTTCACCCTCATCCCCCTTTTTGATCCAACAAAAACAGTCATCCTTGTAAAGAACTTCTTAGCTTAATTTTGCTGGAGTTCAGAGATGACATTATGTTAAATTCCTTACCAGATCAGAGAAGTTACTAGTAACATGAAACATGCTTCCTAGAGAGAGGTCACTTAGCCGCTCTGATCTTCTTAATCTATTTTCATAGAAGTGTTGTTATCTCATAGCAAATTTAAAGCAATATTAATCTATTTTAGCCTCTAAATGATTAAACTGGAGAGCAAACATTTTGCTACTTTCTCTAAGACAACTAGGAACTCCATCTTCAGCACTGAAAATAGTCTTCTAGTCAGGGCTTTTGCTTCAAACCACCTTTAGCACATTGTCATCTTATAACACACAGTAATTCCAACTTTGAGCTAAAATTTCATAAAAGTAATAACATAATCAGCACGAGTCAGTTACCACAGATATTTGTTATGCCAGATACAAACAACAATTGCTCGATACGGCAACTGTCATTTGCCTTTCTAAATTTTCTGAAGAAGTACGTGGGCCTACACACACATATTTCCCAGAGACCATCCTACAGATCGAAATAACATTTTAATATATTTTTATGTCTCTAGATACTTTAAAGCTATCACTAAAAATCTTCAGCTGCTAAGGATAATTAACACTCCAAGACTGAAGTCTGCAAGTACATGTCAGCATTTTCAATGTCTTATTCTTGCTAAGCCCTTGTTGTCTGAGGCATCACCTACATTCTTGTGTTTTATTATTTCTGTATGCAAACATAAAACAGGGGTGAAACACGCCAATTGGAAGACTGCTTAAGAAAAGCCCGAAACCAAAGAAAAGCTTTGTTACATAAAATTGCCAGCTTGGGCAAAATTGTGTTCTATTATGTCAAGATTACACCTGGCCTAAACATAGATGGCACACTATTTTATTTTGGGGCAAGTTTTCTTGTCGTTCTTTGTTTGTTGTTCTGTTATGTTTTAAGTACAGAAGAGAGGATAGGAAAAAAATGCAGAAGCAACATCTCAGCAACCAACCTCTTATACATATCCAGCAGTCCTCCTTTTTGTTGTGCTTAGCAAGCTCATCTTCAGTCACTTCAATTAGCCTCCCCTTCAAACCAGTCAAGTCTTTCCCACTTTTAGTTAAACGAATCCAATCCATAAGACTCCTTCCTGGTTTTAAAGGTACCTGAAAAATTAGAGATGCACAAACATTATTAAATTCTAAAGGAAGAAAGAGCCATTCAATATGCTTTTCTAAGCTCCCAAGGAAGATTGGTGCAAAACAAGAAATAACACAACCCATACTCTTCACTGACACCTGGAACCCTACACAGCAGTAAGGCTGCTTAAGGAAGCTTCCTATCTCGTAAGCCAGGCATGGGGATTCTCAAACATCAAACATTTAGACAACTCTTCCCAAAGCAAACTGCAGGTACCAAGTCCTCCTGCAGTGGTAAAAAGTTTTAACAGTGTCATTTGAGTTATGGTCTGAAAACCTATAAGCAACAAAGAAGAGAGATTTGAAAATCATGGCTAGGTAGGAAAGTTCACCTCCATAGCATTCAAAATGACTACCTGCAAGCCCTACGGCAAATGGAAGCGTCACCCAGAAAAAGCTGGAGGAGAGATCTACTGGCTTACCAGGGACAGAGGCAGAACCAGATCTTAAGGATTTCTAGCCTCTTCCTTTCCAACAGCATCACAGAATGGGAACCTCTTTGATCCAAATACTAACAGTGGAGAACAGAGTTAAAGAATTGTGATCTTACAAAACCGCAGAAAAATGAGAAATGAGAAGACTAAAGAGCACGCAGACACAAGCCGTGTGATGCTGCCTTAGCCTAACAGTTTGGGTCCCAAACTTACTGAGCTCGCTTTGCAAGCCAGGCCCACAGAGACCAACTGCCCTCAAAAACACTCCAAACACAAACAACCCAAGCGTAAGTTTTAAGTTGCACACAGTAACTCTAAGCAGAAAAGGATGCGTCTCTACGCAAGAGGAAAACCGAGATAACCTGGACAGGCTGGACAGGCTGAACAGGCCGCGTTATCATCACAACCTTTTAAAAAGAGAAGTACGAATTGTTTTTTAGCTACGCAGCTGAGCCAGGACCGCGCCCGGGGGACGCCGTCACCGCCTCGCCTTTCCCTTTTGCTCGCCGCGGCTCCTGGGTTACGAGAAGCCCGACGCGCACCGGCAACACGACCCTACCCCGGCCGCAACCCGGCGGAGACGCTCGCAGCGCTGCAGCCCGGCCAAGCAGGGCC
>VXAL01018429.1:0-59709 GCA_013399475.1 Chauna torquata
CCCGAGGGTACTGAGGCAGTTGGTGGAAGAGCTCTCTGAGTTGCTTTGCATCACTGATCAGCAGTCCTGGCTATCAGGGGAGGTCCCACTTGACTGGCGGCTAGCAAATGTGACACCCATCTACAAGAAGCGCTGGAAGGAGGACCCGGGGAACTATAGGCCTGTCCGTCTGACTTCGGTGCCAGGGAAGCTCATGGAGCAGATCATCTTGAGTGCCATCGCGTGGCCCTTACAGGGCAGCCAGGTGGTCAGGCCCAGTCAGCATGGGTTTATGAAGGGCAAGTCCTGCTTGACTTCACCTGATCTCCTTCCATGACAAGGTGACACGCTCAGTGGATGAGGGGAAGGCTGTGGAAGTGGTCTACCTAGACTTCAGTAAGGCTTTTGACATTGTTTCCCACAGCATTCTCCTGGAGAAGCTGGCTGCTCATGGCTTGGACGGGCGTACGCTTCACTGGTTTAAAAACTGGCTGGGTGGCCAGGCCCAAAGAGTCGTGGTGAATGGAGTTAAATCCAGTTGGAGGCTGGTCACTGGTGGTGTCCCCCAGGGCTCAGTCCTGGGGCCAGTTCTCTTCAATATCTTTATCGGTGATCTGGGTGAGAGGATCGTGTGCACCCTCAGTAAGTTTGCAGATGACTCCAAGCTGGGTGGGAGTGTTGATCTGCTCGAGGGTAGGAAGACTCTACAGAGGGATCTGGATAGGCTGGACCAATGGGTTGAGGCCCATGGTATGAGGTTCAACACGGCTAAGTGCCAGGTCCTGCACTTGGGGCACAACAATCCCATGCAGTGCTACAGGCTGGGGGAAGAGTGGCTGGAAAGCTGCCCAGCAGAAAGGAACCTGGGGGTATCGGTCAACAGCCGGCTGAATATGAGCCACCAGTGCGTCCAGGTGGCCAAGAAGGCCAACAGCATCCTGGCTTGTACGAGAAATGGTGTGGCCAGCAGGACTAGGGCAGTGATTGTCCCCCTGTACTAAGCTCTGGTGAGGCTGCACCTTGAATACCGTGTTCAGTTTTGGGCCCCTCACTACAAGAAGGACATCGAGGTGCTGGAGCGTGTCCAAAGAAGGGCAACAAAGCTGCTGAAGGGTCTGGAGAACAAGTCTTCTGAGAAGCAGCTGAGGGAACCAGCGTTGTTTAACCTGGAGAAAAGGAGGCTCAGGAGAGCCCTTATCGCTTTGTACAACTACCTTAAGGGAGGCTGTAGCGAGGTGGGGATGGGTCTCTTCTCCCAAGCAACATGTGATAAGACAAGGAAATGGCCTCAAGTTGCACCAGGGGAGGTTTAGGTTGGATATTTGGAAAGATTTCTTCACTGAAAGGGTTGTGAGGTATTGGAACAGGCTGCCCAGGGAAGCAGTTGAGTCACCATCCCTGGAGGTCTTCAAAAAATGTTTAGATGCAGAGCTTAGTGACTTGGTTTAATGGTGGACTTGGTAGTGCTAGGTTAAAGGTTGGACTGGATGATCTTGAAGGTCTTTTCCAGCCTAAATGATTTTATGATCTATAACCTTGAACAGACTCTACATTTGCAACCAAAATTTGCCCATGGTGCTCTTGTATGGCTAGAAGCCAAAGGAATAAAGGAGATTGCAATGCCTGTGGCCGTTGAAACAGAAACATACAGAAGTAGTTCACATTTTTGTTCTTGAAAGTATTGCTGTACACCTAAAGTAATAACTACATAATAATGCTTGCTTTTAGGAAGTGAAAAAACATACAGAGTTATCTGTAAAGATGTGTTACCTGATAAAGAACAGTAAGATATACTAATAAAGAAAATAAGACATTCATGAAGAGCAGTAAGTTATGCTAATAAGAATAGTGACTGTTAGTTTTGCTTGAATATATACAGCAAAATAATGCATTGGAAAAAGGCCATTTTAAAAGATTTAGTTTAAGTCAGTAATGCATGCCTCCTGGATGCCAGCATTGATAACTGAACAAAACCGAATTAGACTAGTTTAAACTTTCTCTTAAAGGCTGGCATATTGATCTGTTGCTGCTTACTAATAATTGGACCTTCTCCATGCTGGAAATTTTTGTATGCTTCCATCTTTTTTTTCTGACTATTATCCTGAGCTGCTACTTACCCTGAGCTCTTGCGAATTTTTTGCGAGATTGGAGTAGAGAGCTGTCCCAGCTTTTTACTTCCTTATGCTGTCTTACGTTACGTTTTTTTCTGTTAAATCCTTTACAGCTCCCTTCCAACAGTTAAATGTACTACTTCTGCTCTTATCACTTGGTAGCATTGAAAGCTTTTCCAGGCTGAACAGTCCCAGCTCTCTCAGCCTTTCCTTGTATGAGAGAAACTCTAATCCCTTTGTCATCTTTGTGGCCCTTCTCTGGACTGTCTCCAATAACTTCATCTCTCTCTTGTACAGGGGAGCCCAGAACTCCAGGTGTGGCCTCACCACTGCTGAGAAAAGGGGAAGGATCACATCCTTTAACATGATGCTGCCAAATATACCATTAACCTTCTTTGTCACAAGGGCATGTTGCTGGCTTATGTTCAACTTGGTGTCCACCAGGATCCCCAGGTCCTTTTCAGCCAACCCGCTTTCCAGCAGGGTGGCCCCCAGCATGTACTGGTGCCTTGGTTTGTTCCTCACCAAGTGCAGAACTTTGCACTTCCATCTGTTGAACTTCACAAGGTTTCTGTCAACCCAGTTCTCTCCAGTATGTTGAGGTCCCTCTGGATGGCAGCATGAGCCTCTAGCATATCAGCAGCTTCTCCCAGTCTTTTGTCATCTACAGACTTGCTGAAGGTGCACTCTGCCCTGTCATCCAGATCATTAATGAAGATGTTAAACGTGAATGGACGCAGTATTGATCCCTGGAGTACACTGCTAGTTCCTGGCCTCCAGATCATTCCAATCATCACCACCCTCTGGGCCTAGCCATTCAGCCAGTTTTTGACCCACCTCATTGCTCATGCAGCCCCTGCATTGTCAGTTTCTCTATTGATTATCACTGATAATCTTTTAAAAACAAACAAACAAACAAAAACAAGAACACACACACACACACACACAAAATCCTAGACCAGAAAAAAACAAGTGTACCTACATAGAGCTTGGTAAAGCAGCCAATTTTCCAGTCAGTTTTGTAACTTCTGTACATTGTGACAGGAAGGTATGCACAGTAGTTGTCAATTCTCTTCCTTGGCAGGAGGATTCTTTTACTCCCTTTTAGTTTCATTTCCTGATCAGCCATATAAATAAGCATTTTGGACTCCAGAAGAGTCATGATTCATATATATAGTCATGATGCATTTTGTTAAATGTTTTATACACTAAGTGCAGAAGCAAAAAATGAGAAGGCAAGTATTTAATTGTTCAGAGTTCTGCTCCTTCATTTTCAAACAGTGTATTCCTGCTTTCTATCCGGTGAGGCTGTGTTTGCATTTTTTTTTTTCCACACGTGCTTTTACCAGCCTACTATTTCTCACTCAGCAACTGTAAACTCAGCTTTAACTTCTGCATTTGGGAGTGAGGTGAATGATTTGCTATAGAAAAGAGAAGTAAAAAATGACAGTCAGAAGGTATGTTTTGTATAACCTATGTTTTATAAAAAATGGGATAGTGGTGAAGTGTATCTTAACTGGTGGAGAGGTGGATGCTGGCTTAACTTTGTATTCTTTTCTGTGGGCAGTTATTTTTTATTTATCTAAGACAGTTTTGCAAAGGATATTCAGTGTACAGATGTTTTAAAAAATAATATTTTGTATCTAGATGGAAAATACACATACCAAATTTCTTCCCGAAGACGAAATCTTTAATTTAACAAATTAGTTCATGACAGACATGCTGCAGTATATTTTCGTATCTTGTAGTGCTGTGTTGTGTCTGTGTAATTTAAATCTAATTTAGTAAGCAGTTTGATCTGGATTTGTTGATCTCGTAAAATATGCTTTCAGTATAAATGTGTCACACATGCTTTGCATGAATTTAAACTGTATGACTGTCATCATTCATCTAGAATGATTGTCCATCTGTTATCTTTTGAATAGAGTGTTGTTTGTTTTGTGTAAAGAATGGCAATGTTAAGCTTTCATTTCTTTTTGTAACTGGTCTTGAAGAAAAGCCAAAGATTGTTAAAATTATTTGTAGAAATTCCAACTCAGCCTATGTACACCCAGTAAGATTTTTCTTCAGTGCTAGCAGTTACTTGCTGTTCTCACCAGGAAGTTTTTTTTTTTACTCTGTTTATGGAGAAGAAGAAGCCCAAACCTAAAATATCTCTAGAGGGAATTCCCTCTAAGGGTGTTGATGAAAACTCAACTGATCTATGAGATTTTGGTGGACTGCAGAGGAAGTGTGGTGATGTCTCAATGAGCACTTGAATGCCTAAACATCTGAGTTATATGAATAACTGGCATTTTATGAAATGTGGATAAATTGGAGTTTGGCTTCTTAGTTGGTTCAGAATCACTTATGCTTGAAAGTGAAAGCTCAGCATCTTCACAAAACTGTGTGCAGACATAGGTTTTTAAAACTTCCATCCTTGTTATCATATTCAGCCTTAACTTTTTAACAGTTGTAATTGTCCACAGAAAACATTTCAAGATAAATGCACTATCAGGTTTTGAAATTTTCTTATTTTTGTAAATACTAAGACCTGGGGAGCAAAATAAGGGCTATATTGTGGATTAAGTGAAATATCTCAAGGCTGTGCTTTTCTGATAACTGAACCTGAAGTGACCTTTCTCAGACACAATTACAGAGCTGTATGTTTTTCCTTTAATTTCATCAGGGGTTTAATTAGTATACAAATAAAACTTCCCTTATCTTCCTTTCTACCTAATTGGCTTGTCTTCGCTTATATATGAAGTATGTGAAAATGGGCTGTAATTAGGGTGACCGTGTTAACCTTTTTTTCTCAAATGTACTGTTGCCTAAAGGCCTCAAGGCCTAAAAACAGTGCTTTGGATTATTGCTTTGCAATCACTATGGCTCTCCCATAGGTTTTCTCATGAGCAGAAGGGCTTTGGGTGCTGCCGGTTCCCACTGCTTAACGGGATCTTCATTCTTCTCCCCACTAAATGTTTATTGATTATCTCACTGCTCCACACTCAGCCTCCAACAACTTAATATCAGGTGACAGTCAGGAGAGTTCTCCAAGTAATTAGAGTGGAGCATTGAGGGAACAATTAGGAGCAGAGTTATTAAACTTGATTTATCCTATTCTCTCCTGAACACTTTCTTGGATATCAGAACATCACACTTTCACAATCTACCCTGGCTGAGAAATTAGTGGCTAACCTGCTGCTTATCATTGTTGCCTTGCTGCCTTGAGGCACACCCTCTTGGTTTCAGTCACTCAGCTGGAAATATTAGAGTCCATAAAGTTTATCAAGGGTTTTAATTAGATCAATCTGAAGAAGGAAAAAAAGAGAGGCTTAGCAGACATTACTTTAGAACATTCCATACTGGATTTGAGCAATTTTCAAGGCTTGACTTTAACCCACAGTAGCAAGGAGCTTCAAGTGAATGTTGAAACTGTTTTTAGGGAGCTGTTTTGTTTACAGTTTGCTTAGATATTGCAATATTATTGATAGGTAAAGTCTGAATCCTTTGGAGATTTCTCCAAATAATGGCAAAAGTTGTCAAAATAATAAAACAGTAAAATTTTTTATTTAATCATTTCTGTATTACCTTGTCACCAGCTAGTGAAGATTGCTGGCCATGTTTCTCTGAGAGTTGGGCTTCATGCTTTCATCTCTGTTACTGCCTCGTTAGTAGGCCTGTGATTGCAATTGGTAAGCAGTATTAGTTAGCAGCTCACATAAGCTTTTGACACTTAGCAGGTCTCTTCACTATCTGTAGTCAGTGATGAGCCTACTCTTCAGTCCATGTAGGAGCATAGCTGTCTAATAAAAGTAAAATAAATGCGCATCCCCTCTTACCAGAGTGTTCATACTAGCCTGTCTTTCTCCAGTCATTTAGACCACTAGAGTCTTGGAGACAGACTCCATCCCAGTAGCCTCTACATCAAAAGCTGTTTACATCAAAGTATTAACAAAATTCTCTTCTTTTCTGCATAGGCCAGAGCACAGTTCTGTGACTGCATCTTTAAAACACTTTTTTTCAATCAGATTGGGAAAGTAGGCTGGACAGAGCACTGGCACCAGAGATGTTCTCTGCTCAATAAATTTTGTTTGTCAAAAGATGGGAATATGAGTGGGAGGGACATGACTCTGCTTTTATAGCTATTTCCTTAATGCTGAATTAGCCTAAAATAAACAGTAAGCACAATAAATGGAAGAAGATAATGTTCTTTGTTCTTAACTGATAGACAGGCCCTTTTGTCCTTGCCAGTACACATCTGGTATCTTGGACGTAACTTTTCTGAAATTCCTACCATCCACAAATTCAGCTGTACAGACAAGATTTTGATGGTCGCTGGTGGCACCAGAGTACAGTTTCTGAAAGCAATGTTTCTGGTTTTGGATATGTTTATACTAATACTGCAATAGAAGAATGAGATCTCTGTGTTCATCTCTTTTTTTAGGTGAAAAATAGCATACTTAGTCAAAATTAATGAGATAAGCAGAATAAAGTTATTCAACCAGCATTAATTTGAGCAGGACTAATATTAACATCTCTGGGTTTTAGAACTTCTTAAATAAATTCCTGATCGGTGTTTTCTTACAACAGTGATTAATCTTAGCCTGGATTTTGTAAATTGCTGAACAGAGTGTTCTGGTAGTGGTGCTACACCTTGTAATATAGTGTTAAAATAACTGATTGCTTTTACTATCTTGAGAAATGTTTGAAAAAAACTTACGACAATCTACAGATTTCAGTTTGTTTTGCAGGACTGTACTGTTTGGTGCTGTACTTCTTTATTTCATAGAACTTTTGTTTAATGTTTTTTTTTTTTGAAGTGCTTTTGACACTTGGCTAGGTTCGAAACTTTTTCAGATTAGTCAAGTTTTCAGTATCAGCCTTTTGTATATACTGCTCTTAATATTTACTCAGAGCATAATGCATGTTTTCACTGTCCAACAGTCCAAATCAAGTACTCCGGAGTAAAAATTATGCAGAGTATTCTTAAAACTTAAGCAGAAAACATACCCATAAGTTTTGAAATCAGAGTGCAAGAACTCAGTCTTGGAGCTTTACAGCCTTCTTTTTCTTTCTGCATTACTGTAGAATCTATCAGGAAATTTGCATTTTTAAAAGAATCTTTAGAGCCACCTATTATACTTTCTTTCTTAAAAAAAACACAATCAAACAAAAGAACACAAACAAATAAAAAAAGCAAACTAACCACTATAAGTGAAATGTAACATTTAGCAAAATATGAAATCACATTATTAATACTGCAGTCTCAATAAGTATTGATTTATCTCAGCTGAAAGAAGTAGCAGCTAGCCAGGTTCTGTATTAATTAGTTCTGTGTGCTATTTGTCATCCATTGGATTAATCTGGATTGATTTAAAGCATGTTGTGTTGTTAATTCTGAGCCAGAGAGAAACATAAGGAAAAAAGAAAAGGTACTATTTTGCATATTGGAAAACTCATGTTAAAACAGTGAAAGCACCGTGAAGTAGTGATTTAATCTTAACAAGAATTGCAGCAATAGTGTGCTTTGTGCGCTAACAGGGAGCATTAGGTTCTTCTTTTTTTTAATCTGGAATTGTGTGAATGGTGCATAATATTTAAATAAATACAACTTTCTTTCCTTTCTTTGTGATTTTTTTCTTTAATGCTTGTTTTAAATTCAGGTTTGAGAGTATTCCGTTCTCTTTAATGCTGTGCTCTGTATTCTTTCCACTGTGTTTAGATCCAGTATTTGTAAATATGGTACCTGTAGCATTGTATATGTACCTGTTTGATCAACAAATCATTTTATTGTATAAAACATATTTGTACATAGGCAATGTACTAAAAATTGGGGTGTTGTGAATTAGTAATGTTTTTGCTAGAGAATTTGTAAAACCATAGTACATAATGGTCCAAATCTACTTCACAGTCAGTCTGTTTTCCGCTTTGTTTAATAGCCTATGGCATAAATTGAAGTTAATTATTTGGGCTGACAAGTAACTCTGCTTTCTGTCTGCTTGCAGAGACTCTCCGAGGCAAAGATGGAGCTGAGAAGAAAAGATCAATCTCTGCGTCAGCTCAATAGACTTCTTACCCAGCTGGAGCAGGACAAGCGTCGACTGAAAGAGAGCATCCATGATGCAGAGAGTGCCCTCTGCATGGCAGCGAAGTGAGCGCTGGGACCTTGGGGAGATCACTTAAAACAGACAAAAGATCAATTCTTACTTTCATGCACAGGGTTTTAGCCCTGGCTAATGTAATGCTAGAAAACAAAAGTACATCTGTCTCTCTTTGAAATTCAATGATAGTCTTCTAAAAAGAAACCTGTTAGTTCAACGTACTAGATGTATGTTTTCTGTAGTTAGCCCATAAAAGTACTCCAAATTCTGGGTCCTGAAATAGCGTGGGCATTTTTGTTTGCCAATTATGTTACTGATTTGACGATGTCTCTTTGGTAGAACCCTAACACACTGTTTATTTAGGAAATGACTGCTTGTTTTCTCTATTTCCAGGTCATCTTTTTATAGAGTGATACAATTTACTTATAAAATATACAAAAACATCAACCAAGTGGCAGATTAGCTGCCAAAGGAGTTGAAACCCATTTTGAACTTGGTTTTGTCTGTGGAACAGGGTAGATCTTTCAGCTGATTTCAGAGTGTTTTGGATTTAGACATAAAACCTATGCCTTTTTATACTACAGCATAGAGTGGAAGGAGATGCAAAGGGACTGATCTTCAAAAGATTGATAGTCAAAAGGTATTTCATTGACTTTAATGAGATTATTACTAACCTCTTGGAGTCACATAGTCAGATGAGAAGATAATGTTTAAACATTTAAAATTTTTCATTATACCTGAGATATATTTGACCTCTGAAAAACAATAGCTCAGGAGCTTTAAATGTTTTATGCACAAGTAAAATAACATGATTATTATAGTTTTCAGTGAAATGTTTAACAAGCTAATGAAAATTATGGAAGTTATTTAGTATGAGTATATTAAAGTAGATGTGATGTGAAGAAGGATTTCTTCTGGAAAGGTTGTCCCTTTTCACCCGGCCTCAACCTATTTTACGTACTGTAGTAAAGAGCATTCCCTGTGGTACTTCTTAAATTCAGTAATTTTTTTTTTTTTCAATAAAGCCAATTTTAAAGCCATTTTATTTCTGTATATAGCAGTTACATATTGTCAAAGAAAAAAAAAGTACCATTTATTGTTCTATGAACTCTTCGTAAGAAATTGCTTTTTTCCGTTGGAACATACCAGCAGAGTAGGTGAAACAGACTTTGTTTGTCCAGAAAATCTTACTTTAATACCTTTTCCACAACCTGAGTGACTGTAAGCAATGCATTTCTATTTCCATGCTCCTGGGTGTCTTTAAAGTTCTGTCCCTAATCTTTTCTACAACCTTAAAGGACAGGAAGATGACTGGATCATTCTGAGAATGGCTATCTTGATTTTCTTGCAGTGATGGAAGATTCAGGAATTCTGCTCTGCTTTTCTCCAGAGTAGGAAGCAGCATTAATGAAAAGAGTGCCTATGAGCAGTGAGCCCAGCAGAAATTTAGTAGCTGTTTGGTCTTTTCTCTGCTAAACAAAAACTATCAAACCCCCTCCCCAGCCATTGTATTAAAGATTATGCAAAACATGTTCCCCATGCCCAAACCACATTTCTGTACAAAAATCCTGAAGTATAGTTCTATGATTCAATTCTAATTTCCCTGACACCTGTAGGAGTTGATGAATATATGAAAAAAGATCAAATGAAATGTAGATCCTGGCATGTAGGCGTGCAATAGATTCATTTTTAAAACTTTTTTTTAGGTGCTGTAAACAAATGTTATCAGAGTTTTATTTAAAGATGTTATTTAACTATTCCCCAAAAGCAAGATGATAAATCAACCACAGTCAGAGGGCTTTTTGCTCACAAAAATAAGAACCTGGGGACCACCTATTAACCTAGGTGCAAAATTCCATCTAAAGATTTTTTATGACGAACACCTGAGAATATACAAGGAGCAGTCTGACTTCCATATCATTAAGTAACTTAAAAGTTAATGCTGTTGCACTGGCTCTCTAGAACTGATTTTACATAGACAAATAGCAGTTGCTATGTGAGGCATGTGGAGTAGAAATGGCATGTCCCTGTCAATGCAGTCCAAAGACGTACAAGATCCTGAAAAGATGAAAATCTATGTGACAGCTTTACTAAGAGTGTAATAGCCAATCATCTTTTTCTGGGCACCTTTCTGTTTTGGCTGTTAGAATAGTATGAATCAAGAAAGTGAGGAAGCGGTTGTCGTTCTAGGCAGAACACCACCATGGTTTGCAGCTCAGCTTTAGGAACTCTGAGAGCTAGAACAAAATATTCACATAGCTGGCAAGGTAAAAGACTAGCTGGGTATCAGCTTGTTTGGCGTAAATTCCATTTGATTTCCTGTTGTGTTTTGTTGATTATTGTGGCCCACTCTCCTTAGTGTTGTGCAACTGTAATAACATTTCTGTAATTGAATCACATGAGACCAAGGTTTTCTGTGGCAGAATAACTGCTCAAAGCTGTCTTTCTTACTGATGCCCTGGTCTACAAAAAGGCAAGAGTAGTATTTCATTCTCTAAACTTCTGTTTCATAGAGATAGGATCCTTGACTGGACTTCTGTTGGAAAAGACCAGTGGAACATGTAATGGAATGTTCAGGTTTATAGAAGACAGTTTTCTTTGTGCGCAGGAGTACTTCGTGAAAAACACAGTCTGTCAGTATTCTGCAGTATGAGAATGTAATCTCACCTGGAGTATTGTGTTCAGTTCTGGGCTCCCCAGTACAAGAGGGACATGGAACTACTGGAGCGAGTTCAGAGAAGGGCTACTAAGATGATTAGAGGACTGGAGCACCTGTCGTACGCGGACAGGCTGAAAGAGCTGGGCCTGTTCAGCCTGGAAAAGAGAAGACTGAGGGGAGACCTCATTAATGTATATAAACATCTGAGGGGGGTGTGTCAAGAGGATGGAACCGATCTTTTTTCAGTTGTGCCCAGCGACAGGACAAGAGGCAATGGGCACAAACTGAAACACAGGAGGTTCCGGCTCAACACGAGGGGGCACTTCTTTACTGTGAGGGTGACAGAGCACTGGAACAGGTTGCCCAGAGAGGTTGTGGAGTCTCCTTCTCTGGAGATATTCAAAGCCCGCCTGGATGCCGTCCTGCGCAACGTGCTCTAGGTGATCCTGCTCGGCAGGGGAGTTGGACTCGATGATCTTCAGAGGTCCCTTCCAACACTGCTCATTCTGTGATTCTGTGATTCTCATCCCACTAGAGCCTGGAGTCCATTCGACATGCCCTTTTTATCCAAGATCACAGATTTCCTCTCCAAGAACACAGTGATTATTCATTGATATACCTACAAATATAGTTTATATATATATATACATATATATATGTATATATATATATACATAAATATGCCTGTAAATACTAGTTTAATTTCTTGCCCACAACAGATGCATCTTTGATATGGAAATGTGCCAAACTGGTCCATGAACTATTTTTGTAAGGGTTGCATTAGAGATAAAAAGAGGAGAAAGACAAACTTAATAGTCTGTGAGTTGTCAAAATTTATTTTTAAAGACATATTGGTTATAAAGTAACTGAAAATGAATTTGTACGTCAGTAGAGCTTCAGTTTTATTAAGTACTCTGTTTTTTGCTCTTATAATAGAGACAAAGAATTGATCATTAGTCAAATGAAATCTGTGGAAGACACTCTTCATAAGGTAAGAATTTGAAGTGTTCTATCTGTATGTGTATTTCCAGTCACATCAAGCTTTTAAAGCTGCTGATTCTGAGGTAGGCTGGGGGGTAGAAGTTGAAAAAGCAAATTTCTTTCAATGGCATATAAGTTTCCACCTTCAACTTCTTTCAGCTCCAAAAAGTATTGAGATTTAGCAAGATGAATTACAACTTTGTAGTATATGGACTTATTTTTAATATATAACTTATTATGTAATTATTATGTGTAATTCACCTTTCTTCTCTCCATCACTGAGCACTATTTCTTTTTTACTAAGTGAAGACTATTGATCCTTCAAATAATTCATAATTGCTTCTGAGTTATCTCTCTACTGAGTAAGGTGGATGTCATCAAATGTCACATACATGGTGCTCGTAAGACATTTGGTGTGGTGCATGCTGCTGTAATCTTTGATACATGATGAAATAAGGAGAAGGTGGTATTACCTACATCAAAAAACAGAAGTGATGTTTCCTTTTAAAACCTTTTTCAATTGAATAATAATCTGAAGTTTTCTCTTTGGCTTGTATTTTACTCTGATACAGTATTCTTTGAAGGTTCAACAAAGCTGAATATGTAATTATTTGGGAGGCAGAACAGTTTTTAACTGTAGCTCTGGTGGCTGATTGTTTTATAACTGCTTTTAGTCCAGAGCAACACAGAGAAAAAAAAAAAAAAGAGTTTTTATTACCTTGGAGTGTTCATTTCCCTTATCACATCTTGAATTCACAGCAACATGGGAATCTATTCCTTATTTTAGTTTCTGTGTCCACCAAAATGTCTGTTAATTTAATTTTCAGATACCTGTTTTAAGCTTTTCTTTCCTTTAACGTTCACAAAAAATGACAGTACCTAAACTGCTTTTGTGTTTTAGCTGCAGCAAAGTGTGCTGATAGGTAATTTTTTCCTTTGTGTCCCCATCTTCTTCATACAGGCTTCTTAAGTTTGGGAAATATATGTAATGCAGAAAGTGCTGTGTTTTTACACTAACACGTACATGTAATTTCCTTAGCCTTGAGAATTTATTATTCTGGATTAAAAATTTACATTTTGATTTAGAACGCAGTGCTGTGTATGCACAAGCATTGAAATGTTTGGGGCAAGGTTATACGTAGATCACATACTTAGTATTCTTTTTCCCGATGAAGTGAATGGATAAAGAAACTGTCATTTTTCTTTGAGAATTTTAGTTACCACATACACTTTTTGTTGTTAGAATTGCACATAGTTGTTATGCCCGAATAGCTAATTACTGAATAACAGAGTAATTTATCCTTTCTGGTTTGTCAACCTAAAGAATGAGAAAAACATAAGAATTAGAAATGTCAGGATGATCTTTTCAGCAGGAAATAAAAGAATTGGTTGTAAATAATTTATAATTTCACATATTATTTCTCCTAGAAGAACAAAGGGAAATTATTGATCTTTGGGAAATATCCGAAATGTAGACTCAACATCATAGTGGTATCTAATTATCTAGCATTAATGAGCATGGCTTATGTGTAGACTATCAAGTTTACATTGTTGTTCTTAAATGTTTTCTCACACAGTGAAAAATGAGAACATGATAAAGTAGATGAAATACTAGTAAAGGAACCACAAGTCTTTCTTTTTTCCTCCTGTGAATTGCATTTGTTTTCAAAAGAGATATCAAAAGAAAATGGATAAAGTTCTGAATCATCTGGAGCTGAAAAAATATTACTATTAGCTGCAAATATATTTATGGGAGTTTGACACTAAGCATTGTGGTATTTCTACATTGATGTATTCATGAGCAAATATCCACAAAATTCCACTGCATCACCTGCAGGATCTGTGTTATCAATGCATAATACTAAATTTTTGCTTACAGAGCTCAGAGGGCTTTTACAGACATCCTTAGTAATCTTACTTAGTCTCAGAGTAAGAGACTGTACACTGATATCCATTAAGGCAACCTCATACTTTCCTGTACCTTGTCAGTACAAGAGTTCCAGAAGGCAGCAATGTAGGTGCCAGAGCATCTGCCTTTGGATATACTTGTGTGTAACTTACAGCAAACAAAGCAGCAACTAGCAGGGCTTAGTGATCTCTGTGCATGGTTCTAATACAGCTCTAGATGATGGATAATTTACAATATTTACTGTCCCCCTGTGACTGGATGGAAAATCTGATATCATACATTTGGCTTTGTCAAAAAATTCTTGAGCTTGCTTTTGCCTGGTTAAAGAGTCTGATGCCTATACTGATTCTTCTAAGACTTTTCCAGAGCTGCCTTCTGAAAAGACTGATTTTTAAATCATCATTATATTTGTGAAGCACAAATATTGAAGAATCTGAACATTTGCTGTGGTAAGAGAGAAAATAATTTTAGTAACTAGTTCCTTATCTTTCATAACCTGCAAGATATTCTTTAGAAGGTTAATTTTTGTCTTAACCCAAGTCTTGACATGTTAGCTATCTGTATCTGACACCTGGAGCTGGATTATTTGCACAAAAATTCCCCTGATGCCATTAAAATAAGAGAAGCTTTTTTTTTGTTTTATACCATCTAAATATTGAAGAAAAAGTGTCAAAGTGCGAAGTGAATGTTTTTGCAAATTTACAAAAAGCAGCAGGGCCAAACAAGGGACCTTGAGAGAATTTTGTTTTGGTTCAATTTTATTCTCATAATATTAAAGATGACCAAAAGGTAGTAGCTGATTTTTTTGAAAATTTAGGTTTGGAAAACATCCTTTTTTTTTTTTTTCCTAGAATCTATTACATTGCCGTAAACTGAAAAAGTTAGCAAAATAGAATAGGTTTAAACATTGGCTACTTAAAGAACTTGTACCTATCACTTGAAAAATTCCTTTAAAAAAAAAAAAAAAGCCCAATATAAGAAAGCAAAATGACAAGCAGTGAATTTTTACTGGAAGAGTTCTTAGAAGAAATTCCATCTGCTTGAATTTCAAACACAGATTTTTCTTAGAGAGCTCTCATCAAGAGAAAAGGAATTTTATTAAAGTCTTAGTTTAAAACCCATCTACAGTCCTTCTTTATGTATGAAAAATAAATGATTTCTGGAAGCTTTCCTTTCAAAAATAATGGTGGAAATGATTTTTTTTCTTATAAATATGTACATTATGCTTTTTGATAAACTATATTTCATTATTAACTGCTGTACTTCTTCCTATCAATATCATGTTTGCTTAAAACACATTAATGGACATTAAATCTGTTCATTTTATACAATTAGATTCTTTAACGTATGCAGTTAATCACTTATTAGTCATGGTAATCCAATCAGTGGAAGAAATCATTTAATGCTATCTCTGCTAAAATCTTCAGCCTTTCCTTTGTATTGCTTCTCAGTTTGAGCGTTTATCGTGGCTTAGTCTTGGGTAGCAGTCAGGTCTCTCTCCCTCTCAACAGGATGGGGAGAAAATGGGGTGAGAAGGCTTGTGGGTTGAGATAAAGACAGAGAGATTGCTTACTGCTTACCATCACAGGCAAAAGAGTTGTCTTGGGGAAAATTAATTTATTAAGTAAAAAAAGATTTGTGTAGTGAGAAAGACAAAACAGACAAAAACCTAAAGCAACTCCATGCCCACCCCCAACCCCCTCTTCCCTTGAATTTTCAGGTTCAACTTCGCTCCTTCACTCCCAGCTCCTCTACCCCTGCCCTGCAGGGGAGATGGAGTTGGGTGTTGTGATCAGTTCATAACAGCTCTCTGCCACCCTTTCCTCCTCACACTTTTCCCCAGCTCCAGTGTGGGTTTCCTCTCTGTGGTCTGCAGTCCTTCAGGAAAAGCGTGCTTCAGCATGGGCTCTTCATAGGCTGCAGTTCCTTCATCAAATATCCAACTGCTCTGGTGTGGGGTCCTCCAGTGGCTGCTGCATGGACGTCTGCTCCTGTGTGGTCCTCTATGGGCTGCAGGGGGACAGCCAGCTTCACCATGGCATTTTTGATGTGCTGCTGGGGAATCTGCCCTGGTGCCTGGAGTATATCCTCCCCTCCTTCAGTGACTGTGGTGGTTGCACTGCTGTTTCTTACTCTTTTTCTTTATTGCCACTATGTCTGTGTGGTGTTCTTTGCCCTTTCTTAAATAAATTTTAAGAGAGGTTCCACCATCTTGGCCCATGGACGCAGCCATGCCCTGCAGTGGGGCCATTGGAACAGGCTGGAAGTAGTCAAGTCTGGCACGAGACAGCCCCAAACTCTTCCACAGAGGTCCTCCCCTGTACCCCTCGCTGCTGCTACCTGCACCTTGACAGCTACACTCAATACAGGGCTGTAACTCCCTTTCCTTCAGCCTCCCTAAATCCCTCTTCTCTAAACTTCTGCCTATGCAAAACGCTGCCATGGGAAGTCATCCCAGTGAGTCAGCCAGTTCAGAGCTAGGAGATTGTGTTTCCCCTTGTAATGTTAACTGTTAAAGTCTTGACAAGCTTTATGGGCTGGCAAAGTTTTTATTCTGCCCAAAACACCATATGCTTAGGATTTGGCTTTTTTAGCAGATTAATAGAATACCATGTCTTCTCAAGCTTAGACTGTTACCCACTATCCTGTGTGAGGTTGATGAACTGTGATAATGAGTCATTAAATAACAAACAAACAAAAAACTCCCAAAAAATCTTTTTCCCAATACCTGCTAGCAACCCGCTTATTCTGACGTTTTGCCACGGTTCAGGGATCAAAGCACCTATCCAGTGTGTTCCTTTCCTTTTGGCACTTTGCTAGTAAATTCATTTTCATTTCATTTCTGTAATGTACTTTGTTTCTGCTGATTGAAAGGTTCATATGCCAGTTGGCAGAATTGCTTCCATGCAGTCATTGCGTTACGTTGCCTCACTGCTGCTCCACTCCTGCCTCTGTTGTCTTCTTTGAAATGTCGGTAAAATGGCTGTGCATGAGATTTGGGCCCCACAGTGCAATCAGTTGAAGAAAAAAAATTGAATGCTATTCAGTCCATCCTGATATCCTTGCAAAATACAAAGGTAAAATCATCTCTCTATCCAAAAATATGATGCATTAAAAAATACGGAACAAAGAGACAGTTGAAGATGAGGTGAGATGTTGAAACACTTGAGAATTAATAACATGGTAGCATTAGATTGCTAATTTTAATGTCCAAAGCGATAAAATCCATTTCCTTATGATGGTTGTTTTATGGCCTGTAAGAAATTCTTTTGCAGTTGGTTTAGGTCCATATACATGTGAATACATCAGTCATAACACTCACTGTAAATAGCATTAATTGGTTGTTTCAGCAAGAAAACCACAAATTGATTGGGCCTTTTAAAAAATGAAATAGTTACAGGGCTAAAGCTGGCTGCCACAGTCAGACCTTAATAGATGTTGCCCAATACTTTTAGATCCTGTTTAGATACTTTTTAGCCCCATTTTCTTCTGAGTTAGCTGGGATCTCTAACTATCATTATTGTTTAGGTATCTCAGTAAATATTTAAGAACTCTTTTGTTAGATATCTAAATTTGATTTTTTTTTCTCTAGCCTGATTTCATTTCCAGAACTGGTTCTTCTAACATGTTTAGGTACATTAACAGAGTGAAGCCTTTTTGTATTCAGTGTCTGTTTATCACTGTGGTCCTTGGTTGTCCTAAACTGGCTTTATCACAAGCCCGTTGAAACAGTGGTATGTATTCATGCTATGAAATCACAAAGAAAATCTAATTAGAATATTAAAACTCTGAATGACTGCTCTGGGAAGCTTATAGTAGGAAACAAGCTATTATTTCCCTGTGACCAGCAAAACAAAAAAAAAAGCAATAAAAAGATGAGTTTTTCTCCTCCATTTCAAATTAGCACCTTTTCGTTTAAATGTTTTATGAATTATTTTTGTTTCCCTCCCTAGTAATCTGACTTTCTTGATCCTTTTTCCCAAAGATCAGTTCTGCAGGACATACAGGTGTTAGCACAGCTGGCTTGCTGATGACAGCTCTGTCCATATAGCTGTCTAGTGTGTCATCACTCATATTGTTCAGTGTCATTCTGACCTAGCCAAGCTAAAAATGGTACTCCAGCTCAAGAGGGATTTAAAATCCTTGACAAACTAAAGATAAGACATTGCCGAATGTCATATCCATGTGCTTAACTGTTTTCCCTTTCGACATGTCTAAATAACTAATTTCAGGGCATATTTGTATGTTTGTTTGTTTGTTTGTTTGTTTGTCTTTTTCTTTTTTGAAGGCTGAATAGACTGAATACTTTCGTGTAGTTTGCCTTTTGTACGGAACAATCTTTCTTTGAAGAACAGTGGAATTACTGAATACATTAACTATTATTTTCACCAAACATTGGTTCATTTTCAGCCCAAGGTCATTGCAGATCTATTCATAGGGGATGTGTTATATTGTTCATCCTGCAACTATAGCGAAGCTTAGGTGCAGTGGTCAATGTTTGCGAAAAAGAACTCTGGATCAAATTAACATCTTACTCAACAGAACATGTAGTGTCTGTGTGTAGTAATATGAGAAAGTTTGAATTAAACTTTCTAGGTAAGCTTGGGATGGTATTCTTCTGCTCTGAAAATTAATTTCCAGAGTCTTGACTGGACTTTCAGAGGAAAAAACTACAAAAACAAAACAAAAACAAAGCAACAACAAAAAAGCATACCCAAAGCATCAGTTTTGAGATGCATGGCTCCTTACACAAATTATGTTTTTGCAGTAATTAGTGTTCTTTTAAACACCACCTATAAAATGGGTTGAATTGTAATTAAATATAGGTTGTCATGGTAGTAATCAAAATAGAGAGTTACTAAATCTATGTTAATACAGAAGTTTTTAGTAGTTTTATAATGAAATGGTGTATGTAATTAGATTCATGTATGGCTACCTGTAGCAGGGTATTTACAGATGCTGTCCTAAACTTCCACTATCAACAGAATTTGGACACTTGGAATTGGGGATGTATTCCTTCTTTTGATGAAAGAGTATGCAACAGTCTGTAAGTACTCAAACCTAACTGTGTTGGACATTTAACTAGTATCCATTCAACTGTACCATGTAGCCCTTTTCCTGGTATGTGGCACTATTTTGTCTCAGAGAGGTATGTTTGGTGTAGTTTGGCCTTCTTAAATTCAATTCATTGGCTTGGTTCCCAACATCACTCCTCACCTCTTTTGTGCTTTTTACTTGTGGGTTGTGCTGTGGTCTTGCAGTTTTCAGATGTTTGCTTTCAAGTGCCTTGAGTTTAAGCAGCACAGTCTTGTCACAGGCAATATGTCGGCTTCTGGAGTGATCCTTGATTCCTGAAACATTCTCATGGATAAGGATATATCCATATACACAGTGTAAAAGTTTTAAAAGTATTATAAAATTTTACAATATTATGAAAATATTTATAATATTATATGTGTGTGTATATATATAACCATGAAATATGATCCTTGCAACAATGACTTATATGTCTTGTTTTGTGCAATATGACCTCCATTCTACATGCTGCCCAGGGGGTACGGACATTATGCAGCTAACCCAGCCACATAGTTGAACGACTGTGGTTAAGACTAAAATGTGGTTTGGTTTCTAACTGCCTCCTTGCTTTTTAAAAAAGATTCTAAAAACATTTATATTAATTGTAAGTCACATGCAGAGTACATAAGTGTAGTAGAAACCATTTTGTTGGCACACTTTTAGAATGATTTGCATAACATATTTGTTGCTTCTGTTATCTCAGCAGCATGGTCATCTCAAAACCAAGCAGGCTGAATCATTGTTTGTCATTCACTATCACCATATCACTGCATCATTGTAGTTTTTTGCTCTAGTGTTTAAGCTGCAGATAATATGCTATTAAAATAGTAATAGGAAATGAAAGCATAATAAGCCCAAAGTCTTTCACTTTCTATGAACTACTTTTTATTTATAATTGGTGAATTTTGAACTTATAAAAGGTTCTGTTATATTGCTTACATTGTGAAGTTTATATCCATGTATTTTCTGTTCAACATGAGAAGGCAGTGAATTAGACCCAAAATGACGGACTAAAACCTCTGGTTTGTTTTATCAGTCAGACAGTAAGTGGGCAAGGCATTAGGGAGGGGTAAGCACATCTTGATAACATCTACAACTTCCTAGCATTTTGTACTATGTCTCTGTTGGCATAACTGGACATACCATCTCCAAACTGTGCAGAGGGAAAACAAAGAAGTGAGAACAGAAGTGGTCTACAGAAAAAAATATTTCTATCTCTGATCAGCAGAGAATTTTTAACATCATTTTTGGACATGTAGAATTAGTCCATCAAATTCTGCACCTTTGATTCAGTCAATAATGGAACTTCAGTTTATTATTCAGTTTCAGCTTTGATCTGAATTCATCAGTACTTTATTGATTTTAAATTGAGTGGCCATGGTGTTGTATTCTGTGTTGCTTTCTTAATTAATTAAAAAGTTAAACACAGTCGTAAGTCACTTTGCTCCTTTGTTTTAAAATGTTTTGAATGTTGTAGACATATGTGAATCTGCTTCTGATTTTTTTCAATTTTCAGACAGTATTCATATAAGCCTAAACTGAAAAATCTAATGATCATACTTAGCAATCCACTATCATAGTACTTTCTATGCTCCATATAAAATAACTCTTGCAACTTCTTATTGTCCCAGCCAAAAATATATTTAACAAAACTAGGAATAGACAAAACCTTCAAAAGCAGTGCATGTAGATAGATTTATACGTTTTCTCTCTATTCATTTCTGAGTGTGGTGGAGTGGAACTGGTTTTAGAAATTTTTGATCATTGCAATAGGCCTGATTAGTTTTTTTAGATTGTAACATTAAATCTCTAGCCGAAGAACTTTCAGATAAAATATTCTTGCTTTAGATTTCATGTGAAGAAAAAAAAGGTGTCGTTAAATGCAAAAAAGCTCTGAAACTTGCTTCATAAAGCCTAACTACATAGAATAGCTTTTATTCCTGACAATCTGCAAAAAAAAGCTTTTCTTTTTTTTTAAATGAAATTACCTTACCCTAACAGTTTTACCTTTGCCTGATAGTTCTCTAATATGTGTAAGTACCACGCTTACTTCCTTAAGAGAATAACGAAGTAATCACAATCTCTCAACTCCTGTCTTTATCTTTCTAGCTTTCAAAAAGTAAAGAGCAAGGAAATGATGAAAATAGTTCTTTCCTAAGATAATATATATATAATATATAGATATGGCCTATCCAATGTGAGTACACGTAGGCATGGCCATTACAGGCATGGAGTAGGTAGCCAAGTAGAAGACTCTTTTCAGGTTTAGTGAAGCAGTGTAATGATTTTTGTACAGCCTGTGCTCAGTCTTTTGTTCTTACTATTTTTCCTGCACCTTTGTGAGTATTTTTCAAAAGCAAGCTCTGGCTTTCAAAGGAAAAGCTCTAACTTAATTTTCTGTTTCTCAGTATGTGTGTTGATAATGAGATTCACTCTTTACTACGTAAGTATAAACAAAAAGTTTTCTGTTTTTTTAAGTTGTGAAGCTTCATATCAAAAATCATGCTCTTTAATGAGCTAATATGTACTTTTCTGATGCTGTTGTATGAATGGCTTATGCTTACCTCATTTCAGCCATTTTAAAAAATGGCCTTTGTATTTTATTGTTCACCGAGCGTCAGGCCCCAATACTAAAATGGAGAGTTTGAAACTAATAGGGTTAAAAGGACTTCCACTGTCTGTATTGTGTGTGTATTATACCTCTGTTGCTTATACATTGTTTTTTTCCCCCTTGTATTAGAAATCTGCTTTTGTACTTTGACATAGGGATTTCCCTTGTGAATATTGTCACAGAAAAAAGAGAATTATCAATATCGCAGTTAAACTTGACTTTCAAAGCTAATAGTATCTCATTTGGGGGCTCAAATTTAATAAATTTTCTTTGATTCTGGGTGAGTTTTTAAACATCAAACAATGAATTGGCCAGGGTGCAGTAAAATATTTAGATCTATTGACTACGGTTCAGAAGGGTAGAAGGCAAAACACTGGTGGTTTGATGTTGATAAATTCTTAGTACCTTAATCCACATTAATGTTTTCTTTTATCTGTGTGCATACTGGCAGCAAAGAAACTGAAATGTTGTGATATGTATGTATATATATCTATAAAAATGTAAATCAAGTGTATGTATGTGTGAGTGTATATAAATATATATATGTATTTAAAGTAATGCATTTTGTTATATTCAGCAAGGTTAACATCTGACCGGAATTACACATGCTGACAGAACACTCTAGAGAGTAGGTTTGTTCCACAGGACTGTATATCCTGAACCTAGTGCACTATGTGTGCAAAAATTGTGTGGAGGACCTTTCCTGTTATAAAAATTGCATCATAGTGCATATGTTTGGCAGCCACAGGTATTGACAGGAATTCTTTAGGTCAACTTGGGAAATGTAGGGCTCCCTATTCCCATAGAACAGAGCAACGAATAAAATAAAATCTGTTCTTCTTTGTAACAGTAGATTTACACATGCATGCTTCTTTCATTCAGAGCAGATTTCAAAGCCTGCAGTATTATTTGAAATATGTTCACTCATCAACATTTTACAAAAATTTAATTTTGTAAGTGGCTACAAAAAACTAATCTGGGATTTAAAATGAATGAGAATATATTTTAATTCATGACTGGTGAATCCCTTTGAGCAAGGGAGGATCTAAAATACTGAAATTTATTTTAAATAGTAAATGATTTATATACTGATTTATATGTAGTTAGTGTAAGTTTAGCATATGTTTTAAAATCAGAATGTCCATTGTTGTTAAAGAGTCAATTATTTTTGTAGTACTAGATACTGCTACTCAGCAGATACAACATATGCCACATGATTGTATTCCATCTATTCATTTATAGTAAGTAGTACATATTTGTGAGTGTGCCTATCCTTCTGTGTTAGAATCATACCTGATTACTGGGACTTTTTGGAGGTGGTCATGATAATTTTTATATTAAATAGAATGAAAAATGGGTGTGGCAGTATATAGTATATGAATATGAGTGATGTGTCCATGGAAGTTGTGTGTTAAATATGTATCATTTCACATCCATGCTGATAGCATAATTACATGTTGTAGTATGTGGAAAAATATGCATTATAAATAATGAAAAAAATTTGTCTCTTGTGCAAGACCAGTAAGTCTGGTTGTGTGTAAAGAAAAAAGCGTTAATCACTTTATATTGCTGAGAGTTTTTACCTACGTATTTTTATCATTCTGAAGGCATGCAAGTATCTCAGTTTTAAAACCAGTTTCTCTCTTAGTCAGTAGGTGGCACTGTGACACCAACTGCATTTGGTTATGTTTGTGGCTATATGCAGAAATCGTATTGATAGTGTTTGGGGGTTTTGTTTCATCCTTTCGTTTCAGACTGCCTGCAAAACTAAATAAATAAATATCAAACTGTTTGAATTTTGTACTAATTATAGCATTTCCTACCCCAAATTGGCATAGTTAGGAACTGTATAAAAGTTGATTCATTCCAGTTAGTGCATTATTTCTTATACATGAGTCCACAATACGAAAACTAGTAGCAGATTTTTTTCTCCTTCTCCTGTTAATTGCAGTGCTACAGGTTGTTTTTTGTTTGTTTGTTTTGTTTGAGGATTATTCATTTCAGTCAGGGCTCTAACTAAATTGATATTAAATGAACCTAGTTGTGAAGGACTGATATGATCTCTACACAGTAGACTGAACTCACATAACAGTTTCTTGTTTGTACGATCACATGAACTTTTTAATTTCATAGCTGCTGTTTTTTTCAGTCAGAAGTACAATTACTACTTCTTTTCTTACGAGGTTTTTGCAGGGGACAGGTCTGTAGAATGTATATTTCAGGTGGGATTGTGAGCCCTTAGCGTCTCTTCTTTCCTTCTCATTTCAGACTAGGGGAAGATGCTTTTTCTTCTTAACATTCTCTCCTAGCACTCTGAATTAGAGATTTATTTGCAACGAAAAATCAATTAGTCCTAAATTTATTCATGGATTTCAGGTCCAGCGATCAATGCAAGTCCACTCAGTGGGCTCAAGGGGACCCAGTTCATCCCAGTTAATGTGTCTGAAGGGGAATTACCATTGATGCTGTTTTTTTCCCTTTAGGTCAGAGATCAGACCTTGCTGTCACGGACTGCGGCAACCAGGAATGACTTCACCCTGCAGCTACCCGAACTGCACCTAGAGACCTTTGCAGTGGAAGGGCTGAAGGGCGGGCCAGAGGTTGTAGCATTTCAGGTTAGAGTCTAAAACAATCCTGTTTCTTCTTTCCTTTTTTTTGCATTTGAGATAGAATGAGAAGCTAGACTGCTCTGAATGTGTGGTGAACAAAAAGCTTTGAAACTATTGCAGTCAACAGTTGAAAGAGAAATAACTTCCATATATGCTCTTGAATGTTGTATTTGGGAGATGATGTGAACATTTAATTTTGCAGTTATAACGTTAAATAACTGACAGGAATATGGCCATGGAAAAATGCAAATATTATCTTTGAAAATTAATATCAGTTTATTCTACCTTTTTTTTCTTTTGCTTGATTTAGGCAAGACAAAGTAGGAAAATGACGGCATTTTTATGCTTCTTCTAGTCAGTATTAGATTTTTCCACGTTACAGTTTTAGTAGTAGTAGTGATTTTTGAACATTCCTTATTTAGAAGAAACTACAATTTGAAATACTCAAATATAGAAGCTGTTTTGTTCATGTAGGTTTAAAGACTCATATGATTAAAAATACTAATTTGATAAAGAGCGAACAATGGGGAAGAAAGAGAAATGAACTAAGAAATGTATTTGCAGCTCTGAAAATGGATTTTGTGCAATACCTTCTTATCTTTCTTCAAAGTTTGTTGTGTTGTCTTATACATCAACTATATGTTAGTCTTTATAGTTGTGCAAAGTGACTTCGTTCTTCGTGATACATTATTGCTAAAGGCAGAACTTTTAGTTTTCTCAA
Organism: Chauna torquata; assembly: GCA_013399475.1. Taxonomy (NCBI): domain Eukaryota; kingdom Metazoa; phylum Chordata; class Aves; order Anseriformes; family Anhimidae; genus Chauna; species Chauna torquata. The sequence continues at coordinate 24,740 of VXAL01018429.1, forward strand.
TAAGAGAATGAAAAGCAGAGTGAGTACATACTTCTTTCATTGTGCTCTCGTATGTGAATCTGAGAGAGGAAAGCTAGTCATGTAAAGTGCAAGGAAGTCAGACAGTGGAAATGTTCCATGGTGTGTGTGCATTTCTGTAGTAATCATTTTTTTTAATGTATTGTAGATTTGCTGTTCTAGATGCAGTATATAATTGCAGGTAGAGGGTCACAAAAACAAACATTGAAAAGAGGTGTATTCTAAGCTGCATACTTCTTACCGTTTTCCTCTTGCACGCATGCATTTCAATATGATAAAGTTTAAATTGTCGTTATTATCATGCTTTCATAATACTGTAGTGAAGTTTAACACCTGAAATTCCCATGAACTTTAGTTAGCACAGCTGTATGTTTCTAGCAGAGAATAGGGTTTCAAATGTTTCCCCACAGTGATGATCACTTTTATGGCCATGCAAAAGGTTCCACAGGTGGCATATTTTCAAAGACGACATTGTAGAAATCACCAGCTTTTAAATACTGCTCTTGTAATTCAGTGGCTTACACTATGTTAGCTGCCTTCCACCCTAACTCCTATTCTTTTTTTGACCTCAGGAGTATTGTAGAAGCATTTGCAAGACAACCCATTCCTTCTTTCTTTCTAAAAAGATGAAGAGAAATAGGAGTCTAAAAAACTGCAATTCACATTTGTACAGACTGCTTGTGGTAGGAATTAACACATAGCAAGGTGTTCTCTGGCTAGCTTACTGGTGGAGGGGTATTATAAATGTATTTCGTGTTCATCTGACAGCTCCAATTATGCATGGTTACTCTATAGGTACACAAACAGCATCAGTGATCCACAGTCTATCTCACTGTGATGTTTTTTTTTCTTTTCTTTTTCCTGATTCTAGTTACTTAGTGCCTGTTTGATAACTTTCTAAGTACATTAGAGAGACTTTATTTTAAAATTTATTTTTTATAGCTCGGAGTCAGGTAAGTTGTTTTAATTTCACCATTGTGTATAAAACTATGGGTAATCCTGCAATATTGAATGAGGTAAGGAGTTTGTAGTCAATTTATGGACATTTTTTATTAAAACCAGTGGTGTTGTTTGCATGCGTGGTCTTCCTAACTGCTATATGTGTATTTTATAGTTAGTCTACAATAGGTGTGTTTCAGGTAAAGGCGTTATTCTCTGTGAGTGTTAGACATAAGGAGTTCTTTTCCAAGTCTAAATTTACTGCCACTTGATGGTTTCTTTTAAAAATTTGCATGGAAATGAAGATCCTAAATTAGACATTGTGGTAGGGATGAAACACTAGCTATCAGAGCTTTTGAATTCTCATGGAAGAGTGCATTGTTTTATTTTTATTTTTCATGCATCCAGTTCATAGCAGGTGGCTGGAATCAGTAATTAATCTTCATTGTATATCCAGTGTTTCAGGGCATCTCACCTTTTCCTCATATGAGAGGAAGATAAAAAGCTTGTATGTGCGTATGCATCTACGTAGGTTAGGTTAGTATGTGCGTATGCATCTACATAGGTTAGGTTATCTTTCTTCCAAAATTTTCAGAAAGCAAGTGGTACTTAAAGGCATCTGACAGGATGAAATCTGCTCTCCTTAATTTATTTGATGGGCGTAGCATTAGGGATCTTTATTCTTTGTCAGTGGGAATATGGGAAGTCGTGGAATTTTTTAATCGCTGTTATCTCCTTACAAGCCTTTCTTGGAAAAGGTATGCTTTCTTTAGAGGAAACGACTGCAAAGAAGATTGGCATAATGAAACTAAGTTGCTTGACTGAGAACTAAGCTATCACGTTTGTTTTTTTCTGGCATACTTGATTATCAGAAGGTTTTTTTGTTTGTTTGTTTTGTTTTTTTATTCTTTCAAATGGATCCAGTATTCCAAATACAGGAATTAACACTTACAGGACTGATCAAACAAACAGACAAATGAAATCCCTGTGTAGGAAGTGGCTTGCATCTTATAAAGAATGTGTCATACACTCGAGTGATAGACCTTTGGGTAACGAAACACTTGGGATGCAAAATTCTGTGAATCTTCTCCAAACCCTGCACTTTATTGAATTGCAAAATTAGATTATGAATTGAAATGTAAGTTATTCAACAAGAACGCACTTGCACTGAATGTCGTTTAAAACCCCATACAAATAGTGAAATGAATACCTAATGATAAGTATGACTTAATTTATAGACGTTTTTTAAATTCTTAGAAGCTGTAACAAGAATTACTATAATAGTTTGAAAGTGTCACCTGAGATGGGTAAGTAATGAAAAAAGTGCAGTATATCCAAGAATAAAATGATATGATGGCTATAGCTTTGAAATACCCTCATCTGATATTTAATTGCTGTGAAGGATGTTTTGTTACAAAGTTGTACTGTTTGTTACTTAACTAAATTTGAAAGTGCAAAATAAAGTATTCCTTTCGAGCTACTGAAACACATGAGACCGGGATATAAAGTGTGCTGTTCTGTCCATGCCTGAATATTCCTGTGAAGACAAAAAGTGAAACCGTATGTGAAACCTTCAATAAATACAGGATGAAAAAGAGCAACTGAAGTAACATGGAATTCCTTATTCCAGTAGTTGTGCTTTGCACATAACTGTTTAAATTAAGCAGTAAAGATTACCAGCTCTTTATAAAATACAAAACTGAATTGTGCTACACCTTTAGGAGGAAGATAATGTTCTCTAACTCTCTTCTGAAAGAGGTTGTTGGGTCACATAAAAAATGGTCATTCAGAAGATTCACTCTAAGTTGTCTCAAGTACTTTTACATCATATATGCAATTAATACTCATGGCAAGCAATTTGACCTAACAACAGTGTGTAAAGTCCCAAATTAAACCATATGAAATTTAAACATTCATGTATGCATAATAAAACATGGGTATACAATAAATCAATTCAGGGATGTAGATGCAGAAGGATAAGAACAGTTATCAGATAAACTATTTGAAGCAAATTTAGGTACTTCAGACCAGTTTCACAATACAAATGTATAAGGAACTTGGTCCTTCAAAATATTAAGTCCCATTTTCAGTAGTATTAAGTGCTTGGTTCCCAAACAGGAAAGGCTGACAACATACAAATCAGCAGCTTTGCCCTGTGTGGTAAGGTTATGCTCCTCGTTGACTTTTGCAGGTTGGTTTTACAGGAGGTTTAGGAGCAGTTCAAACAAAGTAGAGCAATGCTGCCTTTATGGAGGATGTCCCAGATATTGTATTACACAGACATAATACTGATTCATCCAGGCATTGACAGTAAAAAACAGTGACAACTAGAAACTAGTTAGTTGTCAGAATCATATCCACAGCTTGTCCAAAAGGTAGCATTTAGAGTACATATGTATGGCTGTATGATCAGACAGCCACTGATGTTCACACGTGGTAGCTGCCTGCAGATGTGCAATTAGAGAAAGAATAATCGTTTTCTGTGTCATGGGAACTACCTTAACCTCTGTCTTAAAAGTCTCCATTTGCACATTTTATTAATTGGCCCTTTTAATTTGTGGTGGTTGCTTCTGGTCAGTGTTTGGCATGGGGGGCTTCTTCCTCCTCTAATATCTGTTTGCTAAAGGATACGATATGACTTCTAGATGTTGTTTGAGAAGAGAACTGATATTCAGAGATGAATTTCTGTTGCTGTTTTGCAGGATTTATACGAATTAGGGACTCCAAATAGGTGAGTTTTGTGAGTGAGTTTAATGAGAATTTGCATATTTGGTGCCTTTATGTGGTGTATGAAAAAGCAGATGTGAGGGTGAGACTATTGGCAAGCTTCTTGTGTAAAAGGGGTGCACATACCTATGTCTGTATTTGTCAGCATTTATAAGTCTTAGAAGAAAACATTTCTTTGTGTGCTGCCCTTCACCTGAGGTGTAAGAATGACAATTGACCTGGTTGTAGGAAATCCCTTGTGTTTTAATAAGATTGTACTTTATTACAAGCCTGGACTGTGAGTGATTTGAGTAAATACATTTATTTTTCATTACTAAGCTCTCCCTTAACGTTGAGATAGTTACTATATACTTGTGGTTTGCTTTCTGTCTTCCAGGTGCATTCAAGACGGGTAAGTTCTCTCGTTCTCAGCCTGCCTGCCTCCCTCTCTCTTTGTCTCCCTCTCTTTTGTGTGTCTGCCTCTCTCACCATGTGTGCTTGTTCTCTGCTGCATGCGTGGTCTCTGCTGTGTGCACACGCTTACTGCCTCCCTCCCTCCCTCCCTCTCTCTCTCTCCTTCCCTCCCTCTTTTCTCCCTCCATCTGTTTCTGCCTGTCACTGTCTCAGATTCTCCATCTCAGTCTCTGCCTGTCTCCCCACTCTCTGTGCCTGTCTTTACTGTTCTGTCTGTCTTCCTCACTCTGTCTCATTTACTGTCCCTCTGTTCCCCAGCCCCTTCCCTCTGTTCCCCTCTCTCTGTCCGTGCTGTGCCCCTCTCTCCCTCTCTTGATTTCCTCCTCTCCCTCCCTGTCTTGCTCTCCGTCTGTCTTCAGCATGTGTTAGCCTGTTCATACGGGTTTAGGAAGTCCACATGGGATTTATGTATACTTCTTTCAGTTTCTCATGTGTTTTGAGGTAATTTTAAATGAAAAGTGCAGTAATAACATAAGGGCTTATAGTGGTGGTAGTAATGTAGTCAAGCACTGACCTATCTTCAGTGTTAACATATAATCATTACAAATATATCAAGGATAGGTTCTTACCATTTATTTTATGTAAATCGTTTCTTCATGTATGATTTTGTCATGCCTTATCTGATTGTATTGTAGGTCTTCTAATTAATTGGGCAAACATAAATGTAGTTTAAAGTTTTAGGAGCATCTTAATTTGTATGTATTTTCACTTGCTCATTAATGTTAGATTTATGCCTGAGAGATTAGAACTTAAAAGATAATACATAATTCTGCTGATATTTTTTCTCAAAGTAAGAAACACTTTTTCATTCGCATGTTTACTTCTTGTCAATAAAAAATTTCTTACCAAAGTCAGGAAGCAGGTGATTTCAAAGGTATCATTATAATTCTGTCATCAGATTTTATCATCTGCATAGGCCAAGTTTTTCAAACATTAAACCTAGCTCTGGCATGAGGACTTAATGGCATGAATTAATCATGGGATTGCTTGAAGGCTGAATTGTTAGTATTTTAAATCTTGTACTTCTGTTTTGGAGCCTTTTTTTATTTTTTTTTCATGGCATGGCTGTTAAAAGAACAAATAATTATGTTTTTTTAGTTAATACTTTGCAGAGGAGAAACCTTTTTCAACAGTCATGAAGATTGTGTATTTATATATACATGCACCCAACATGCAAACAGTTCTATTGCTTTCTTTTTATTTCCGTGATTTCACCCACAGAAGGAACTATCCGTTTTATTAAAGAGGCCAGAATGGTGCCTCCTCTGGAATCTGGCTGCTCGGCTTATTACTGGGTAAAACTGGGTCTTTGTTCTCCTGGGGTTCAACATCTGCTATCAACAGCACCTGGGCTGCCCTCCTCCTCTTTTCTTCTCCTCTCTAAAAGAACTGATTTCCTACCTACTGTCAAAATGTGCTGCATCTGGACTGACCACCAGCCTGCCTTTTTGTTTAAAGACAAAAATTTTTCAAATTAATATAACAATACTTTGTACTTGCAATGTGAAATAATCATAAATAAGTGCTTTAAACTCATTAGAGTGGGATTATACCTCCTGCAACTTTGACCTTTTTCAAATTTCAGTTTACCAAAAATAAAGTTGATACAAGGCTTAAGAAACAGTAATAAGCATGTAAATAAAACCTAAATGACCAAGTTGAAGAGTTTTAACATGAAGAATTTTAATATCTCCTTGAATGTATTCAGCTGGTATCTGAAGTCATGTCTCCAGATAGGTTGCATCATGACAATAAGTATTTAGAAGCCAGTTTAGCATAATTTATTTTAACTATAAGTCCTTTAAAAACAGTATTCTTTGCAAGCATGTATAATTGACTGCATAGTTATTTCATGCACCTGACCTGACAGAAAGCACTCTTTATAGAGTATACAAAAATTTTCTTGGATTATTAAGGTGATGGTGGTGGTAATGGTCTCATATTATGAGAATTCTGTGTTGTATTCTGTGGTATTCAAATGAAATAAGTGCTTCTTGGATCCGAATTTCATTACAAGAGAGATTGCATCTGGCTTGAGGATAAACCACCTTACAAGGTTTCTCATTACCATAACATAACCACAGGTGCCCAGAATCTCCCTTGAATTGTTCAAGGATGTTCATGTGAGAGCAATGGTGGAGGCTTCTCTTTGGCAAAGGCTGGTTTTGATAATAATCTTACTAAATAGAGCAGCCTTGAAAATTTGAGGATTTGAAAGTCTGAATTTGTTGTTGTTTAGATTACTAGATTTGTTACACATTTGTTAATAAAACATGATGTTTGTTAGCCCAACACAATTTATGACATAAATAAGTGTAGCATCTTCAAAGTACCAGTGATGTTGGAAGGCTGGCTTTTATGATTGGAGTTTCACGTCACTTTGTGCTGATTAAGTGTCCCTGATTTGCTCTTGTTTTCACACATTTCTTTTAGCAGTCTTTTGCTCCCTGTCCTCGATGGGCATTTTATCCTTCTCTCCATTTTCCCCCGTTTCTCTCCTCCTTATCACTAGTCTCTTTCCCTCACTTTCTCAGCCAACTTTAATTTTTTTGTTTCTCACCATGCCTTTCTTCATTCTAATAAATGGAGACTATATGAAGAACCCTTATCAGAAAGCTTTGTAGTAGCTGATACACTGATTGCACCCCAGTCCTGTTAAATCTTTGATGCACAGGGGCAGTAAATATCAAAGTAAATATCTGTAATCACCAATTAATCAAATACTGAAAGCTGTCTCTTTTTGCCTGTGAAACCACTAACTTTTTTTGTCCAGCCTCTTTCGTAAGCATTATTAGTTTTGTAAAAACTTTTAGTCAAGATCTGCTGCTGTTTATCTTGAATGCCAAAGTTAGTAGATAATCTTTTAACCTTTCAGTAGCCTTTCTTAATGGAGAAGTTTCTTTCTTGACCCTTTCAAGCAATTGTGTAACTACCTGTCTTTGTCCACTTAGACTTTTTCATACATTTGTGTCTGTGGCATGCGGGTAATCTGTGAAGAATGATCTGTGCTGATATGTACGAAACTTCACTCAGTAGACATGATGATCTGAATATGTGTCCAAAGCTGCCTCAGTGAATGAGGGCAGACTCCTAAATGTTGTAACTACAAAAAGAAAACATTGTCCAATAACAGAAAACAACAAATATAGTTATCACAGCACCTTGTTTGTTGGACAATTTTTGTCAGAAACTCATGGGGTTATCTGTGCCCAGTATTTTCAGAAAAGGAGTCATTTTATCAGATAACTACTCCGTAGCTTGGATGTGACTGTGTTGTTTGATATTGTCTGCACTGTATACTCTTGTAACACTCTTGTGCCCATTCCAAAGCACAGCTGTTAAACTGCTGATAATCGTGTGGGTTGCAAAAGGAATTCATGAAGTGAATATCATGAAAGATTAGGAATTGTCTGGAGCCTTACTTTTTTTTGTGTTGGTTGTTTTAATTTCAGAAACTTAAAAAGTGCAAGGCAAGTGAGCCTATGCAATAGGATTTAATAAAGCAATAGACTTACACAAATATCTTTGTAGCAGGAACAGAATCAAAACATTTTATATTGATTACTTGTAAACTAAAAAAAGTCTTCACATGCTGAATCTTTTGTTTAGTGTTTTTTACTTAACTGCTTAGTATTTCATCATTATAAAACATTTCTAAACATTTGTTATTCTTGCTGATAGCTTACAGAGCAAATAAAGTTACGAAATAATGCACCATATTAATGCAGGAATTTTGTATTGGAATCAAGGGAGACACTTCTGCCCAGATACTTCATTTGGTGGGCCTTGTCGTTAAAGACCTGGAAAAGGAAGGGTTATCTACAACTTGAGCGAGTTTATTATGGCTTAGTGATTTGCTGATTGATTTCATTTGCTGTCAGTTAAGGCTCTCTTAATGTCAGTTTTCTTTGCATAATGCCTTGAAATAAAGACTGATGAAGTTTTTCAGATTGATGCCGCTTACATAAACTGACCCTGATTTGCCCTTCTGCATGACAATATAAGTGACAGCAGTTAGAGGAAAATATAGCAATGAATATGCAACCTAAGGATTAAGAAAAACACAGTAAACCTTTCAGAATATAAAACAAGGCATAAAAACTGTCTGTTCTGTTAATTCCACAGTTGTCCTGTATTTAAGAAATAGGCTGGGATAACATCCCAAGTGGTATACCACTGAAGTGAAATTCAAACAGGACAAGTTTTGAAAGGATTAAAAGTTAACTTTTTTTTCCCCCAATTTCTGCCAACTTGTCACTAATTCATTGCTGATATATATATATCTGTTTTAGTAAATTGTGGCTTATAAAATCTTGTTACCTGTGAGTTTTCTCTTTTACATAGTTATCTTGCAGGAATGATAATGAAGTACTTAGAAATTATTGTCTTTATTTTTCAGTTACTGAATTAGTTGATGGTCTAGTGATATGTACTGCAGAATCCTAAGATCACAAGTTCCAACACTTCTATTAGACTGTGAAAAGCATAATTTTTTTATAATTGATACGTTCTATTGCTGTAGGTGTTCCAGGACAAAAATGCTGGAAATAGGACACTCATTTTTAATGAATACTTGTCCATTGCAGTACCCAATTTTATTATAACCCTCTGTAACTCTTCCCTCATTACAGTCTCTTCCTGTTAGAAGTAAAATGGTGGTAAGAAGTCAGGGGCTGGGGAGAAAAAGGAGAAGGCTGGGGAGTGCTAAATTAATGGAAAGAGGCATGTCATACTGTTTTGTAAAGCTAAATAATAGGGATACGCAGCCTGCATGTTGGCAAGTTTACCTGCAAAGGATTGAGTCTTTCATGGCTTCTGAAAAAGTAATACACATGCAAAGACCACCATTTATTTATTATCCTGGAATCTTAATAGAACTCATACGCGGATTCCTTTGAATGGCTTCCACATCATAATCAGTTTTGACAAAATACAATTCTAAAATAAAGATCAGGAGGAAACAGTCACCCATTCCACGTGTGGGGCAAACCCTCAATGCCCACTTAATGCTTGAAAACTATAATTTAGTTTGGAGTTCTTTCTGTTCAGAGGCAGATTGTGAGGGAATAGGACATATACTCATTTGTACGCCCTCGCTGCAGTTGACTAATACTAAAGGGAGAGATTAGAGAGCAAAGCATCATGCCCTCGCTACAGTGCTAGAGTTTCTCTCCAGCCAGCTTCCCATTCTCAAAGGAGCCCCCCCCCCTCCTTTTTTTTTTTTTTTAATTTAATGTTGCATAAGCCAAAGGTTACAAGTGGAAGTTTAGATTCTGAAGTTTTTACAACTGGTTGCAACGACCGTAAGACTGGGTTTTGAGCAGTGAGTGTTCTACAAGTCAAAATGCGATGTTTGTCTGTACCTTGGCAAAGGTCACTACTGTAGATGCTTGATTTGTTCTGCATTTATTCCATGTGAGACTTGCTGCAGATTTTACTCCTTTGGGAAATAGCTGTGGGACTGAGTAAACATTTAACATCTAGAGGGCACATAGAATAGCAGTAAATCTGGTCATCCCTGCTTATAGACAGGTTAGACGGGGTAAACAAAGGAAAGAGTACAAGAAACAGGACTAAAATGTCTCCAAAATCTCTCTCATTCTCCAACATTTTGTTTCAAGGACCTCCTGAAACAAAGGTCATACTTTTGTATTCAGTGGCCTTCATTCAAAATGGCCCCTCCATTTATTGTTCCATTCCTTTTTGAACTGATATAAAGTTAAGCAGTCACGTGACTTGTGGAAAGGACTTCCATGGCTTAACTATGTACTTTCTGAAAAATTACTTTCTCTGTTTGTTTAGAAAATGGTTTCTGCTACTTCATTTAATGTTCTCTCATTCTTGTATTAAAAGAAAGAGAGCATAATTATTCCTAGTTCTCCTCCTTTATGCTACTTGTGCTTTGGCATCATCTGTCATAATATCCTATCATTCTCTCCACTCCATTAGCAGTTATTTCTTTCATGATTTCCAAATTACAAGAAGGTGAAAGGCACTGGAAATAATCTATAGCTTCTAGATTTGGTAAGTAGTGGAAGTGATTTCTGTTTGTTACTGACATCCATAGACACAGTCACTCATTAATGATCTGTAGTTGTCCAGCTCTGAAAAATGAATAAGGAAGTAGTGTGCTTCTGAAACAACTAACATCAGAGGTAGTTCAGAAAATGCTGTCCTCTAGGGTGTTTATAGGTTAGGGTAGCCTGAAATCTGAGGATTAGAAGTAGTCCCTCTGGTTGATCTTCCTTTAAGGTCACCACACAAACGCATGATGTTGCAGTGCCTGCAGTCATTACCAAATCTGGTGAAGAAGGCTGACTATAAAGGACTTTCTCCATCTAGTTATAATACTTTGCCCTATTGTGTTTTATTTCTAATCCTACTGTTAATACTTTATGCTCTCTACACAAATTCATCTCACCAATGCCTACCCTCCTTAGTTTTCTCCTTGCAGTGTTCCTATAAGCATCCAGCTTTATAGACATAATTCAAAAAGTCACTTTATCTTCTCCTCTTATGCTGTTAAGGAATTGGATCCAATTGTGGATAGTTGGCCAGACAGGGGAATGGACCTTACTTGCCAGACTCCGAATCTAATTATTTAAATTCTATTCTGCAATCTCATGATACTTTTCCATTTAATGCAGAAACACTTGGTGCATTTGCTGAAGACAAAGCAGAAAATCAATGTCTTCCAAAATATTATCTCAAAAAGCTCATCAAATAACAATAAGTCTTCGAATTGCTGGTCTGAATGAAGACAACCAGAGCTCTGCCAATGGAGGAGAGAGTCTCTTGTCTTTGTCTTTCAGGCTGTTCCAAGTGAGCAACTTTCTTGCTTAGCTTGTTGACTTCTTGCACGGAATGGGCTTTAAACCTAGACTCCAGTATAGTGGTGTCTTACTCATCCAGCAGTTTTTAGCATGTGTTGATTAGGATTTAGTCTTCTGAGTTGAGGTATCGTCTATCTTGCATATGACCAATACCAAAAAGGTAGGCAAACAGAGTAAGTTTTTCCAGACGAGGGTTTTCTTCAGCTATGCATCCATTGTTGATAGAACTAGATATTCAGAGATGACAGGGATCATTTTATTCATTCTTGTCCTCCAGACTATGATGAGTGAAAGCAAGGTTTGGGAGAAAAATACTTTATTTCATACTAAGCTTAAAGATAGCCAGTTATCAAGCTCAGAGTCAGTACCGCATTTGGCAGATGTCGCCTATATTCTCCAACTTTTGCTTTGGAACAAGGAATGCTAATGTGTTTGTTCATTGTTAGTAGCAGGTGTGCTGTTCTCTCACAATTTCTTTTGACTGTTCAAATTTTGCAACAAGAAATTTTGTCCCTGTAGTTTCTAATAAAACATTTTCATGGCATAAGTCAAGTCTTGAAATCAAGTCTGATTGAAGATCCAACCATTTGTATGCTTTTTTTTTTTTTTAATACAAATTTTGATAAAGTTCAACAATGTATGTAGCAAACTAGTTATCTCACAGAGTATAGGCAGAATGAATACTTGTCGGTTCTGTATGTGGCAGTGGACATTAGAGTAAGGGTTTGTCTATTTACCTGAAGAGTGCAGTTGAGCTTTCTAGATCATTACTTCATCATTACTTATTATTATGTTTGAGACTGACTGGTGCTTTTTCCTATACTGGCATAATGAATTTGTGCACATAACTGATTTTTGGGTGAGAAGCAGAAGTGCAAGATTGGTTTGCTATCCAATGTAACAAGTATACTTCCTGGTTTCCTGACAAAACTACAAAACATTGCATTATGTTGGGTGAAATATTTCTATTGAATTGGAATGCAGTGCTACCATGAGCACTTCATAAGAAAACCAGGGGAAATTAAGTGACAATATCACAAAACTGTATAGTTTTCTAGTCCCTTGGTTTCATTAGACTTGAGCACTCACCTAAAATCTGATACGAAGAAAGTCTCAGTAATGATTATTTATGTATGAGCCACAATAGCAGTTCTTATATCTACTCAACTTGCCAGAAGGGACCTTTGTCACTTCTAACAAATGGCAACTACAGCATAGATTCCCTTCATCTTTTTGTGTGGAAAATACAAGGTGGACAGATTTCCCTCTGCTTATGTAAAATATTTTATCTAATTCAGTTGGAAAATGTTTTAATCTAAAACTAGGAGTTGGACTAGATGATCCTTGTGGGTCGCTTCCGACATGGGTTGTTGTATGATTGACAAGCTTCTTCTTGTGGCCAGAGAGGAATAATCTATGTCCTTTCATAGCTCTAGTCAAAATATTTAAGGAAATCTCTATAGTGAACCTGGATTTTGGGAGATGATCATTTTCATCTGTTGGAGTCAGCAACAGACCTTTTCTGCAGTGGTTAAAATTAAATTGGTATTTTTTCATGAGTCTTTAAAAAGATTTATTAAAAGTCTCAATAGCATCTATTTGCCTGTAGAGCATTTTCTTTACTAAAAGTAATTGAAACTGGTCTTAAATAATTAGTGGAGAGCCTTTTAAAACCAATGAAAGAACTGTATTTTAATTTTAAGTAAATTCATTGTTAACCAGTATGTTGACAAATAGTCTTAGAGTTAGTTACTTTGTTTAGATAGTTTGTGTGCAGCATTTTAGAAGAACAGAAGTTTTTCAGATCTAACATGTACCTTCCACGTGGAGTTGCTTCAGGTTTTCCTGTTTAATGATCTCATAGATTAATGCGTGCTTGTCTCCCCACCTTATATTTATCTCATAAACATACACATACAAATACAATTAATCCATTAGATTTCAGACGTTTATGAGTTACTGTTTAGCTAATATTTATGTATAAAAATGTTACTGGTTTGTTTATACAGGATGTCCTATCTGTATGTAGGAGTGCCATAAAAATGAGAAAGAGTAAGCTTATCTTTATTGATTCTGTTTCTATAGACTTGGTTGTGAAAACAGAATTCTATACTTTAGGGGGTTTTTTTGGGTTTTTTTACGTCTTTTCTGGTTCCAAGATGTCACTCTAATACACCAAAAGCAACACGATCCCGTTACAAGCAACTTCTAGTTCGACTTGACATTTCATGTGGATTTTGGTGAAGTTTCAATCTCTTGTGTCGCCTCAGGACTGAATGCTTGATGGGACACTGCAGGTTTTTGAATAAAACTGCATCCTGATGTTTCTATCAGAACTGCTGCTGTTTAGTTCCTCTTATTAGTCGCAATGTATTGTGCACGTTCTGGGGAGATTTTCGTGCTTACAGTTGAGGCACTTTCACATAGACTATTATTTTCAGTGACTACTTGTCCCTCTTTCTTTGGTCCCTGCCTAGTATGTACGTGGCAAGAGAAAGTTGAAGGAAATGTACCGGCCTAAAACTTCTTTCAGTTTCCATTTCTTTCTTGCCAAAACCATTTTCTTGAAAATTATCTTCCACCTGGACAGAGTAAAACATTTTTGTATCAGCACTTTGTAAGAATATGAGAAGGGGTACAATGTATTAGTAGCATATCACCTTAGCTGTAGCTTAAACTGTGCGTTCTTTGGGGCAGCAATTGTTTTTTCTTTACATCTTTCATGCAGATACACTTGGTTTTGTGCAACAGACAGTGAGAATGATCTTTTGCATGTAAATGTTACTGGCCTATAAAAATCTGCATTTCCTTAGTTTTGTGAATGGTAATTTGCTTGCATGGTCTGTTACTGAGTAGTAAAGGGTAGGTACAGGTAGCTGTTTTGCTATAAAATTGTCAGGATCCTTTCTATGTGATCATACCAACAATCCCATTGCCTGATGGTCTTAATCTGTTGGTCTCTAGATCAATGTTATTTTTGAAACTCTTAAACTTTGTAATAATTTTCTTGGCAATTGTTATGCCCATGCACTGTGGTTTCCAATAGAAGCACTTTCCCTTCAGTCTCTATTTCAAAGCTCCCTTTTCAATTTTCTTGTAGGAAGTCATGTCATTACCTCTTGCGGAGAATCTTGCCTTTTATTTAGAGCTTCATTCCCTTGGGCTATCCTCTGAGATCTTCGGGGTAAAGTAATTGTTATTGAAGCAAAGGGGATAGAGTTAGGCCCCGTGTGTGGCACTGAGTCAGCTTTGGTTGGGAAAAAAAGAAAAAAGTTGTAACAGAACTGCTTTTTGGCACATTTAAGTTGTGCATGCCACGCTCGAATGGAACCCAACAAAAAGTTTAGTGTCGAAACGAGATACAAGGAGAATAGATCATTAAAGAAGTGCCAAACAGCTGCAAAAGTGCAATTTTGCTGAATGCTGTTTCCCTTGAGGTTTTTTTCTGATGCCTGAGAAGCTGCTGTATTTACATCCTCCACTGATGTTGCCACTAGACATTTTGGACTATGGGTCAGACCAGCCAGAATGGGATTTCAAATGCTAAAATGTATGGAGGAGATGAATTTTAATCCTTTTTCACCAAATATAGATACCCTACATCTATAATAAATAACCTGAAATCTTGCTTCTGAAAACCAGAATTAATTGGGGTATGTTTTGTTTTGTGGACTTTTTAAACAAATCTTATTTATGTCAGTTTGAAGCAAGGCAGTAATGACAGGCATTCTATAGGTTGTCTATTAAACATATAGAACTCCAGTCTGTGGAGTTTTGTTTTCACACCAATTGTCTTTGCCTGCACTGCACTTCAGCCAAATTCAGCACCATAAATAAAATTCTCAGTCTTTTCAGATTCTCATCTAAGCACCTTGCTATAGTAAAGTTAATCTTTCATTCTTCTGCAGTCCATTCATTGTTCCTTCTCTTGTTCTTTATCTTTTTGTATGTATTGCCCCTAGGTAAATTTACTGTCTGCTAAAATTCTTTTTAGTTCAAGAATTTCCTGAAGGGAGAACCTAACAGGCAAATGTTAATTTTGACTTTTTTTAATGCCTTGTTTTTTTTTTAAAGCACATTCTGCAAAATAGATGATTTTGTTATTCTGGCCGCTGTACGTGATGTTACAAATGCAATGCTTACATTGTCAGGCTATTAGTCTATTTGATACTTTTTTATAAGCATCATTTCACACCAGGTCTCCTTTAGCTTTATTCCCTCTAAACAGGATATACAGTTCTGGGATCATAGCAGAAAAAGATCCTGTGTCAATCATATAATATGGAAGTTAAAATAAAGAAACTGGTTCTCAATCACTGGGTATTTTATTAATAACTTCAGAATAGTCTAAAGCTTCAGATGCATACTTCCATTTGCAATTATTTAGAATTCATGATCTAAATGAAAATGGTTTGTTTTGAACTGGGTTCATTCTCATTAGTCAAGTACTGAGGGTAAGAAAGACAACATGTACAGTGTTTTAATTTGGAATAAAAAATACCATTTTTATAATGTATAATAAACATCAAAACTTTGATGAGAGATTGCTAATTTTCATATGCTGATCTGTATATTTTCAGTAACGTTTCTATTCTAACTGAACTGAGAACAACTGAAGTTTGAGTAACTGCTGAATTTCATATATTAATTGAAAAAAATAAGGCTGAATTTTCTTCTCATGCTTCATATTCCTTAAAGAAAGATTGTTGTGTAATTTAGTAGATCAGTACTAGTTAATAAAATGCCATTTTTAACTGCAAATAAAATACTCCTGAAGATTGCAGTCTTCCAGTCTGGTAAATTTATACATGCAAAAGCTGTTTTAAAACATTGTAAAGCACTGTGCACCTTAAAAATTACTATTTCTAGAAGTAGTGTATGGCACAAGGAAATGAGAAGTTATTCAAAAGTGAACAGAGAGAATATTGGAAAAAATGTTGTTGCAGGTCTTCTGGAGAACCGTCTGTAATGTTAAGTGTTCTCAGTCCTTTTTAAGATTAATCTGGAGAAAAAATCACAGTTTAAATTTTGCAATTTTGCTCTGCAGTTCACTGGTTTATAGTGTACAAACAGCATTAAATTAGTTTGTCTCATTTGTACTCTCAGTTTTGTCAGCTTCACCAACCTGTAGCTTAAGCCAGAAATATGTATGAGTACCCTTCCATTAAAGATGAGACATCTATGAACAGGTCATAAGAATCTTCTTCTTCCTTATGCCTGCTCTGAAGTAAACCTTATCTGTTAATTTCACGTAAAACATGTTTAATTTTTGTTAAATTTCATATGTTCACTTTTATCTATTTACATGCTTATCTGCCTTGTCTTCAGAGTATTGGAGCATCAGTAGGTGGCAATGCGCATAGTTTTGCAATGCTGCTGTCGTGTGGCCTTCTTTTAACAAGTTGGGGAGGCAGGCAAAAGGAAAAGGTGTGAAATGTTCAGAATCTTCAGTCCCATTTCCTAACAAATCAGGATCTGAAATTTAAAATACTTTGTTCCTTTATCATGTGAATATCGCTTTCTTGAATTTTGCAAAGTTTTCTGATTCAATTCAAAGATAGTTAAGGTGTTTACTGGGATTTCACAGAATCACAAGGTTGGAAAGGACCTTCAAGATCATCTAGTCCAACCGTCATCCTATCACCAATACTACCCACTAAGCTACTAAACCATATCTTGTAGCACCTTGTCCAGGCGCCTCTTAAAAACCGCAAGGGTCGGTGACTCCACCACCTCCCTGGTCAGGCCGTTCCAGTGCTTGACCACTCTCTGAGAGAAAAAGTTTTTCCTGATGTCTAGTCTAAATTTCCCTGTGCGCAACTTGCGGCCGTTACCTCGAGTCCTATCATTAGTTATCTGGAAGAAGAGGCCGACCCCCTCCTCATCACAACCTCCCTTCAGGAAGTTGTAGAGTGCAATGAGGTCTCCCCTGAGCCTCCTCTTCTCCAGACTAAACAATCCCAGCTCCCTCAGCCGCTCCCCATAAGACTTGTGTTCCATACCCCTCACCAGTTTCGTTGCCCTTCTCTGGACACGTTCCAGGGCGTCGATGTCTTTCTTGTAGTGAGTGGCCCAAAACTGAACACAGTACTCGAGGTGCGGCCTCACCAAAGCTGAGTACTGGGGGATAATCACCTCCCTGCTCCTTCAGCTCTGTAAAACCCCCATTGCTCTTACTGATCCTCTTACTCTTTCTGCAGTAGCCGTGGTCTCTGAGAGCAAAGGTCTGTAGTCAGTGTCCCAAAGCCTTGGTCTTGCTGCTTCTGCAGTAATCCACACAGTCTAACAGGACAGCCATACTCAGCCCTCAGCCTGTACTTGCAATGTCAACCTAAGGATATGGAAACAAACACAGCACCAGCCTGCACCCCCTAATGGTGTTACAGGCAGCTGTGTATCGAGCTTTCTAGTAAGTGAAACTTACTGTGGAAAACATGTGTGACTCAATGTGTGACTGACATGAGTTATGGAAAATCATATGTAGATGAATGCCTTCCAATAGCATGTCTAAAAGCCCAATGTATTTGCCTTCCTCCCTGCAGCATTTAAAATATCTGTTCTGCACACTCATTATCGAGGATTCCATGTCACCCACTGGAAGACCCCAAAATACTATTTTCCCTAGCCTGACCCTGAGTGACAGAAATCCAAGCTGACCCTGAGTCTTTGCGAGGGAGCTGGAATATACTGGAAAGAATACATACCTGGGGTACAGAAATGCTACCTTCCACATTGTTAAAGAATTGTAAATAATTGAGAAATTGCTTCCTTCTGGACTAAAAAAATCTATGTGTTGTAGAAAAAAAGTTTGCCGTACCTGAAAATAAAAGCTGGAGAATAAATACATTTTCCCTGGATTGAAAATTTTTGGACTTGTAAAAGAACAGAACAAATGAAATAGCTGGGTTAAGCAGCAAGGAATTGATACTGCTGTTTCAGATAACTGCATGGGCTTTTAAGTGGCTTTGGAAATGTAGGATGAATCTGTGTAGATTAGTGGCTTCACTAGCTTTGTGGTAGGGGAGGTAAAAGGAAGAAGGTAAGGAATCCTCTCTATGCATTCTAATTTAGTGATACCTTTAAATATCATGTGGGAAGTAATCAAAGGAACACAAAATTTTTTTCTGTGAGACATAGCTTGTTGTGACATATTGGTATAATCCTTGCTTATGAGTCACAGGCCCAGTCCACAGAGGTATTTCAACATATGTCTGATTTTTAACATATGGGCAGTTGCTATATGAAGGCTCTCATGCAGTTTTATATGAGGTCTGAGTTGTATCCACATTCTTGATTGGTATTGTTTGTGAAGAGCTGCAGCATTTTAGTGAAGTTGAATGTAAATGAAATAATCTTAAAATCAGAATCAGAGCTCACAGAGGCAGATTTATAGAACTATGTGAATCCACTTCTAGGACTAGCACTATAGTATGTAAAATATTTTGGATAATGACAAGAAAAGATATGATGGTGTTAATTTGCCACTGCTGTTTTCTACCTTTGACAATGAAAAAATTTGATTGACTTCAGCTGTGTTAACTTCTATTCTCAAAAGCAGTGGTGTGTTTGAAAACAAAGGAAGGAAAACAGTAAAAATCTTTGTGAATGCCTGTTTGTGGTAGTGAGTTTATTTTTGCCTATACCACAGGATTACATTCAAAAGACCAATTTCATATTATCTGTAATATGTTCTTACAGTAGAAACTCGCTACAGGTCATTTCAGAAGGGAAAACTGTAACCTATAAAATGTGATTAACCAGTTGTAAAAAAGTCCAATAATCTCAACAGTGTTATACTATTTAGGGTAGATACAAAGTTACCAGTACTGCCAAATCATTTGTACTCTCTTGTGCTGCTAACTTCATTATCAGTCTGATCAATATTACACGGTTGGGACATTCTTCCACTATATACATGAAAACAATTATATTTTCCCAGCTATATTGTAATCAGATTATTTACTTTCAGAGGTCTGTAGGTTTACTCTGTTTCTTTTGTTTCTGCCAAGTTATTTTTTTTCGTGTGGAGTGGGAGGATTAGTAACTCAACTCGTTTTGATAGTATGAACATTAACCTGAAGCTGTGTAGTGATTTTTTGTGGAAAGAAATTGAACTTGCACTGTCTTATATTTAAATACAGTGAAAAGTAGTATCAGCTGCTCAGTGCAGTACTGCGTGTTTGAAAATAGTTCATCAACACCTTCCAATTAGGATGCACAGCCATTTGCTTTTCTGTAATGCTATTAATATTTAATAGAAGAAAGACAAAGACCCATGTAAGCCATTTTTAATGTGTAAGTCCTGAGACCGAAATTTGGCCTACCTTCTAGCCTTTTTTTTATTTCTTTGATTAATAAAACTTAGCTCTTATGTAATGAATTCGGGCGTATGCTGTTTGGCACTTAAGTATATCCTGCCTGGCACTGATTATTTATTTTACTTTTTAAAGGCTATGATTAAAAGTTTTATGGAAGTCTACCAACTTGCAAGTTTCAGAGTTGACATGTTAGTGAGAGAAACAGTATCTCATCAACTTCAGATTACAGTCCTAAAGTCCAAGCTCCAAACAGCTCGTCTTCATGAAAGTGAGAGCTTACAATTGGTAAGTCTGCTTTTCAACTAATTTTTGTCATTTGGATGTAGTTTCGGAGTCAGCATCTCCCTTTATGCTGCATAGTTTCTATAGTGGCAACAGAAACCTTCTGAGACTTTTTCAGAGGAGAAGGAGGGGTGAAAAAGTTAACACAAGGATTAATTTTACTACTGTATCCTCTACGAGGACCTTTCTTGCTGCTGCAGTGGAAACGTATACATTGTGATTTCTTTGTCTTCAGCAGTACAACAAACAGTTGAATTTCAGACCTGAAGAATTTAACTGTCTAAAGATAAGCACCCTATGAAAACAAAATGTTATTAATTGTGCATGTAAACACAATGTTAATTAGGATACGTGGGTTTTTTTGGCAGACAATTGTGGTGATGAATAGTGCATCTCACTAAAGGAAAACACTATGATCCAGTTATCTGGTTAAAGTCCAATTTCAGAAATCATTTCTTGTCTAAAACATTGTCCACAAAGATACTTGAACTTCTTTAAAGCTAATAAGGTGATTCTTCAGGTCTGAGAAGTGTCTGTAGGGGGAGTACGTCTGTATTGAGTACAGATGTATTTGTGTCACACACACCAGACACATAAACTGTCATAATGTGTGACCACATAATATGTGGTCAAGTATGTCTAGAATGAGACTGCGTAAACTGTGCAACTTGCATACCTTTGATGTATGTCTTCTCCATCTTTCTTTACTTTTCCACACAAGATTAAGGAGAAAGCTTTAGAGGTGGAGTTGTTTTTTTTGTTTTTTGGGTTTGGTTTTTTTTTTTTGGTTCCCCTCTCCTTCCTCCTTTCTCTTCTTTTACTCTCGTGAAGCAAAGGACCATAAGGAAAATGATGATTGTTGGTTTTCTTTTTGAAACAGAAGATCCTGAAGAAGAGAGCAGTCAAAGCAAATGACACAAACACATCAGAAAATATATATCCAAAGGTTGTGGCTGTGACTTTAGTTATTTCCAAAAGAATTGCATTGTTTTATTATCGTGCTTCTAAATTGGATCTGCATGATGGAAAATTAGCACAAATAGAAAATATATTCATCATTGCTGAATTTCAGTTTTAAGATGATAATTGTTGAATGAAAGCATTATTTTATTTGTGGCTGCACAACCTTTCTAAGAAACTCATTGAAATTGCTTCACTGAAATTGCTTCTTTTCTCCTCTAACCAGCCTTTCAGTATGTTTCTACTAGGTTTACATGTGTCCTGTTGAGCGTGTGCCCAGTGTAATTGGGTTGCTCCTTTGCCTGTTATGATTGTTTTTGTTGTTTAAATCAAGATGACCACTTGTATACTAAGGATTGGGAAGTCTGCCAAACTTGCTGCAGCAAGGTTTGCTTTCATTTGGATTGTGAGAGCTTTTAGCAAAGATTATACCAGTCCTGTCTATGAAGGGCTATGCAGTGGCTTCATTTGTTACAGTGAAAACAAACAAACTGCCCCCCAGCTCTCTGATGCCTGTGATTAAATCCTTTAGTAATCCTTTAGTAATTTCTGTCTGCCTACACTATCAATGTACAGATGATACTGTTTGTATTGTAGTACTGTCTGTGGGCCCTTTTATACAGCCCACTGAGGAGAAAAACAGTTCTTCCTTGAGATACAGTTTAATTTGAACCTCAGCATAAGTATTAATTGAAAGTGTTCTAAAATTTTAATGTACAGGGAAAAAAATCAGAATGATAGTTTCTCAAACTTTCTTGAAAAAATTATAAATGTGTATAGGATATTTTGTAATATTTGTATTTTCTGTAAAGTTTACCCTTAATATTTGCAAATGTTGCATCAAGCGTGAGTTTTAGTAACTTCAGGTGTCACAGGTTTCCAGCATGGCTTACATTTTAAAAGTTCAGCTGACAATGTCCTGTTCAGATTTTGAGGATGTTTTGCACTAAATTTCCCTCTGTATTAAAGACGTAGAACTGATTTTTTTGCTTGATTATTTTCAATGAAAGGGAATAATGCCTTTTCTCAGGAATCTATCGGGTTTCATAATGATACACACTTGGTTATTTTCAGTCATTGTTTAATCACATACCCAATTCAAGTAACAATACAGACAAAACTTTTTCATGTAGGAGACAAACACAGCAGCTGGACTGTCTTAATTGGGTTAGACTGTACTTTATTTTGCAGAACTTCATCTGACATACACTCATGTTCCCAGAACAGTGACCTATTGCTCAGTGCTGAAACAAATTTTTGAAAAGTTTTTCGGGTGTATGCCATGTATGTGGACTCTTACCTTATAAGATGAAGTTTTCTCTCACTATGCCATGACTGTCTCTTGATGTCTTATATGCTGCTTGTGTAAGGTTACCTGCCCTACCAACTGTCCGTTGCAAATTTGGGACATTTATCAGCATTGGTCTTTTGCATGTTCAGAAGGTGTTGCTTTCCTAATTGACCTTTTTGTATTGAAATTTGCTAACTGCATCACCTTTCTTTCTATTCACACCACTTTTTTCTCTTCTATTGCTTTTTTTTTTGCTAATAATTGTAAAGACAAATCTGATGCCATAAGTCAACATCAGTGATTCTGACTTCTCATTTTCTTCTGTCTTTGAATTGACATCTCCATCCTCCAGTCTACTTCTAGTCCAACCACTTTCCTTCTAGTCAATAGAGTTTAGATTCTGAGATTGCTCTGTGTGCTCATGCTAATGCCTACAGAGGGGGATAGAAAAGGATATGATTATGATGGACACAGGCGAGATAAATGCTGAAAACACTGTTTACAGAGAAGAATATTAATATGTGGGGTGAAAGGGTGTCAAGAGCACAATGTCTGTGTACTCTTTGTTAGTGTCCAACTGTCTGTGTGTTGTACTCATCTCTGATGATTCTTCCTTTGTGCAGAGAAAGGCCCTGTGAATATTTCATTCCTGTAACTCTTCAAGATTCAGTATGGCTAAAATATAGATTATTGTTTTTCTACCTAAACCTTTTTCTTCTGTTGTTCTGTTTCTGTATCTCTTTTCTCTTCTGTTTTTTTAATTTTTCTTCTTTTTTCCTTTAGCAAATGCTTCTGCAACTTCCCTTACATTTCTAAAATGTCTTTTTCTCCTTTATTCCTGTTATCAAATCATTCACATTTTGCAATACTCTTTCTTTGCAACCATAGCAATTTCACTTCAGTGTATTTCCTTATTTTTTTAAATTTCCTTTTTGTGAAATGCTGCTGCCACAGTCACAATTCTGTCCTCCATAATTTGCTTTATAACACATTAAGGGCCATATCTATAATTGGTAGAGCTAGTAATAATAAGAGTTCAACTAGTAAGGTGTCATTGGTATGGTTGTATATACATTTAGCTATAAGTATTTAGGCTGTCAGAGGAGAAACAGAGAGCCAGCAATCAGCCTCTACTGTGGAATAAGATGAAGAATTTCATTGAGCAATGAACTCAGTACTGGACTGGCACTGCTATTTTCCCATGAAATTTAAGAAACTCTATTCCAGTTACAAACTTCTCAACGATCTTCCCTTTACATGTCTCTGCCCTTATGTCCTCTTATGACTTGCCTTAGGAAGCTTAATATGCTTAGAAGGTGGTCTTAGTGGAAGTATTTCATTAGTAGCAACTGTACACATAAGGAGAGAAGATAACAGCCAAAATGTTCCCATGGTTCTTTTTTTGTGCTTATTTTTTGTTCAGCAACAGCTATTAACGTAAACATCACAAACTGGACTATGTTTCAGGGTTTCCTATTAAATGAACACTTGCCAATATTTTAACAGTACTGGACTCTGCTGCTTTGATCCATTTTGCTTCTTCAAATGCATGAACTTATTACTATACTTGCACTTTCATTCAGAGTTGTAGTAGCAAGTAGGCTTTGAACTCTCAAAAGCTCTTTGAAAAGCTTTTAAATGCTGTACTGTACAGTAGTATAGTCATAAGCAATTACTTTGTGGGTGCTGTGGGGTAATGTGGCATCATGTTAGTCACATGGCAAGCATGTGAGTACATGCCTAAGGGAGTTTGTTGCTGCAGGCACAGTGTTGTGGGGAGTGGATGCAGTGAAACTATTTTCCAGTGTGGTCTGACATGTATGAGGAAGTGACAGATTTCAGTTCATTATAATAGTGCTCCAGAAGGAGGTTTCATAGCTTTCAGCCCTGAGATTTTGTGTCTGATGTCAGTACTACTGTCAGAATTTTAAAAATGTGAAATATTCTGGTATCAGGTTTAGCAAACAAAAGAAGCCACTGTTACTCTATCCCAAGTGGTCAGGTGTTTCTCTGATCCTGAGTATACAGCATCTCTGTGGCCTTTTCTTTTCTGTTGGAATGTGTATGCGGGGGCAAACCAGTGCAGGAGAGAAATGAACAGCTATACTCAATAGTCACCCAGAAGCATGCAGCTGATCTGGTGATACTCTTTTTTTTTTTTTTTGGCTTTCACATCAGAATCAAAGGAGAGTAGAAAGTGAAGGGGAAAAGAGAGTAACTTACAAAGCTGATGAAGAGAGAAAAGCTTTCTGTGCTTTTCTGGAGAAATGGAAATTTGGGGAGCCAAAAAGATAACTTTAACTGTAAAGGGAGAGAAGCTGAGTTTCGGATGGGTGAGAGTGGTGCAGTGAAGTCTGTAAGAAGAGCAGAGTTCTCATGAAACGAGCCATGAAAACAACTGTTGTCTTTGGATGCTTCTCCTAACTTTGGTTGAAAATCAAATCAGTCATTGCATTATGTGGCTTTGCATCATCCTTCCTTTTTTTCCCCCCACAGTTGCGGCTGAGTCTGTCTTTTGTCTGAAAATTCCTAGTGATATCTAATAAAGTACTGCAAATGCAAGGATTATGAGTTTTGGTAAGGTGAGAGAAGCAAGAGGAATGATCCTATGTGTGAGAAATCCATATGCTTTCATATTTTTTATCGAAGGACAAACTTAAACAGAAAGTATACTTCCTACTCAGAGCAGTCAGCTCTCAGTTCTCATGATCTACTTGCACCTCATTGATGGGAGGGAGAGAGAAAATAAATGTTTTAAACTCAGACTTATCAGTTAACTACACCACTGACAGTCTCTTCCTACTTAGCCAGACTGGTCTGGGCAGCGCATGTCTTTCCCCCATACCCTTTCTTTCCATGTCACTGGTTCAGTCAGTGTTTCAAGGCTGAGACCTGCATCTAACAGAATGCAATGTCTTACATTTAGAATTATGAGGAAGGAACTGTAGAGGAAGAAAAAGATCATTTGCCTTTTCGCTTGCTGCACAGGAGAAAGGCTTGCACTCCATCAGTGTAGAGTTAAATGTCAGAGAAAGTCTTTCATGGGCCGGAGCCATATCTCTTGTGTTAGAACATGGAATGACTGATGTAGCTGGGGGAATTCTTCCCAGATGTTGCAAGAAGCAGATAGGTCCTGGATGAAAACTCTGCTTGGCTTTTCCACTACTTCATACTAGCCTGATGCATAGTTCAACCAAGAAGATTTTTTGAAAGATTTGGAATTGAACTGGTTTTGTGAAAGATTTGGAGACACTAATTTTCAATTTGCCATGCAAAAAATTAAGGAGACTTAATATTTTCATTGTTACCTTTGTCTTGCACCATTTTCTTGGCAATAGTGCAGGATAGAATTCAGCAAGATGTAGACCTCAAGTAATTGTAACTTTGCTCAGTACTGTGAATTACCAGTGCACGGTTTATTTACTATGAAACATATGAATATTCTTAAAGTGGTATTAAGTAAAGGAAAATATAACAGCCCCACAAGGAGAATTTTCCAACTATTGAGATAATAATAGACATGAAAGAGTGGAAATATCAGTATAAGCAAAACAAAACAAAACAAAAACCTATTCTATTTACTAAGCTTGAAGTCTTTATCAGGATGAATCTGGAAAGCAGTAATATCTACCAAAGAGTAATTTTTTACTGAAGTATTTTAATTTCTTACCTGACTGTAAGCAATTGGCTTTCAATTGCCAACTTTACTGCATAGTCAAGGAATGCAGGTATCCTGGTATAACTGCTCACCTTGTTATGTGGTATTGCTTACATAAGTAATAGTTGTAACCAAGCAGTATAAATCATGTAGTTTAAACTATTTGCTTATTATGTAGTACCAATAAAAATATAATAATATGAAACCAATATTATAAATCACATTACGTGACTTGGGGCAAGGTGTTCAAAAAGAGTTACAGTAATCCAACAACACTAGCTATTTGGTAAAGAATACTTCCTTTTCTATGCAAAAAAATTTTGATACTCAATATTCTTGGTATTTGAACTTTTAACTTGTCAGGATATCATAAGATATTTGAAAATTATAGTAATTTGATTAAAAAGTTGCCTATAAGGCAAAAGGTTCAGTTAATAGAATCCATATGTAATTAAAATGCAGAACTAAATGTAATCAGACCCCAGTGACTGGTGCCTTCATATTGATAGTTTTACAATGGCCTCTGGGGTTGAAAGTTTATGTTAAAGTTACTAATGTAGCTGTGCTCCAGCAAATGAGCAAGACAATTTAGCCATTTCAAGTATGACAACATGCTGAAGTGATAGTCACACAATACCAAAAGTTGATACTCTGAATTTTAGGGGTATCTTCCACTGGCAGGTGGTGGAAGCGCAAGACTGCTTGAACATACTAGTCAGAGAATTGCATTCAGCAGCAGCACTGTTGTATAAACATCCCTAAATGAAGGAGCTTGCTGTGAGCATATAAGGGTGTATTTTTTTAAATAGTATAATTACTTAATTTGTGTGAATTCACATTGAATCATCTGAAAGTTATAGACACAACACTATGTACCAACCCACAAAAGAAGTTTAAAAAAATTTCCTGAACTTAAAAAAAAATTATTTTCTCTGGACAGTTTTAAGAGTCGACATCCTGTGTTAGAGTTCTCTAATCATCACCAGCACAATTTACAATCAGAACACACAGAGAGCCAGTTCAGACCAGCTCATCTGTTGACTTTGGCAGAAGCCCTTAATCTCACTGTGTGCAGCTGCCACTTGAGAGCTGGGGACTCGGCAGAGAGCCGA
This sequence comes from Chauna torquata, assembly GCA_013399475.1. NCBI lineage: Eukaryota > Metazoa > Chordata > Aves > Anseriformes > Anhimidae > Chauna > Chauna torquata. Next base: position 51,331 of record VXAL01018429.1, read on the forward strand.
AGGAGGGTGGGATACGGGGTTGGTCAAGGCATGAACACATAGGCCTGCTTCATTTCAACAGTCGTACACTGCTTTTTTTATAGTCTTTTCATTTTACAGCCCTTTTTTTTTTTAAACCTGAAATTAAATGAGGACCTCTCATGAGCCACTGCGCTCCAGGCATAAGAAATTGTAATGTCTGGCTTCCAGAAACTGTCCCGTCAAAATGTGCTTCTGATTAGGTGGCTTAATTACAGCTGTGAAAACAATGTTGATTTAGGCCTCAAGATTCCAGTGCATGTCAGCCGTTATTAGCTAGCCTTGGACTGAAGCCACCATTTTAAAACTCTGTACCACTAAAGTCACACACTGCCTGACAACTTTTTATTTAGGCAGAAATGTTGCCAGAAGCAACACATTTTATGCAAAATATTTTTCATTGTGCAAATTTCAAATGTGACACTGTTGATGGACATAAAATGGGTAGTTACGGCTGGACTTCACCAAGTCCAAAGCCTAACTTTTGCAAAAAAAAGAACCAACAAAAAAAAAAAAACCAACAAACCCTGTTTAAAATAGTTCTTATAAAGTTTGACTGACATAATGCTTAATTTTAATTCCTTTAATTCAGTTTTATTCCAAATCCAGCATGTTGGTTTAACCACCCAATTTTATTGCATCTAAATTTTCCTGACAGTTTCATTTGCTGTTGGGAAATAAAATTGCCATTTTTGCAACATGGGAAATAATGGCTAGTTTCAAAACCAATATGTTTGAAACTTCCTTTGCCTGAAGCAGGTTAAGGCACACACTCAATTTACTTTAGGGGAAAAAAGCTCATTAAATAGTTTTTAATATTTTAATATAATTTAAGTAACTGCTTTCACAGTGGGAAAGCTTATTAGGCCCATGTATTTACACCTGCAGAGAGGTAAATGTTTGGGTAATTAGGTGGTTTCCAATACTTCAGCTTTTCAGTGCAGTGGCAGAGTTAATGCTATGTATACTGTAGATGGATGCAATGCATTCACTGCATTTAAACATTACATTTCTACTGGTAGTATTTTGCTTTCAAGTGCTCAAGAAAGAGATTTAAGTGTTTTGTTTTGTTTTGTTTTGTTTTTGCTTTATTTTGTCTGTTTTGAAAGTCTCCTTAATGACAAGAATTGGCTAAGGAATGTGAGTGAATGTGTGTGGGTGTTAGCTCTCGGCAGAGGCCTGTGCTTTGGAAAAGCCAGGTCTACGTTCTCACTTCACAGTTGCCATGAAATTCCAAATGGCCATGCTGTGCAGTTTAATGGAAACCATGAAGTTCCTAAATGACCGCAGGTTTATTCCAATGTTAAGCACAAAACAAATCTTTCAAGTCATTGGCTGAGTTGCAGAAAAGGAGGGTCATGTTTTCAGGAAGCTAATCTCCTTTCCTTTTTTCGTTCATGGTTTGCATTTCTATGGCATTAGAAATGTGTTTCTAGTGAGGTACTGGAACTACCAGCTCACAAGCAAGGGTCCTCGGTTCCCAGGACTGAAAACAAGACACTTGGAAGCTAGCGCTGTATTCATCTCTTACCCAGAGTGCTCAGGCCAGTGCAACAATTGTACCTCCTGGAGTAACTAATTGGAAATTAGTTCGGAGAGACTAATGATTTGGACAAGGAAACAAGTCTAAAGCATAAACTCAAGTTTGCCTTGTAGAAAAACATCAAGCATTCATTCACTGTCTGCCCAGATTAACGGAGAGAAGGAAGTGAATGCCTATGTTCTGTTTTGTTCGGGTTTTGAAGAAGAAAGATAGAAACAAGCCAGTCTTTTATTTTATTTGCAAAATGGTATGTGGGGTTTTGTGGAACTGAATGTTTCAGAAAGGCCTCAGTGGCTGTGGAGGGCAACTTTGAATCAGGAGACAGCTGTGTGTCAGACATCTATGCAGTCTTTCAAAATGTTTTTCATTGGTAATATACAGTGAGTTTTATTTACCAGCTACATATGTTTGCTTCGTGTTTGCTACACACCTTTGTTTCTTTTGCCTTCCTCCCACTCCTCATGAAGTGAAATTTTCAGCACATCAAAATAAGAGAAACTTCTCTATATGATTACAAGTACTGCTAATGCTGTAGTAGAAATAAAAGTATTGGGAGTGCTAGACAGGCTGTTTTTTTTGAGAACTGGATATTATAGACCAGGACATTTAACCCTGAGAAAAAGTTTTTACAAAAGAACAGAGCCGAGGACACAATTTTACTGGCTTTGTAGAAGAAAAGGAATATTCTCTACAAAGGCAGACAAATTCACTTCTTTCCAGACTCAAGGACTTTTACTCAGGCCAGAAGGTGCATCCTCCTCCCTTTTGAAGAAGTTATTTCAAGAAAGGGAGCTGGGAAGCTTCTATTATTCGCTGTTAAGCTGTGGGTTAAACATAAAGGGAATGTCTGTCTGTTCTGTGACTGTGAATTCGCTGAGAAATTTTTGGCAGGGATTAAAGCATAGCTGTGCCTGAATGAGTCTAGCTGAGATACTTAAATGGTGTGCAAATCCATGGAATCCAGGTTGTCATCTTCCTGATTTTTTCTTATCATTTTAAATTTAGATCACATAAAGTACACTGTTGCGAATAATGATTTTCTTGTTCTGACACCTGTTTGATTTTGTGTTTCCGTGTATTTCAAGCTAATTATATCAAGCACTGTTTATAAGAAGAAAATTCAGTGCTGATCATAATTCATTAGTTTTGATGGGTAGTGCAAGGTGGGTAGATGCTGCCTGTGAGTTGCGATCAAATTGATTGGTGTAATAGAGGGAAGGATTTTTGTTGTCTTTTGTGGTGTTTTTTGTTATTTTGTAAAACTACCTCACTGTCCAGTGTATAGGGAGAAAGGACAAGAGAATAAGACCCAGTGTTTCCTGGAGTCAGCCTGTTTCTCAACCAGCTTCAGAAATGCATGTATGTGCAGCATGCCCCCAATATATCATGTATAATACTACATTCACTCATAACAAAAACAGAAAAAAGAAATTTGTATTGACATTTAACTGGATTGGGCTGGAGAATCTAACCATAAAAGCACATTTTTACCTAGCAGGGAAGTAAGTATGCCCCTCAAAAGATGTATTTTAAGTGCTTGTAAAGGAAAACCCCATGTTTACATGTTTGTATTTCCCTCTGGGTGGCAGGGAGGCAATGCCCAACCCTAGAGAATTCAGTGTCAGCTAGCTGGCAAACGTTCCATCAAAGGAGACAACTGTCTCCAATGGCTCATTCTCCTCTTAGGCTCTGTTCCTGGTGCATTGACCTGGAAGGAAGGTCATGGGAGCACAGGGCTGGGTATCATCTCCACCCTTGGTCCCACAGCAGATTTCTCAGCTGTCAGACCTCACCTTACTAGACCAAGCAGAGGAGGAGTGGATCCTCTGCAGGCCAAAGAGAGATAATGAGAGTGATAAAGAAGGGTAGCTGTAAACCACAACAGTCTCCTTTACTTTGTGCCTTTCTGGAATTTGTAAAATTGAATTATTCTCTCTTGGTTTGCTCATTCTCTTTTCTCCTGCCTTTTCCAGTAATTGTGCATGTTTGCATCCTTTTCACTTGGGAGAAAAAGAACAAACCTTTATGTTCTTTTCTGTGACATTTTTGCTGTAGACTAACATGTTTTTGTAGAAATACATCTGTTTACCTACTTCCATTGCCTGAGTGTTTGTATTTTGTACTTCAAGGATAAAAGTTAATGCAAGAAATGACAAAAAACCTTTAAAATATATTTGAGAGTATGACTTGCACAGATAAAAAGACAGGAAATTCAGAGTTAGGGCGTGAAGCATAACACTGTTCTTAACTCATTATTCTATTCCTGTAATATTGACATGATTTAAGGGCATACAGTCAGCAAGTTACATCTTAGTGTTTATTTTTATTGGGTTTTACATATTTAAGTCACACTGCTTAATATTTACCCAGCATGTATTTATTTATTTATTGTTGTTTTTAAATGACATGTAAAAATCTTTTGCGGAAGTCTGTGATACATTATGTTGTGAAGGCATAGTTTTTCCAGTTAATCACAGTGAGGACCTATTTTCTCCAGAGACTGGGCTCCCTGAAGCAATTTGGCCTGTTGAATAAACTAGTACTTGAAGAAAGTTTTAAAATATGAAATGCGCATTGTCAGCTACAAGGATGTTATCATGATAAAAAATCTTTATTTTTCAAATAACCTTTGTTTTCTTTAGTTTGTATAACGGTTCAGGACAATGAAGGAGATTTAGAAACACAATGTGCTTCTTAAGCCGTATCTTTCCCATTTTACAAGAATTTGGTTGTCTGTTGACTTGTTTCAGAAATGCTACCTTTTGGAAAGGAAGGAGCCTGTTTTTGTTAAGTGATCAATTAACCTTTTGTTTTTAATGGAAGGTAGCGTACCTTTAAAACGCACAGTAAGGGATACAATTACTAAAAATATAGGCAAGAATAGTGTGGTAAATCACCAGCAGTTTCCCCGCTACATTTGATGATACTAGGAAAGCAAAGTCACATGGTCATGATGCATTGATTCCATTTCATCATTTTCAGATGTTGTAATTGGTTCAATTCTTACAGTTTTTGGAGAGGGATCCCTGGAACCTTTAAAGCCACGTTGCTTTAGGATACCACACTTCTGAATCAGTGCCTGAACTGAAGTTGACCCATAGACCTGTGGTTTACTGAGGAAATGTCACCATAAAGCTGACACTGCAATACTTGCCTCTGTTAAATTTGTATGTTCACCAATATTTTGAGAAGCCTTTCGTCCTATTTAGGCATTACAGGTAATTTGACAAAGAAAGTCCAGAACCACAGTTGTGAAAGAGTTCACTAATCTTTCAGGTTTTGTTGAGTACTAGTGAGTGTCTTACTTGATCACAAAATGATTGGCTCATATGATGGTTATAGGCCTATGGTCAGGGTCCCTGTTAGTCTTGCAGACTCTGTGTGACACCCAGGTTTCTTTCACAGGGTCTTGTAAATGTATTGCACTCCTTTGGGAGCCTGCACATATCGTGCAACTTAACCAGGACTTTGCAAAGCTTTCTGACACTAACAGTCATCCAGTTTCATTTTAATTTGCACATGTCAAAACATCTTATCGCTTTAGGAATTTCTAGATGAATTTAATAATTTTCTGAAGTTTATTGTACTTTAAATAAAAGATTTTTTAGAAGAACATAATCTAATCAGGAGCTCTGAAAAAAGGAATTTTGAGGTTTCGTTCTGAAGCATAAAAGGCACACCAAATTACCGAAATATTTCTGTGCAAAATTATTTTTTAAAGTTATGTTACACCTTTCTTTCTACACAAACCAAAAGCTGAAGGAACCTCTCTCCAAGTCTCCTTCTATGTTCCTCATGAAATTTCAATAAAAAGGTTGTGTGCCTGATGAAATTTTGCAGTGTTGTATGTGGTGGCTTTTTTTTTTTCAACTCTTCTGTGCTTTCAGAACACACATTTGGCATACGTATACCAAAGGATGAAATTCCATTAGCAATATTTTAATGTTGATTCGCATAAAATATGGTTGGTATCCAGGAAATACTAGTTCCATTTGCCTCACTCAAACTACATGTTCAGCCTCACACAAAGTGATGTTCTAGCACCTGAACTAAAAGCATTTCTTAGAGGCTGGTTGTGTTCTTGAATCTAGGAAGTATAAAAAGTTCTGTTGAAGTAATTATTAGATTTTTATTTAATCTCAGTCTGAAGTATAACTGTATATATAAATTGGGCCAAAACCAATAGAGACAGTAACCCTAGCTCACCCACACTCAAGTTGTTTATAACTGATAAGCTTGATTCCTTGCCCAGTTAGTGTAATTTGGATCTTGCATTTACAAAAGACCTACATGTTAGCTGTCAACTGAAATTGAGCCTAAAATATATTTTTTTTAGGCCATTCAGATATCAACTGATATTTTATAAGCAACACTGCAGGAAAGCCAACTGTGTTCTCTAATCATTACTGTTATAAAACTACCCTTTAGAACTCTATTTAATATACACTGCATGAGATATTATATGCAATTTCTGGGAGAAGGAGTAATTCCCTCTGGAAGTTACTTGAACCAAGTTTTACTGGGGATGACTGAACATTAAAATGCTTGCTTTGGATAAGCAAACAAGAGTTTGAAAAATACCCCAAACCTATAGGGAGCCAAAGGTATCTCTTCCAGGTGAATCTTTCTCTGAGCTGTTTTAAGGGGTGGGGGATGAAGCTCTAACCGGAATTTTGAGTGGGAGGTGGCAGGCGACAAAACTGCACGGGATGACTGAGAAAATGCATGCTGCATTGGCCAGTGCTAAGAGGGTGGAACCCTTTGTCCTCCTAATACATTGATGATTTTAATAATAAACATTCCTGTTGAGAAAATAAAGCTGAGAGCAGTAATAGTTCACTTCTAAGCATGGCATGATTCTGTCATTTTTTGGTCTGTCATTCAAGGATCTTTTTAAGAGGCCTCTCAGTCTAATACGGTTGTTTAGATGAGTTGAGTTACAGGCCTATAAGCCTAATGCAAATGCAGATGTTCTTACTCAGCACTACAATCTGCTGTAAAAAAAAAAAAAAAAGACAAAAGTCTGTTTTTAAATAGGTGCCATTAGGTTGCATTGGTCATGTCTGTATCCACTTTATCTTCCTTATTCTGTTGTCCCCCTAAGAGCTGCTTTCGATCCGCTTTGTTTGTTATGGGATGGTAAAGGCTGTCAGTTCATGAGATCAGCATCTCCCTTGTCACTTCAGGATCTGCAGTTATTTTCTCCACTAAAATGCCTTGTGTATCCCTGATACTTCATTTTAAGCCTGAGTAATACCATTTTCCTATTTAAAATCTGAGTCAGATGTTCATTACGTTTTTTTTTTCATTGCTGAAAACTACCCATTTTAGCATCAGCAACCTCTGCCAGAGGTGTGTGAGTTCCAAGTCCTTAAGACTCGCTTCTTTTCACTACCTTTCGTAAAGGGAATTTGGTTATATGTCCTTGCCATAAATTCCTGTTGAGAGGTGCCTGCTTTCCACCTTAATCAATATATTTTCTTTTTGGTTTCCTTCCTTCGTGCTTATGGCTTCTCATGAGTTTCCACTTTCTACAAGCTGGATGTTTGCAGCTTTTTATAAAGAGCAAATTTCTAATATGAAAAATGCTCTTTCATTGTTTTTAGGGAGAACTTCATGGTTACCAGTCCATGTAGAAATGCTGGAAAAGCAAATAGGTAACATAATCAATCCGAACTTGCTGTAGTTTAGCAAACAACAGAATCTGAAAAAACTCAATGGGTAGTCTTTTCAGACTTGCCTTGTTGGAGTTCTAGTAGTTGAAACCCATAAGACTACCACAAGGCATTTGCTGCAGCTGTTCTCATAATTCCACTGTCCAGACATCTCTACTCATACAGTCTGTTCTATCTTTGGTTAAGAAGCCTCTTCATGAAAGGGCACTTGAACGTCATCAGTACTTACTGAGTATTGGCTTTTTGAGGGCATTTTCTGACTTAGTCCACATATTTAATTCAGATACTTTTGAGAGAAGTAGTGAGCAGATGAATATTCTCAAGGCATCTGTCTGCAGAGTAACAGTAAGTTCCATGTTTGTTCTCATTTTTAAATAAGCTATCAGTAGAATCCTAAAATGTTATTTTCCATTTTTAATAGCTCATTCGTTTCATTAGCTACATAGATTCATAGTTCTGAACATTATTCCTTAAAATACTGCATATTTGGTAGAAATGCACATCAAAAAATAATCTTCTGAATATCTAAATATTTTTTAATGCGAGAAAGCTGAATCATAAAGACACTCTCATNAAAAGATAGATTAATGCACCACTGGCAAAGCTCAGCTTTCCTTGTCCTGTTTAGTAATGGAATGCCTAAATTGTAGTTGCACCATTTCTGAGCAAGCAGACAAAAAGGAAGGTAGCTAAGCATTTTGCTGTGCGTGAGCAGTTAGAGGGCAAGCAGACACCATGCACCTTGACCACCTATTATGAAGCTTTTTGCTGCAATGTCAAGTGAAAGCGAGTTAATTGGGTGAAGCTGTAGAGCATGTTAGGGGCATGGTAAAGGGTTGCTGTCTGACAGCTGAATGTCAGCAGAAGCTAGTCAAGTGTGGCTGAGAGACAGAGACCTGTCACAAAGTTCATGTGGACTATAGCACAGTTAGGGAGATGAAATGTGGTTCTGTCTCACTTTCTCCCTCATTGCATTCAAGCACCTTAAGATTTCACACTGTATGTGTCAACCCTTGTTCTCTAAGCTGTTTTCTCCTAACACTTCTGCATTCAAATGATTGGACAGAAGATGCTAATGTTTGGCAAAATGAATGTAAATACACTTTTTTCCTTTTTCTGCTAGAGTGGAAGTATGCGTGCAAC
>VXAL01018433.1:2825-34285 GCA_013399475.1 Chauna torquata
ACAAATACTCAATCATTACTGTTGCTGAGTGTAGGGTTAAAAATGAAGGCTTGATTTTGATTTATTTGAGTGTGCAGTTATAGACTGTGAGTGGTTAAATGTACTCTGAGTTCTTCAAAGGGTGAAATATGCTGGAGAAATGTGAAAAGGCACTTCTGTTTCATAATAGTAGTGATGAGCAAGCATATTTCTGTTATCATTCTACTTTTTGTCATTAAATTATGCAGCTTGCATTCTTAAACAAAAGGACCCTGGGATTTGTTTTTTCCTTAATTGATACAGTATTAATGAAAGACAGGTTTATTAATTTAAAACATTACTCTTTTTGGCAAGATTAATGTTAGTTTAAGCTGGTTAGTGTTCTCTTCTTTTATATCTTAAAAATCAACAAGGATTANCCCAAACCCTTGATGAGCTAAAGACTAGAGCAAAACAAATGAAAGACAGTAATTCAAAATACTGGGATGTAGAACTAGATTCAGTTCATTGAATTTCAGACATCCAGTTGAAGCACAGAGATAAGGAACAACCACCTACCTTTCATCTGAATCAGTCCCACCATTGTTTATTTAAGGATAATATTATGTCTGTGCTCTTGATTTACATGTCTNTATAATCTGGATTGATCCAAGATTCTTTGCAAACATCAATTGAATTGAGCTCAGAGTCCTCTTATTACAAATATTATGTGTATATCCTTATTACTTTTGAGTTATTATGACTGCTTTTATTATGTTATTNTTACATGTCTGCAAACCTAATTTCAGCTGTGATGAACCTGACCTTAAAGACATACAGATTATACCGTGAGTTGAAAGCAAGTGATTGTTATGAATCATTGGTGCAATCCTAATAAAGTTTTTTTTCTAGTAGAGAATTGGAATTATGCCAGTTTAAAAAGCAGCAGTAAAATATCACCTGGAATATTCCATGCATAAAATATGTAAATTGGGTACTCTTTCTTCACAAACAGTTATTATGGCCCAGAGTGAAGACAGAGCATTATAGGTAGGAAATATACCCCTCAAATTAAGAAAAGAAAAAAAAAGAAAGAGAGAAAGAGAGAGAATGGAAGTCTATAGTATGTCAGACAGCTCATTACTGCTGATCAGGCTCCACCAATGCAGTAGAAAATGGGAAATGCCAACCAGTGGCAGGCACAACCACTCTTTAGCTACTGCAGTTACTCAAAATAGCAACACTGAAGAGTGTACTGTTAAATTAATGTGACTTCTGGTTAAAGAAAAGTATGAAGTTTAACATTGGTAAAATTAAGCATATCATGATATTTAAATAACCCCCAATGATATATAAATACCCCACACATATCAGGTTTCTAATTTCAAGTTTCTGTGGCAAACCTTTACAACCAACTATTCCAGAAATTTGACAAGATTGTAATTGGTCAGTGAACATGGNAAATTTTTCTTTACCTTGCTTTTCATGGACTATTTGTGGAGATCAGCAGCAACACACTGCATAAATTCAGGAATCCAGTGACTGCCAGCCAAGCCCTACCTTCTGTTTTGGAGATGTAACCAGGAGTACAGTACGTGCTTGGTATTGAGCACTTGTTAACCAAAGTTTTCAGCCTTGTTTGTCAAGGTTACAAAGTGATTTCTACTTGCTTATCTCCCAACAATGAACTGTGGAGTAACAGTTATAAGGATTCTCTAGCCTGTTGTGAACACTTAAATCAGCAACTTTCAGAAGCCTAATGATGCACTATGACTTTTAAGTTAAAGAAAAATTTAAAGGCTCAAAATCAAGATGATTCATCACTTGAAAAAATAAATATAAATTTCAGACAGTCACCTGGAGTCACTAAATCTATAAACCAGGAAACAGTCACCACTTATCTTTTGCTTTAGGATGAACTGAGTAACCAATTAACTACTTTTTCCTCATGAAAAAAATAAATCATTGCTAAGAATCACTAAGGCAGGTGCTGAGCATTAGAAAACTCTGTTTCTTTACATTGTTAAATTTTTCCAAAGAATTTTAAGAAAAGAAGTTTCCTTGAAAAATTTGTGAGATCTGATCCTACTTTTATACTGGAAGGCTTTTTTTAAGATCATTTAGTCCATAGAGTTCCTCCCACACTTATATCTCTGTCCTGACAAAGTCATATCGATGCTGCACACTTTTAAAAATCTGTAAAAACATGCTATATTGTCTCATCTCACTTTTATCACATCAACTTCAGTAGTACAGTATTTAGAATACCCATAGCATACATTTACTTTGATCAGAATCAGATTAACTTTTATCTGAGCTAAAAGGAAAAACTACATTCAATAATTAAAAAAAGATATAATAAATATTCTGATCCACATAGATTTTCTTTCAGATACTACTGAAAGGTTCACAAAACCTAGAAATAAAGAGAGAAAATAAGTAAAGTACTCTGTATATCCATTCCAGAATTATTAATAATAAGCTTGTCTTTCCGTAGCTCCAAAAGTCTTTCTTGACTGTTTCTGATATAAGAAGCTATTTTGATCCTAACATTCTTTCTAAAATTCTTTCTAACGGTAGTGAGAACCAGGAACTTTTATTCCCAGAGTAAAAATAGATTTTTCTGCAGACTGGCAGTCTCCATTGTCAGGTATTAGATGCATTTTTCCCTAGTGGCTTGAAAGAAGTACTCCATGCAGGCAGGGTATTGAGACTGGTTGTTTTGACATAGGAATCAAAAGTGACTTCCAAATGAACACAGAAAAGGTAGGAGTTATCATTCTTCACTCTAGCACTATAATGCTTCTAGCACCAGGAGCCTGTAATTTATTGCTGGCCCTGAACTGGTGGCAGAATGGTTCTGGAGGAGCTTGTGCTGGCCATGTTCATATACAGAGAAGGGGATCGAGGCTTAGCCCTTCTCCTACCTTGCTTCATATGCTTTGTGAGGACATCAGTTGCACTAAGACTTTCTTTTCTTTCTCTGCAACCAGACCAGCTTGCATAAGACTGTAAGTGCAAATCATTACTCTTCACATCCCCTTGCATGGGCATGTAATCCAAAGCATTCTTCACACTTTGAAGTATGGGTGTAAGAGTACGAGTGGTTAAATCTGTCAGGAAGACCATTCTGAGTCTTCATATAAATCTTTTGTGAACAGAATGTGGCAGACAATAGTCTGCTAACTGCTCTTATGTTAGTTATTATCTAGATGTGTAATTTTCATATTTTTTGCACTGTTCAGACAAACACAAAGACACCTGTTGCTGCAGTGCAAACTAACTTATGTCTGAAATATTGTTCTGAAACACTTTATAGATGAATAAAATATTTTAGAAAGGAATAGAAAAGTCTTATTTCTTGAGAAATGATCAACTGCAAATGTCTATATAATATGCGTATAGTCTATTTCTAGACTTAAAATAAAATTCAACTAAGAAAAAATATTATTTAGGAACAGTGACTCCAGACAAGATTTGTTAAAAGAATTCTGTGAGGTTGTTAGAAAACAAAGATCATCTTCCGTCTGTAGCTCAAGGAGAACTGTTGTATGTAATTGCAACAGAAAAGTAGTAAACAAATATGGCCTATGACACTTTCATCCAGCGGTGCAAACTCTTGACAAGTACTCAATTCAGTCAAATTCATACTATCAGCAAGTTGCTCAAAAAAAAAAAGAAAATCAGCACAAAAGAATGAGATGATTTAGATGGAATCATGTACCTCAGATATAGCAAGGTTATTATCTACTCTCACTGAATATTTACCATGTCAGTATTCACTTGATATTAAGAAAAAAAAAAAGAAATTAAAAAAAGCAAAGCATTTGGAAGGAAAATTTAGCATGTGCCTACTTGCTAATGTTATAAATATTTAGTAATACACCTTGCTTTACCTTAGTGAGTAACTTTACGTCATTCAGTACTGCAAAGGAAAAGTAGCTTTCTGTTAGGCAGTGGTGGTCTGTGAGTACTAAGGACAAAGTTCCTCAAAGGTGACCCAAAGATGCCATGCAATAATCTGTGTGTATAAAATCATTGTATGCTTTGCATTTGTCCCTTAGTAGAACTCCTATATTTCCTTTGCATTGCAGACAGGTTGAACGCAACATGCCAGTGGACATGTAAGCCCACCTACCCACTGGGCCCTGCCATCTCTATGAATAACCTCATCTTCGGAGAATTCCACCTGTAAAGCTCATGGACTGGATAAGGGACTTATATTATCCACCAGGCAATTACTATTGCATGATTTTTACTGAACAAAAGTAAGTTAAGACAGCTGCCTCAGAGAGGCCGAGCATAACCTGGTGATATTGTAAATGCTTCATGGCATTTTTTTGCCACTGCTTGGGGTGAATAACCCCCATGAACATAGTGTAAACACACCAACTACTAAAAGAAAATATCTGAGTCCCCATCACCAATATCTGCTCCAGACTGAAGGCTGACTGGTGGGACAGGGAAGTTGGCATCTCCACACAAAGGAGAAAAGGAGCAAAGAAGGACTGAATTGGATGTACTGAAGAGAGCACTTGTTAAATTTATGGAAGGAGGACACAGGTGCTTCATAGCACCAATTTCAAATGCCTGAAAAAGATATATGTGAAATATAAAACTTTGTTTTGTAACTCTTTTGTGAATACACATTAATGTATCCACACGTGCATACAAATCTACAGAACCTCATAAGAGCTGTATTGGGCCCTGAAGCAAACAAAATATTCACCCCCCTCCCATTGCTGTCTGACTTCAACACTCCTCCCTGCCCACACGTACTCCAACTTCTCTGCGTTCAGCACCCCTTCTCTATTTTCCTTATATTTGTCAAAAGCACCAGAGGAAGATTTTAACTTGTTTGTAGCTCTTATTTCTATGTATACCTGCCTAATCTTTCTCCATATTCATCTGCCCTAGCTTCCTCCACAGCCATGTGTCCCTGTGTCTCTCTCTTTCCTAACATCCATCAGACTCACTCTGTGTCTGCTCTCACCCATACTTTTTCCAGAGTTGATAGCAGAGCACAATCAGCAGTTTCCAAGTTGCTCACTATATTGCATACTGAGAAAGGACAACCAGAATGGGATTAGTTTTTCAGCATGCCACTGTGCAGTCACTTGCAGTCACACCAGCTCCTGCACTTCACCTGTTATTCGCTGCTCCTTCAAAGCAGGTTGGAAGTCACCCTCAAATCAGAATTATAGCACTTCACATTTATGTTGTTCAGTTTGACTACCCAATCTGTATTACAGAATTACAGAATGGTGTAGGTTGGAAGGGACTTCTGAAGGTCATCTGGTCCTCTGGAGGTCATCTGGTCCAACCCTCAACCCATTAGTATAGAGAACTGTGTTTTCAGCCTTCTCCGTATATGAGTCTACTTTGATACATAGCAGTGGACTGTAAACGTGTACAATCTTTTGTAAATAAGAAGATCCAGATTTTAAATTCTCATTCTGCTCGAATCAGTGGCAAACTTCCTTTGAGTTCAGGCAATCCAGATAAGCAGCTGGGCTAAACAAGAGGAATGCCATTGATAGCAGGAATGCTATTTTCATTTAGTGAAGTGAGGATCTGGGCCCAAGGTCATTTATTAATTGAGTATGGAAGACACTAGAGTAGTTTAAAAGTTCTAATGACAATATGATTATCCATAGTGGAAACATTTGTTGGTGTTTTCTTTTTCACCCTCTGTCAAGCACGTGTGGGGCAGTGGATATGTTGCGTTAGAAAGTATTACCAATGACAAATACAGTGGAGCAAGGAGATGAAGCAATTACAGTAGATGGGAGCCTGATGGGTGGGAATGGGGGAGGGGGTATTCACTCTGGGTCTACAGTTTCTGTAAGAGTTTAGGACAGTTTTCACATATTTACCCAAGATGGCCTTTGAAGTGTCTTGTGGGAAACAGTTGGAGGTCTGCTGTCACTGAGAGTGTTAAAGGACCCTGAAGATTTACAGCACAGCTTTTCCAGCAGAGAGTAATTGCTGCTACAGGAGAGAAGCTGAAACAGTTCTTTGAAAGTAGACTAAACTTCTACATTTGCAATATTGTCCTGAGAATGGAAAATGGCAGTGGTGGTACATTCCTTCCACTGGTTGAGTGGGGTGTGTAAGCTAATGTCCACTTTCTTTAACTGTAAGTTTCTGGGAGATAAAATACTCTATCATCCCTCTTAGGTTCAATGCTCAGCAGCTGGCAATGAGGTCACTTCAGATACCCACAACAGACCAAGCTTTATTAACCTTGTTACCTACATTAGCCCCAAGAGAGGACTCAAGGTCAAAACTGCTCATGTGTTAACTGTCTACAGCAGCACCCTCTGGGCCAGTTCAGAGGTGACTCTTATGCTGTTATTAATACAGAAGGATGGTCTGAGACACAATGTGCCATTTTCCCATCTACCTTTATGAGTATTTAGCATGCCAGACAGCTCAAAGACTAATTTTCCAAGCTCACAGCAGCCATCCAGAAAGGCCATGATGGTGACTTGTAAGCACCTGTACTGACGCCCCTCTGCACAGTCAGTCCTGAGTGTGCCCAGTGGTTCCACTGCCTTCCTCCCAGTGGACACAGAGATGGGATGCAGCCTTATTGCATGCCATGGCTCCCCCATTAGCATCAGTGCGGGATCAGGGATGTGGGTAAAGCCCAGTGTCCCTGATGCTTCTGTGCTCATTTAAGTGTGTCTCAGCATATGGTAAAACCTTGCCAGACTTTTCTACTGAATAATCTTCTTAAGCGAAATCAAGAAATCTGCTTCCATGCAGCAAGAGAGGGTCAAACAGGCCCAGAATATCAGAGTGAGGGACGAATTCTTCAGTTTGGTATGAGAGCAGACAGTGCATGAAAAAAGGTGACAAGGGGTCAGTAGGGGAACACGCAGGATAAAATACTTTCATCTATTGTGCTGGGGTCAATAGGCTCCCATCAGGAAACCTTGAGCCCAAGATTAATTACTTGTTGCAGTAGGTATACCATTGTGCTCTGTAAGACACTGTGGTGACTTTAGGCATCTTGCAGATTTCTGGTTCACACAATGCAATCCCATATAAAAAAACAATAGTAGCTAAGCAAGTAGTAGTGGGTGGTGGTGAGATACCTTTTAGCTCATTCTAATGAAACTCTATTCAAAGATACCTCCAGCTTGGCTAGAAATTATGAGAAACTATTTGTTAAATATTATGAAAGAATTTCATAGTAATTCAGAATTACATGTCATGGCTATTATGTTGGTGCATTTTGCAATTTATGAGACAGAAAACCTACTTTAAAAAAATATCCCTAATCTGTGTAAATTCCATTGGAAATTTATTCAGATTCCTTGAATTCCTTATGTCATAAACTTAGGAAACTCACGTTGTAAAACTGTCTCCATCCTATTTTTGTCAGGGTACACATATGTGGTTCATTTTCAAGTAATTTGACACAGTTTTTTTTTTTTTCTTTTAATTATTATTTAAATAAACCTTTCTTTTTGTAAAATAAATAAATAAAATATTTGGGGTGAAATTTCCCCAGAAATTTAAGATTATTAGTATTTAAAGTGTTAAATAAAAGTAAAGTTCTGGTTGAGTTAGAATTACAGCACTGGGTCTTTACGATGCATGTAGGTTTTAATAAGTTCTTTATCAACTTTTTAGGATCCTTGCTTCCTGTCCTGAACTGCTAAGCTGTATCAATGACATGTAAAAAGACCCAAAACCTTACTTTTCTCATTTTTATTTGGAGTGATTCACTATATTTATACAGAGTTTTGAAAAACAGTTTGCAGGTAGGATCTACTTTGACATTTATTTTATTATTGTCTTCCCTTGACATATTTAAATCTTTAAATATAATTCCAAGTAAGCATATCGTCTAGTAGTTAGTCTACTCAGACTATATCATGAATCAAGTCTATCACAAAAATTTCACTGAATCTCTTATAAAATTTCAGTGATTTACTAAATGTGCACTTTAGAAAACAACAACAAGATAAAGAACAACACGTGGTAAAGGTAAAGACACTGCAAAAGATCAGAATTCAAGAAACTATACCAGTTATATTACAGCTCATCATTTGAACTCTTGAAGCATATGATGTCTTAAATAAAACTTAAGCAAAATAATCCATGCTGTACATGACTGTGAATATAGTTTTATTGGTATCAGAAAACAAACAAAACCAAATAGCTCCACAGGCTACTTACTCGTCCTGGCTGAATAAAGCATGGTTTCCTATGGGATTTCCTATAGGATTTGTGTCTTATTTTTCATTTTAAAGTCTGATTGGAATTTCCCAGTGGCTGGGCACTTGAGGCTGGGTATGTGGTGTTTGCTAAATTATGAACTGCTGCTGCTACTTCTTCTGCCATCAGGGCACTGGAAGGGACTTCTGGGCCTTTTTGAGTCTTTTTTCACACATTTTTAAAGAGCTTTGTAAAACTTCTATTTCTCTATCAGATTGATTGCTATTCAGGATATTCAAAAGTTAACAGGAAAAACAAACAAACGAAGATATATTATTTGATATCACTAAGCTTCACTATTTGAAGAGAACCTAGCTAAAAATATCACTGTAAAATATAACAATTTTCTTGGTTTTCTAGTAAATTTTACACTTCTTTTCTGTTTAGGATGTAGATTTTCCTGTTTGTTTGGCATGGAAACCTAATTCTTGCTATTGTGCTTAGCCTAGTGCAGGGATTAAGTGAGGATTTAAAATGCTGATCCTGTTTAAGGACAGATGTTGGTATGCTGGACTGTCAACCACATTACTGAATCTGAGGCCCATCCTGACCTCTGCTTACATGCAATGGCCCCACTGGACCATCTAAAGTAGTAGAGATGTTGAATTATATTACCTGAAATCTGAGGAGCAGTAGTGGAGAAAAACAGTGAGAATTTCATGGAGATCTTAGTGATTCTGTGCATTCTAATTGTCTGGTAGTAAAATGTTCCTGACTTTTTTCTATGGCACAAATGTGCCATGTGTGGATCCTGAACATATAATACAAGCTTTTCAACATGTGTAAACAATTAATTCTTTCCTATTACTCTGCTTGCTTGTCTCATTAACATTAGCCATGCACCCTTCCTTCAGCTATTCCCCAGCTGTGGGTGGCTGTGGATCTACTGGGAAGCCTGCTAGCTTGGTTACAGTTGAGTTGATTTGTACTACTTTACTGTACCACTGCTGGTGATTGAGAAGCTATTCTGGACTATATGAGTTCAGTAGAAGGAATCCTATGGCTTTCATTATCTTCTGAATTGTACTTTTAAAACTTTTTGAGGCAAAGAGATATTGTTAGATCAAAATGTTCTGTATTGAGTCAACATTTGCTAGCCTTTGTTTCCTGCATAATCAAAGTTGTGATAGATATATAGCTTAACCCTCCTTCTTTATAATATTTAATCCTCTGTTATGTATTAAATGTGTTCAAAGGAAAAAATCACATGCATTTTTTGAACCACTGGCTTTGATAACACTTTTCTTTACTTACAAGCTGTTATTTAGCATCTGTTGTGGGAAGGAACACACACATTCCTAGATATTTTTCATGGTCTGAAGACTTTAAGATACAAGAAAGAGTGACTGTACTCATACTAATTTTTTGTCGTAATGCAAATTAGGAATGATGTGTGCTGGCTGGAGCTGAACAAATAATCAGTAGAAAATAATGTATTCAGTGAATTCTGCCTCTCTCTGTTTCATACTGTTCATGGCTATATCATGGTTCTTTTCTGAAATAAATGAGTTATTCTGAATTATTTCCTACTGTTTACATTAGGTAGATTTTTGGCTGCCTTCCTCAAGAGGCACATTTGCATATGGGGCTGCAAAAGCTGTAAACTATACAGGAAGGCAGTTGTGCCTTGGGACAACTCCGTCATAGAATCATAGAGTCATAGAATCATAGAATCATAGAATGACAGAATGGCTTGGGTTGGAAGGGACTGTAAAGATCATCTAGTTCCAAGCCCCCTGCCATGGGCAGGGATGCCACCCACTAGATCACATTGCCCAGGGTCCCACCCAGCCTGGTCTTGAACACCTCCAGGGATGGGGCATCTACAACGTCCCTGGGCAACCTGTTCCAGTGACTCACCACCCTCTGAGTAAAGAATTTCTTCCTTATATCTGATCTAAATCTCCCCTCTTTTAGTTTTGAAACCATTCCCCCTTGTCCTATCACTATCTGCCAATGTAAAAAGACCCTCTCTACCTTTTTTTATAATCCCCCTTCAAGTACTGAAAGGCTGCAGTGAGGTCTCCCCAGAGACTTCTCTTCTCGAGGCTGAACAACCCCAACTCCCTCAGCCTTTCTTCATAGGAGAGATGCTTCAGCCCTCTGATCATCTTCATGGCCCTCCTCTGGACCCACTCCAGCAGGTTGATGTCTTTCTTATGCTGGGAACACCAGAGCTGAATGCAGTACTGCAGGTGGGTTCTCACGAGGGCAGAGTAGAGGGGGAGAGTCACCTCCCTTGACCTGCTGGTCACACTTATTTTGTTGCAGCCCAGGATACAACTGGCTTTCTGGGCAGCAAGCACACACTGCTGGCTCATGTCCAATTTTTCATCTGCTGGTACCCCCAAGTCCTTCTTCACAGGGCTGCTCTCAATCCATTCATTCCCTAGGCTGTACTGATGTTTGGGATTGCCCCAACTGTGGTGCAGCAGCTTGTACTTGTCCTTGTTGAACTTCATGAGGTTCATGTGGGCCCACTTCTCTAGCCTGCCCAGCTCCCTCTGGATAGCATCCTTCATTCTATCTATGTGCCACTCAGCTTGGTGTCATCTGCAAACTTGCTGAGGGTGCATTTGATCCCACAGTCTATGTCATTAACAAAGATATTAAACAGTACCTGTCCCAACATGGGTCCCTAAGGGACATCACTTGTCACTGATCTCCACCTGGACATTGAGACATTGACTGTAACTCTCTGGATGCCACCATCCAGCCAATTCCTTATTCACCAAATAGTCCACTCTTCAAAACTATATCTCTCCAATTCAGAGGCAAGGATGTTATGTGGGACCATGTCAAAGGCCTTACAGAAGGCCAGGTAGATGACATCAGTTGTTCAAACACTTATTTTATGATATCAGCCATGCCCTGGCTTAGACACTACACACAAAGCAATGCAGTGCCTAAATATTAGATACTCCAGACTGGGGCAGAAGCCATAGATCCAAGCTAAATGCCTTAAAATCCTGTACAGAGTTAGGTGAAGAGTGGCACTCAGGATGAGAGGACTTCTACAGGGTGATGTTTAAGCCAGACAGCAAAATGTGCTGAAGAAAACCAGAAATTTGAAAGTTCGGTTCTCTAACATATTCCTGCAGCAAATGCCCTGATGAGCTTTAAGACCCTCAATCTGAGGGCTGTCTCACTATTTTCTGTTAAATTAGAGACAGAGGAAGAAGTAAACGAGGAGAATAGTAGCACATGCCCACTATAAAATAAAGTATCCCTCCCTCCCCCCCCCAAAAAAAGGGAAAGGCCCCCTACATTCCCTTTCATATGCATGTATAGGAAAAAAGGACAGGTTTTTTTTGCAGAAACTGTCAGCTGCTACGTCTTTATAATGAAAGAAAATATCAGCTCCTCGAATATAACGTAGCGTTTTAATAGAAAAGATAATATCAGAAGTATATTTAAACACTGGCTAAAGACTAAGGTAATGGCTGTAGAATAATTTCTGTGTTCACAGTCCTATCAAAAAACAAAACCCCAAACCAACAAGAACAACAACAAACCCTCCAAGGTAAGAAAAGTCACATTTACACAGAAATTACTAACAGGTACTCAGTGACACAGAAATGGTCTTGCAACCCTGCAACTTTATACCAGTCAAGCAAGCTGAGCTGACTTGGTAGCACACAGGAAGGTATAATATTGGATAAGCATGTGGGGGAGGCTAGTGAGGAGAAAAAGAGAAAGTGTAGGAGGAAGTGAATCTGTCATATTGCATTTGGTATGAAAAAGTTTTCTATTTTGTGGCTGCCTGTTTAGTACTGTAGTAAGTGTGGGGGGCGGGGAGCATTTATCTCTATCCAAAGGCTGTTCTGAAAAGCAAATAGTCCTGTACTAAGCAGATACTGATTTCCCTTTCCACTGAGGACCTGTAAACCAAAGTCATCTGTGCCAAAATGAAAACCTGTTTCCTCAGACTGACACTTGACCCTTTTTATTTATTCAGCTGTCAAAATTTATCCTCATTCTTTAAAGAGGGGAAGGACCCTGGGAGCTTCTGAATTGTTAAAGCTGAGGGTCATGCTCTAAAGTCTTGTGAGTTTTATTATAAAGAGTAT
Organism: Chauna torquata; assembly: GCA_013399475.1. NCBI lineage: Eukaryota > Metazoa > Chordata > Aves > Anseriformes > Anhimidae > Chauna > Chauna torquata. The sequence goes on from VXAL01018433.1 coordinate 15,086, forward strand.
TTTTGTATTTTAAAGAGATTGACAAAAATCTTACTGGGTTAAGACATGGTTTGTATAAAGACTGTGAGGTCAACTTCTGCTCTGAGTTACGCCAGTGTAAATCTGGGATAATTTTGTTACAATCAGTGGAGTCAATCCAGGAACATAATTTTCCTGTTGTTTTGGATCATGTGATGCCTATGGAAAACAATGGGAATTAGGCACATAAACAATGTCATGACTAGTTTCTGAATAGGCAACTATTACCAGGACTGATATTTAACCTGGCAAACAGACAGACATAGATATAATGCTATAGAAAAACATGTATATATGTAAACATATATGGCATATGTCAGAAAATCTGACACAACAAAGAGCTATCCAGACACATTTCCAGTTTTTTATTTATTTTATTATTATTATTATTATTATTGTTGTTGTTGTTGTAGTTATTTTAATCAAAACCCTCAACTCACTCAGAATACAGCTGAAGCTACTGAGGATATATTTGATTTCGGGTGGGTGCAAGGTCTAAACAGACAAAACCTTTGTTTTATTGTTTGTGAAATTTTTTTTCTTTTCTTCCCTAAAATTGTGATATTGGCCACTGGAACTACATTGTTTTGAAAATATTGAAGTGGAAAAATGAGAGGGAGCAACTAAAGTTATGCTACCGTTATTCATGTGGTAGGGAGTTGATGGAGGAGCTGGAGGGTGCACTAAAGAATGCAAAAATACAAATAGTAAAGAACATTTCAAAATAGTAGAAAGCCAGTGCAAGGGATCTAAGCCCAAACTCCTTCTCTGATCTAGTCCTGAGGTGATGTAGCTACACTGGTGCAGCTCAAGAAAAACAATACCCAGTGTAGGGGTTCCAAGGCTGTGGATAGCTGGTGGCTCTTAGGTTTATGTTATACACTCTGAAGATGTTCTTGAAGAACCATATTAATATTTTTTTCAACTGTGCATTTAACTAAAGTTTTGCGATAAAGATTGTGGTTCAAATGAGATTCTCAGTGTTTCAAGTGAAAAGTTTGGATGCCATTGGAATACACCACTGATTGTATTACAGCAATGAAAATATTGATGTGACCAAGACAGGCACGGCATACTAAGATGACTAGAAAACCATCAATCCTGGAACAAATGAGATCCCAACAACATTTAAAAATAAAAGCAGAAGAAAATAATCACTTTACAGGATGTATTTTTCAAACCTAGAACAGGGACTGACAACTTCTTGATAGCAATCTTCTAGTATATTTTTTTGTATCCTAAGTAGAAATATGAGATTACGAGAAGATGGAGAACACTGCCTACATCTCTGTTAGCAAACAAAGCAATGAACAATTACCAACAGGGTAATTATCTGATCATGTGTGATTAAACAGACATGTCTGATATTAAACTATTTTTGCCACCAGAAGTCCAAACTGTGTTTTGGGAATGATTCCTGGGCTATGATAGTTTCTGAACTGTGCACTGAGAAACTCAGCTTGCCTAGGCCAAAACCTTGCTGGGGACCATTCTACCAATGTAACCATATAAACTAGCAAATTCCGATGCCTGGGCCCTGGCACTATTTCATTTACTGGTAGAGCTGTGGCTGTTGTGCCTGAAGGAAATTTGTTGTCTCTGATATTCTTATTGGCCTTAGCTCACCTCTCTGACATTCAAGGAAGAATCACAGAATCACAGAACCACCTAGGCTGGAAAAGACCTCTGAGATCATCGAGTCCAACCTATGACCTAACAGCACCCTGTCAACTAGCCTATGGCACTAAGTGCCACATCCAGTCTTTTCTTAAACACCCCCAGGGATGGTGACTCAACCACCTCCCTGGGCAGCCCATTCCAATGCCTAATTACCCCTTCCGTGAAGAACTTCCTAGAGTCCAACCTAAACCTCCCCTGGCGGAGCTTAAGACTGTGTCCTCTTGTCCTGTTTCTAGTTGCCTGGGAGAAGAGACCAACCCCCATCTGGCTACAGCCTCCTTTCAGGTAGTTGTAGAGAGTGATAAGGTCTCCCCTGAGCCTCCTTTTCTCCAGGCTAAACAACCCCAGCTCCCTTAGCCACTCCTCATAAGACTTGTGCTCCAGACCCTTAACCAGCTTCGTTACCCTTCTTTGGACATGCTCCAGCACCTCAACTTCCTTCCTAAATTGAGGGGCCCAGAACTGGACACAGTACTCGAGGTGCGGCCTAGCCAGTGCCGAGTACAGGGGAATAATCACCTCCCTAGTCCTGCTGACCACACCATTCCTGATACAGGCCAGGATGCCATTGGCCTTCTTGGCCACCTGGGCACACTGCTGGCTCATGTTCAGCCTGCTGTCCGTCAGTACCTCCAGGTGCCTTTCTTCCTGGCCACTGTCCAGCCTCAGTCCCCAACCTATAGCGCTGCATGGGGTTGTTGTGGCCAAAGTGCAGGACCTGGCAATTGGTCTTGTTGAACCACATACTGTTGGGTTCAACCCATCCATCTAGCTTGTCCAGGCCCCTCTGCAGAGCCCTCCTACCCTGCAGCAGATCTACACTCCCTCCTAACTTGGTGTCATCTGCAAATTTGCTAATGGTAGATTCGATCCCCTCATCCAGATCATCAATATCTTTATTGATGATTCTCTTTATTAAAGAGAAGTCAGGAAGAGCTGATATCTTTCACAGATACCTGTCTCATGAGCTCACAGTTTTCATCTCCTGGTCCTGGAGATCTTCAGTGTACTTGCTACTCAAGCTGAGTTCATGAGCTGAGTTTTGGAATCGTTGCTACTAAAGCTATCCTGTTTTAAAATAAAAAAAAAAAAAAGCAAAAACAACAACAAAAAAACTTGAGTAGTCATAAACAATCATTTATTTTGATGTTCATTAATGCAATTCCTTCTCACAAAAATTCCAACCTTAACTATGTAGAAATAAAACAAATCACAACCTGATTCATTTGGATGTCAGATATATGGAGTGGATGATCATAAGATAAGAGCTGTAACAGAACTAAGTAAAAGAAAAAGCTACTTCTAGCAGTGTAAGAATTAAAATGTAATTTATTCCCTAGTTCAAGGAAGCAGCCTTGATTTTACTAATCTAAAAAGAGATTCGTTGTAATCATAAACTATGATTTAACAATATACTAGTAGTTATACCAGGCTGGTGTTCTTTTGTCGCTGTGTTTTTTGTTTGTTTGTTTATGTGTGTGCATTTGTGTGTTTTTTCTTTTTCTTTTTTTTTTTTTTTGGGGGGGGGGTGTTGGGGGTTTGTTTTTAATCTTAAAAGCAACAAAAACTTTCAACTCCATCTCTTTATCTTTTTTTTTTTTTACCCAAAATATATCCAACAAATCAGTTAAAGATTATTTTGGATTTATGGCTTTGTAACCAAGATTAGAATATAGCCCTCATCTTCCCAAAATCATGTATGAGGTATATTAAATACACATGTAAACTGTCCCAGAGGGTGGTGCCTTGCAGTCACAGATCTGCTTAAAAATATATTTAAAGTATGAGGGAGAACAACAATTTCTGCCTCTAAATTCATAAGACTCCTAAATAAATAAACTAATACTGTGACAATGCATTGTGGACACAACTAGGATTTGGAGGTTTCCATACAATGTCCAGTAACTATACAGCTGGAAGAGGCACAAGACCTCTTCAGCATGTCCCAGGCTTGAGTAAGGGAGCAATTCAGATTTTAATCAAGTTTGTACTTGTGAACTACACTAACATTTTGCAATACAAATACCAAAAGCTGTAGTTTTCCTATGGTGCAGCTTCCATAAGACTTGCTGAATCTCTATCATCTGAAGTAGATACAGAAGAAAAAAATAATAAATAAAAATAAAAAACAAAAAACAACCCCCCCCTAAACCCCCAAAACCAAAACCCCCCAAACCCTCCAACTCTTAAACCACAAAACAATCGTTATTTGTCAGAATCCTTCGTGCAGCATTGACCTGTGTTGGACTGGAACCAGTCATATACTGGTAAAAGTTATATACTCCAGTTATGCTTATACCTTTGCTTATTGGCATCACACCATAGATGTAAAGAATAATTTCATTTGGAAAGGAATTCTGGAAGTATTTTGTACCAATGCCCTTCTCAAAGTAAGGCCAACCTTGAAGTTGTATTAGGTTGCTCAAGGCCTTGACCTATAGTTTCCTGCTTGTCAAGGAAACACTTAAGGGAAGTATAATCTGATACTCTTAGTGATCAGATCTCTTACTTGAGGTAAGAGTTTATTATAATCAGTGGCACATTGATTAATATTCTTAGTGAGTAATTTGCCTGTATTTGTGTTCTGGATTGATCCATTTTTACTCTGAGGAAAAATAAATACAACATCATTTATGTTAATACTAAGTGGTGCAGCATTTCATGTGTGATATTCATTCTCCTTCTCTCATTTGATTTTGAATCACAGAATCACAGAATAGTTGAGGTCAGAAGGGACCTCTGAGATCATCAAATCCAATCCCATTTCTCAAAACTACAGCAGGATGCTCAGGGACATACCCAGTTAGGTTCTGAATGTCTCCAGAGATGGAGATTCTCCAGCCTCTCTAAGCAACCTGCTCCAGCCTTTGATTCCCCTCACAGTAAAAAAGTTTTTTCTTATGTTTAAACAAAAATGTCAGTATTTCATTTTGTGCCCACTGCCTCTTGTTCTATCCCTGGATACACCTGAGACGAGTCTGGCTATGCCTTCTTTACTCCCAGTCACCAGGCACTTAAACATTGAGAAGACCTCCTTTAAGCCTTCTGTTCTTCAGGCTGAACAGTCTCAAATCTCCCAGTCTCCCAGCCTCACCTCATGTGAAAGATGCTCCAGACCCTTAATCATCTTTATGGCCCTTCACTGGACTCACTCTAGTATGCTGAAGTCCAGCATGTTCCGTATGTCCAGCCCAGGACTGGACCCAGCACTTCAGGCATGTCTCACCAGGGCTGAGTACAGCCAGGAAGGTTCACCTCTGTTGACCTGCTGGCAACTCTCTGCCTAATGCAGCTCAGGGTGCTGCTGGCTTTAGCTGTAATGAGGGTACATTGCTGACTCATGGTCACCTTCTTGCCTACCAGAACCCCCAGGATCTGCAAAGCTGCTTTCCATATGGCTGGCCCACAACCTGAAATGCTGCAGCAGGTTGTTCCTCTCAATACAGGGCTTTAGATTTCAGTTTTTTGTTGTTGCTGTTGCCCAATTTCTCCAGATTGTTAAGGTCCCTCTCTGAATGGCAGCAGAACTGTTGAATGTATTGGACTCTAATCATCTGCCAGCTTGCTGAGGGTGGACTCTGTCCCATTGTCCAGATTATTAATGAGGATGTTAAACAGCATTGGCCCTGGTATCAACAGCCAGAGGCCACCAGTGACTGACCTCCATCTGGACTTTATGTTGCCAGGCATAATCCTTTGAGCCTACCAGTACTGCCAATTTTCAGTTTGCCTTGCTTTACACTTCTGTGGTCCATACTTCATCAGTTTGTACCTGAGGATTTGATGGGAGACAGTATTGAAAGCCTCACTCAAGTCAAGATAAACAATATCTACTGCTCTCATCTCACCCACCAAGCCACTCTTCTCATCACAGAAAGCTGGCAGTTTGGTCAAGCAGGATTGCCCCTTTTTAAATCCATGATGACTAGTCTCAGTAATATTCTAATTCTTCATATGCTTGGAAACGGTCTTCAGAATTATTTTCTCCAGCACCTTTCCATGGATTTACCTGAGGCTGATCAACTTGTTGATCTCCAGATCCTCCTTTTTCTCTCTCTAGAAAATAGGAGGGACATTTGTTGTCTTCCAGTTGTCAGGAACTTCTCCCAGTTGCCATGACTTTTAAAATATTATTTCTCATGAAATTGTAGAATATAGTGTTGTATTTGTTTGTTGTCAGACAACAATTGAAATGTATTACTGTCTAGAAAGATGTTAAAAGCATATTTAAAAAAAAACATAAGTGTCATTGTGAAAGTGTCAGTATAATCTCTGATAGAGAGACCTCTTCCACAGGGGCATTGCTGGCTTGGAACCAAGTGTGGACTCATTGATTTAAGCAAAAATGTGCCCAAATTGACACATTTTTTCCAGTCCCAAAACAGTTTCTTTAGACTCTGGATTTAGATTAGGCTGTCTTACAGCTTTAAAAGATGTAGAGTAAGCCTGCTTCACAAAGTGTAGTGAGATGCTTAATGAAAGGGAGTGAGATGTACAAGCATATGAGCTACCAGAGACCCAAGTGTCTAATTTAGTAAACAGCAATATCTGTGCACAGGCTCAAGTCCTGGACTCTTGTTAGTCTACACTGCTTGACTCTTTTGTTTGTTTGTTTGTTTGTTTACTCTGATTTTGACTGATTCAAGCCTGCAAAGGGTTTCAGAAATTTAAAGAAGGACTCTTAAAAGGCAGTATGTGTGAATGTGACCCAGGTTTCACTGTTTCTTTATTGCACAGTCATTCTGTATTTTCCCAGTAAGATTTGAAATCTCCAAGCAATCTCATACCTTTACATGTCACCTACATGTCCTTATATATCACCCCAGCCAGTACAACATATACCTTAATTTTCATGATACGAAAACACTGTTTTGGCAGCTGCTAAAGAACTTTCCCATTATTTTGCACATCTTGATCTAGAAAATACAAATAAATCATAATTATGTCTTAGTGTAAAAGGAATGACATGCTAATTGTGTAGAAATGGATTCATGACTGTGACACCAAGAGAAGTCATTATGGATGTGAAAGAGCTAGTTCTAAGCAGTATAGGCACAAAATAATGAATACCAAAGAGTCTTGGTACCAGGGACTGCTACTGAGATCTCTTATTTATAGAGCTAGCCAATAAGGCCATGCTTCTCATATCAAGTCATGTCACGTCTTGAAGGCTTATTGATTTGGCGCTGGGAAAAATACTGATGAATTAGCCCATTGCTTCATTCAAATTCATCAGTCCTGACTCTGTGTCCTTTATATACATATGTACATATGTTTGTATATATGCATATGTTTATATATACACACACCTACTTTAGATCGGTTTAGCAGAATTATTTGTATGTGTTAAAACTGCTGTCTATCACCAGTCTTATACTGTCAAATTACCTCATATTAATATTTCTGGGTCTTTAATACAGTTTCCTTCCATGGAAGCTCCCAAAATAGAAAAGAGCTTGCCACTGACATTTTATAGTTGGGCTCCACATAGTTTCCTTCTCTACCAAATGTTTCAGACAATTTATAGGAACTAACAAGCAGAGAGCAGAAAGCCCTGGAATTAGCATAAGATGTGTTCTTAGGAAGGAGGACTAAGTCTTTATTTCAGATTAATTTCTTTCTCAGCTGCTTGGTAGCTTGTCTGGTCGTCATTAGTAAGATCTGTTCTTGAGTAAAGTTTATATCATCTATCTGGGGGACGTGTGTGGAGCTGGTCAGAAAACTTCCTGATAAAGTTTTATGGAAGTATGCCTGTTCACTGAACCTTAAGTGTTTAAGTCAAAACATCTCAGGTTTGAAAGATTTTCCTTGAATGCAAGAAAGGGTTGATATAACGGTTATGCTATAGACTCCCAGGATGGGACTTGTGTGGGAACAGATTTATGACTGTCAAGAAGATAAATATTGAGAAGTAAGTAAGAAGTAAGCCATTATGGTATTTTACTTCACAGATAAGGGTTAGAAAACAGATTCTACTAATAACGGTATTGCTGCAGTGACCAACATAGCACTTTTCCAAAGTGTCATTGAACCCAGAAGGATTATATTATCTCACCATTTGTAGCAGTCCAATAAATGCAGAAAATGACCTTAGGTAAAGCCTTCATGAACTTACTCAATTTAAATTGAATGAACAGTTAGGAAAAGTAAGTCAATAACTAACATTTTCACTTTTAGAACAGAACACTCAGGAATAAAGCTTATAACATTTATAACTTTCTACTAAAATTCAAATTGACTGAGAACTCAGTGAAAGTAATGTGAAGAAAGGGGGAGAAATTCTTAAAAATTACCTTGAAAATTACCTTGGTGTTTTATCCCAAGCAAAAGAAACAACTTCCAAAGAAAAGCCTATTAATCAATAGATGAATAATAACCACTTCCAAAAGAATATTAGGATTAAGTAAAGAAACCATAAAGAATAACAAAACTGAACTAATAAATAAACCAACCCTATGTCTGAGAAGTAATTAAAAGCAAGAGATTTCCCTAAAGAGAAGATGAGTTAAACCTTGCAGATATTAAAGCAATTATTCAACTGTAGAAATACCTCAGAAAGAACAAAATTTCTGTTGCTCAGTATGAGAGCGTGAGTAAGGGTAATAAAGGATTGCTCTAAATAATATATATATATTTTTTTAACTGAGGTCTCAAAAATAATGAAGAAGTTGAACATAGGGCAAAGGCCCTCATCTAATGTGAACGATGGAAACAATCACACCTCAGATGTGAGAAAAATTCAAGGATCTCATTATGTTCAAATAAAGGAACAGAGTAAGTACCAGGATAACCTCCAGACTCAGTGTGATGTCTCTGTGGAAAAGGTAAATGACAATGGATGCATTTGATGGCTTATTTCCAGCTGAAAGAAATAATAAGCTGAAATAATTTTGCAAAGAACTAAAGAAATTTTAACTGTACTTTTTCTTTTTTTTTGAAACCTTTTCTCAAGAAAGTCTAATTTAAACTGGAACAGATACATAGAAAGTATGCTAAACATATGTAGTAGACCAGAAGACATTTATTGGTATAATTTACTAAAATGAAGACTGAGAAAGGATATGATTTTTCTCCACAAGGATGCCATGGAGGTAAACAGCAGGGAAGGAAAATGACTATTTAAGATAAATGGAATGGCAGACTTGGCAGAACAACTAAAGACAAATTAGTCAAGAATGAATTTAGGCTGAAAGTTGGAAGAAGTTTTGTAAGCATCAGAGAAGTAAAGATATTTGACTCAATCTTTCAGCAAGAGTACAGGAACAAAGATTTATTCATACAGGTAAACATGGATTTTGTAATGTCTTTGATTTGCTTGTACTGGAGGGGCCTAGTCTTAATATCATGAAAGTGGTTTTCTGATCTTATGTTCCTACTTTTCTATTCTAGCTCATCATCTCACAAGTACTTCCTGCAATTTGTCTAATTTTTTTTTTTTCATATCACAATTGCAAGAATAACAGCTTGTTTCAGATTCCTGAAAAACCTGTACCGCACACATAAATAAGGACAAATTTATTTACACAGAAGCCTTTTGATATCTGAAAACTATGCATGGCTTCTGTACTTGAAAGAAGTTGCTATCCAAATTGGTAGCCTCACATATTGGAAAAGTAAAGATGCTTGCTGGCTGTGCATCACTAACCAGTTGCTGTAATCATATAAGAAGCATTCATCCCTTTAGATGTCTATAATTTACTCTTGTATATCTTAGTAAGTCTCGCTAGGTTCACTTTACAGATGATAAAAAGGAATGGACACCTTCAGGGCTTGATTCATTTGACCTGTTTTACATGACTATATTCTGAACTCAAAGATGAATTGCGCCATAAACATATCTATTTCCTTTTCTTTATAAAGAAATCTCAGATAAGCTGCGCTCCTCCTGGACTACATACATGCTCGTAAATTAAACACTGCCAAAGAATGTTTGTGAGTGTTAGTACTCAATGATCTGGACTGTGAAGTAGTCAAAATGGTCCCTGGTATGATTTTGACCACAGCCAGGTAGTGCTCTCCCCAGAAATTCCTGGGCACGGTTTGGGATTTAACATGTGCAGAAACTGTTCCCAAAGGGCAATCTGGCTGCTAGTGGAATTTACTGCTATGTGCACAGACCGCTCTGTGCCAGTTGGCCTCCACAGCCAAGAACAGTCCTGGGTACTTTTTGTTTAATAGGATGGTGTAGCTGTATTAGACAGACACCTATCTGTAGTATCTGCTCTTTAGGAAATCAGTACAGTGTTGGGAGGCATAATTTTGGGAACTATATTTGTTTTGCTTACTTAAACAATTGGTATTTCAGTGACTTCTATCAATCTTGATGAAGCTAACCAACGCATGAAGACGAGGTAGGATTCACTGCTAAAAAACAAGAGAGTTTATAGTTCACTAAAGTGAGCTGGTACTGAAGCTGATGCTCTTTGACCTTAAGTTTTTTGTAGTTGTTGTGGTGGTTTGTTTGTTAATAAATTTTAGTGCATTTCAGGGTGAAAACAGCTCATGATCCTAATCTGGATTTTCTTTAGCTATTTATCCTCCAGGACAGACAAGCACAGCTACAAACTGTAGCATTTTTTCCCTTACCTAGTTTTGCCAGTCAAATATTTAGACCAGACAGTTTTAATATCCTCTTAAAAGAGGAAAGGATTTGATGTTCCTATAGTGCTGGCTTCATATGTCTTCAAAATCAAAAGCAGAGAAAAGTTGTAGTGATGTCACAAGCTCAGTCTTCTCATTTCAGACACCTGATGTCATCTGACTGTCCATCACCACTCACTCTTCATTATTTGGAATGAATGGAGCTACGGAGACACTCAAGCTAAAGCATGCAGAAAAAGTATAACATAATATTAATCATAAGAAGCCTTTTCCGACCACTCTGAAGAAAATGATTTATATTGCAGTAGTGATTCCTGATGCAGAGGTCATGACTAATGGCAGTTTTGACATTAATCGTTGGCCTGCATGTAATTAATTTCTTTATGCAAGTTTGGTGTGTGTGCACAGGAGGGAAACAATATGCACAGTCCAGGCAAAAAAATAAGAATTAAATTGGAAAAGCTGATTTGAAGTCACCAAGATTCAAACAAATTTTATTAGGCATTGTGTAAATATTTTCTGGGAAATGGTGTACCAACCTTCCAACCTTCCTCTTCTTCAAAGATAGTTGCAGAGAAAAGACAAAGGGAAATGACATATTTAAGACCACAAAAGAATAAAAAAAATGCAAATAAATCCCAGCTCTCCTGACTCTCAGCTCAGTAGTGAATCTGTGTATTTCTTTAGAGTTCTCAAGAAAACAAAGAAAAGAAAACAAAGAAAAGCTACACATAGTCTAAAGGCATAGTATTGAGACATACAGGTGTATAGGGCATATAATCACTACAGACCATATAGACATAACTAATTAACTAAGGTTTTAATGACATACTTTGAGTAATGTTACCACTCTGGCTATAATAACGTAGAGCTTCATACGGCTGCAAAATTTACTTTAGAAATGAGTTGAAAAGTTAGGCTGTTTGTTCCTACTAAGCTTTGCGTTGCTGTTACTACTCAGTGGAAACGCACTAGCTCAGCTACATCTGTGAAAGTTGTGATATCTGTAGTATACGCAGACCTACAAAAAGTGAACTCTAGTTAAGAGCTTATTATGTAAAAATTCTGATAATTCCTCAGCAATTCAGTTTATTAATATATGTTTTCCTTCCTTCCTCCCCTTCTTCCTCATCACAAACTGAAGAAACTATCAATAATAGCATCATGCATGGTGGATTAAGTCACACACTGTGACAACTTTGTTAGGTTTTCTACAGAAATATTTATAGCCTCTGTAAGTGCATTTCCTTCTGCTGTTCTTCTGCACTCTCAGAAAGGTAACTCACCAACCCAATAAAAGGAGGATTACTGGACAGAGGCCAGCTGTGGTTTCTCTTGAGAACTTTACAACAGCCAGGATGGAAGAGGAACTCTGTTAGATTCCCCTAGTCCTGCTGCAGTCAGAAAAGCCTAAGGGCATACATCACCTCATGTGTAGATTGTTCTGTTTGCTTTTACACTTGGCAGGCTCCTAAGATTCAGGAATGCACATCCTTGAGTACAAACTATCTATACAGAGTGAGCAATCTTTACATCTGACTAAGAAGCATGAAAAGAAACACACATGTGGTTGACTCTGCTCCTCTGATGTCTGTGGCTTTTTGCTGACAGGAAGGAAATCCTTTTTAAAATTTATTTTTTTAAGAGTTCAAATAGATTTCAAACTATGTGAGCCAAAACTTGCTCTCAGCTACACCCATGCACTCCTACTGACTATCCCATGAGAGTGCAGGCATGTCTCCAGAGAGAACAATATTTGCTTTGCTTTTCTGAAGCATTTTTTAATCTAGGTCAAATCTGCAATAAAATGTCCAGAAGATGTTTCCACCTCCCTAGGAGTTTGTTAAGTGTGAATCCCAAATGAGTGAGCTGTACAGGGATGTCCACAGATATAAGACTCAAGGGACTACCATGATATTTTCTGTAGAGTGGGATTGTGTTGGCTGCTCTTCCTTTGGACTAGATCTCAAGCTGTTAAGTATGTCTATATCAGGTAGCAAAGTGCAAAAGACATGCCTGGGTAAGCATCTCCCCAGCATTATATATCACCCACAAGGCACAGAAAAGTGTCACCTGTGCTATTGGTAAAGCTGTGCAATTTCAGACTCTCCACCAAATAAGCTCTCCATCTCAGCAGGCAGAGCACTGCAACATTGCAGCCTTATATTTTCCCATTCCAGAGTTGACTTATAGTCTTACATCACAGACACCTGTTTGCAGTCATAGAATCATAGAATCATTTGGGCTGGAAAAGACCTCCAAGATCATCCAGTCCAACCTTTAACCTAGCATTGCAAAGTCCACCATTAAGCCATCTCACCAAGCTCTGAATCCAAACATTTACTGAAGACCTCCAGGCATGGTGACTCAACCAATTCCCTGGGCAGCCTGTTCCAATGCCTCACAACCCTTTCAGTGAAGAATTTTTTCCCAATATCCAACCTATACCTCCCCTGGCATAACTTGCGGCCATTTCCTCTTGTCTTCCCAGTTGTTGCTTGGGAGAAGAGACCAATCCCCATCTTGTTATAGCCTCCTTTAAGGTAATCGTATACAGTGGTAAGGTCTCCCCTGAGCCTCCTTTTCTCCAGGCTAAACATCCCCAGCTCCCTCAGCTGCTCCTCATGAGACTTGTTCTCTAGACCCTTCACCAGCTTTGTTGCCCTTCTTTGGACACTCTCCAGCACCTCAATGCCCTTCTTGTAGTGAGGGGCCCGAAACTGAACACAACATTCGAGGCTCAGCCCCACCAGAGCCGAGTACAGAGGGACAATCACTTCCCTAGTCCTGCTGGCCACACTATTGCTGATACAAGCCAGGATGCTGTTGGCCTTCTTGGCCACCTGGGCACACTTCTGGCTCATATTCAGCCAGCTATTGACCAACAGCCCCAGGTCCCTTTCTGCAGGGCAGCTTTCCAGCCACTCTTCCCCCAGCCTGTAGCATTGCATGGGGTTGTTGTGCCCCAAGTGCAGGACCTGGCACTCAGCCTTGTTGAACCTCATACAGCTGGCCTCAGCCCATCAGTCCAGACTATCCAGATCCCTCTGCAGAGCTTTCCAAACCCTCAAGCAGATCAACACTCCTGCCCAACTTGGTGTCATCTGCAAACTTACTGAGGGTGCACTTGATCCTTTTGTCCAGATCATTGATAAAGATATTGAAGAGAACTGGCCGCAGTACTGAGCCCTGGGGGACACCACTAGTGACTGGCCTCCAACTGGATTTAACTCCATTCACCACGACTCTTTGGACCCGGCCACCCAGCCAGTTTTTAATCCAACGAAGTGTACGCCCATTCAAGCCATCAGCAGCCAGCTTCTCCAGGGAAAGAGTGTCAAAAGCCTTACTGAAGTCAAGGTAGATCACATGCACAGCCTTCAACTTGTCCACTCAGTGCGCCATCTTAGAAGGTGTCATAGAAGGTGTCATAGATGGAGATCAGGCTAGTCAAGCAGGAAGACATGAGGTAAATGTGTCCAATGTCTTTAAAACGCCTGCTGTGTCTCCTCTGTGGGACTTGAACTAACTTAGGTGGATTGCTGGCATGTAAGTTCAGAAGCACAGATCAAAAATATGCCTCAATCACTTAGCCTGGCAAGGCCACATGCTTTCTAAAAATCAGTTTCCATAGACACTTAGGACTGGACTCATTCCATGCAAATTTAGTACTTTACTGAGATGCCTAGGGAAGATCTCCAACATCTGATTAAAAAATATTTGGCCTTCTGGAAGTGCTGATTTCTTTCCATTAGCCACACAGTAAGTGCATGGTGTATTTGCTCTTAAGTCAGGTGTCTTAGTGAAGTGCTTAGATTTAGAACTGAGACCAAAGTAGGATCTTGCCCCTTTCCTCTGTTTTAAACTCCTTTCAAAATCCAGCTTTGGTGCTGAAAGGCTGTTACAAAAAATATGACATGACCAGTGACAGATTGCATCCTTTTCTACAGAACTGGAACCTCATCCATTAAATATTCCCTAACCTGTATTTAAGCAGTTGATTATTTCCCCCTAAGTATGTCATCTTGCACTTGTCTCCATTAGATAGCATCCTGGGTTTCATCCAGGTTAACCTTCTTGGGAGTGTTGGTAATTTTCCACTAAACATTTCCATGGTGTTTTTATTAACATGAACATCTGTCTTGGGTTAGAGCTAGAAATAATAAAATAGATGATAGGCTCTTTTTGTGCTAGTTTGCTGTCTGTTTAATTTAGCAATTGCAACAAGTTTTCTCCATTTATTGCGTCAAAGTTTGGCATACACGAATGGCACTAAATTGCCTGTTAATACTTGGGTTCAGTAGCCATAATTACCAAGTCTGCCACTTATATAAGGTGTTATGATTACAGCTAGAAATATCTTGCTCAAGTCAAGAAAGGAACACAGATATTGGTAGAACATTGCTTCATCTATCCTTTCACTTCATCCAATTGTTACAATCACTAGATGTGTTTGTGATACGTCAAAAAATTTGTCTTGACACATGCGAAAAATATTTCCAATTGTATTGCACAATAATATATAACAATTTAATACTTATTCAATCTGGAACAGAAATGATCAGAACTTAAAAATAAAACACACTGAATTACACTGCTTACATTATAGATATACATTATCATTATAGTACACAATATATACCATATACTGCTCTGGTGTAAGTGGAAACTGCTTCCAGTACAGAAAAAAGGCAATGAGAACCATTAACAGATAATTTGACTTTCTGAGAATTTCACACTCAGGTTGATATTTTTGCAGGATTATTCATTCTGTCAAACATGTTTCATTAAGTACGTTAAGGAAATATCCATTTTCACTCTAAGAACATGTGGAATCCCTGGGCATTTGTGATCTTCATGTGGAAATCATTACCTTTTGCAAAGTGGTCTATATTCTTTCTCTTGGAATTAGACTGTCTTTTTCTTCCTAATTTTCTTACTTTCACTAGTGAAACTGTCTTTGCTTTAAAAGAAACACCCCTAAGTAAAATTTTTCATGAATTGACATCCATTTTGAGGTTCATAGTGAGACCCCAAAAACTTCATGATTCAAGATTTTTTGCATGTTGCTGCAAATATTTTGCACCCAGGTCACCTCACCTCACAGTAGTGCTGTTATTTGATTTCCAAGGAAAGAGAAATTATTTTCCATCCTTTTCCAAGAAAATAATGAATGACATGCAACAGACTGATCCACCTATGTCACATTATCCCCCCAAGAGCTTAGTTTGGGCATACAACAAAAGGCACCATACGCTAAGACTAGTAAGTATTTGTGACAGAGCAAACTGATGGTGCATTTCCTACCCTCGCTGCAATTTTACTGGCCTTGATGACTATATAGTCCTCATTATTAACATATCATACCCTACATACCCTTGAGTCTGAGAAAGATGCTAAGCAGCTGGAAGCTTGTGTCGGTTGCCAGAAGGGAAACAGGCTCCCACACACAGAGCTTAATGTAACAACAATCTTTACTTATTGGCAAGGAAGGGCGTGTGTGTGTGTGATGGCAGTTTAAGAAACTATAAATCCTTCTCATGTCAAAAACATCATTCAGGCTGAAGGCAAAGAGGTAGTTCCAGTGCCAGTCCCTGACTTCTGGGGACTTGATTTGGCGAAAGGACCACACTCTTTACATGTCCTTTCTCTCCTTCTTCATGCTGTGCATCATTTCAGCTGACAGATTTACACAGGAAACCTGGCTCAGCTAGGCCTGCCGTAGTTGGTGGCAAACAAGAATATGAGGGAATTAACTTCTGGCCTGCTGACAGTGGCTAAATCTGCCAAAGCAGAGCTGGGTAATTTGGTTTCTTTCTTTTGTTGATTTTGTGCCAGCCCACAAGAGAGGATTAAGCAGCTAAATTCTGCATGGAGAACTCTACCCCTTCCGCTCAAATCCTATTGTCTTGATAGAATGACAGTAGCTAGTTGTGCCAATCTTTAACATCTTGCTGGCATTTCCCCAGAACATATCAGCTTTTGGTCCCTGAAAAGAGGGATTTGTTAAAGAACTAATGTTAAAAAAGAAATAAAAAAAGACAGAAGAGGATGAGAAGCCATGGCGTAAAAGTTTTGCCTTGTATTAATTAGAGGAACAAAGTTCTCTAATCCTGGTGGAGAATCCACAATGAAACATGGGTAAGTCCCTAACTCTCCTGTCATTGTAGCACATTAAGAGCGCTCGTTCCCTGTTATCCACAGTATTTGTTTAATGTAGGAGCTATTCTCTATTGAGCTCTGAGTCTCTGCATTCATTTCACTCATTAACTTTTGGTAGAGAACACCAAAATGTAAGGTTTTCGTTTTCACTGTTAGTAGATTATATTTACATCACAAATAAACTAAGGATGAACCAAATGTTTTTTTTTTCCAAAGCATCAAATGATCCCAGACCTTCTCTGAAAGTTAGATAAGCTTGTTTATGTGCTAAGGAGAGTGAGTGTGAGGTGAATGAGGTTTTTGATTTTCCATTTCAAATCCAACATTCTATAAAAAGATGTAAGTCTAACATGCTTCCACACTGAAACCATCGTGGCTCTTAAGGTCAAAACTGGTCTTCTCATCTAACTCCTTATATTGCACAGACCAGAGGACTTCATTCAGAGATTCCTTCCAAAGGCCTTTCTAGGAGTAGAGAAAACCTTCCAGAATGATAGGCAGCCTCAGGATGTGGTCTTCAACAGACAGGAATCTTGCAGTCAGGGTTAGATATCCTTCTGATGGGCAGGAAGGACTGGATTTACTCTTACGGCTCACAGTCTGGCAGTTTGAACATTTGAACACGAAGTTTGTAAATATGACTTGGATGTAAAACTCCAATGTTTTTGCAGTTCACTTTTTAAAAGTACCACAGTGCTTGTGAAAGAAAACTCCAAAGCAAGAAATGAGGAAGCAACTATCTCTTTCACTAAATATTATATTTAAAGTGAGACTACTTTAAGCCAGAGCATTATCTATAGGAAAGAAAAATGCCAATCTGACATTTACACAAGAAAATGTTATTTGGTTAAAGCAAACAAATAAAAACAATTTGTACGTGTTTAAAGGTGATACTTTTCTCTAATTATTTTTGCTGTCCTTATTTCAATGGTGTTAGTAGCTTACCAATTCTAACATTAAAAAATTGGCTAAGCCAAAGAAATATTAACCAATACCAGAGCCACAGGTAATATAGCTCCGCAAAGGCAAAAGATCATGACCAACCAAACTATTGATACTATAATCAATTCTTGTTTTTGAAAATCTGAACATTTTCACCACTTTTTTCCCTAAAATATCAACCCTCATCAGTATATCAGGAGAAGGATATACAATATACTTGGGTCATGATGACATTTTGGTACATTTCCAAGGTGCTAATCTGAGTCTGAGCTCTTACTTTCATTGGAAACAATAAGTCACAGGTCGAGAAAAGTTCTGCTGAGCCAACAATGAGGTGTGAAAGATGCCTTTCTCAACAGATTTCAAAAATAACGTAACTGTTAAATGAAGGACTTAAAAACATTTTTTAAAAAAACCTTTCATATATACTGACTTGAAAGTAACTGTTTTCATTTCACCACCGTCAATTTTTGAGTGCAATATAATTCTTTTTTTCTTGAAATTACTCTTAAATTACTCTTAGTATTTCTTCATCTGGGAAAAGTTTTTTTTATGTTCATGGACTGCTATTATTGTAACATTACTGGTGCAAATTAGATTATAACATTTTAAAAATATGCAACAACATAGATAAGAACTTATTTTAGCATTTTCAAAGTTATTGCAAAAAATCTTACAATTTCATGCTGATTGATGGAATGGAATGAATATTTATTAACTATATTTCAGCTGAAGGTAATTCTCACAAAAGCATTTATTTTAAGCCTAAATGCTGAAAGACTTGCGCAGAAAAGAGTCCTTCTGCTTCCATGTAGGAAAACTAAGTTCTGGCATGTCTATCTACAATTATTGTAATTGTACCAATACCATTAAATTTTGTATTTTATGTTAAACTTTTTGGAAATTGTCTGTGATCAGTTTTTGTAAACTATATTCACCTGGTCCCATATTTGTACATTCATAAGTGAAGATGATTGTAAAATAAATATAACAGCCTATAGGAAGCAGGTTATGATGATGAACAGTAGGTGCAAATTCAACAAGAGTGGAAAGACTGCATGGGAAATATAAATTGGCAGAAGACTTGAGGACATCATCTTTTTTGGTAGTTCCTAATGTAGTAGGTTTGACTTCATGGTGTCTGACCTGGGTGTAATAAAGTAGAAGAATCAAGACAGCTGCAGCCAAAATTTCACAGAGACAGTATGAACATAAGCAGAATTTGTGAAGTGGCCTAGAAAGGAGCAATAGAAGGTAGCACCAGAAGGCTCAGGCTCAGCAGAAGGTTCCTTTGTCTTGCAGACCAGTGTAAACAGTGGAAAATCTGAGAGTTCCTGCGTATAGCAAACACCTCGAGATCAGGATAGTGAGATTCACTTACCAGCCTCGTTATCACTGAGTTGAACATACATTCTAAGATTAAAGAACGGCTGGTGATTTGCTGTATTTTTTCTCCATGATGCATTTATATTTAAAATCCCACCATTTTAGATGCTATTTGACTCTTGAGGACAAAAATACCAAGCAATTTGTCTCTCTTAGTTCAATCTGTGTTGGCAAAATTAGAATGCGGAAAAGTCATCTTGCGTGTATATATATATATATATATATATGTATACATATAAATAAACTTTGCAACCCTACTGGCGTATATCACCTTATCAGGATATGGGTGCTGGAACTTTAATTGCTTTGAAGAATTAAATGGATCATTAAACTATCCTTTCTGGGAGCATGGATGGATTGACACTCTGCAACGGCATTTGAATTACCCACTTTACTATCTCTGGCAAATGT
>VXAL01018436.1:4800-33426 GCA_013399475.1 Chauna torquata
TGAGAAACCTCTCAAATTCTTTACTTTTTCCTTTTTTTTTTTTTTTTTTGTGATGGGAGGGGAGGGAAGGGAAAGGGAAGAGAAGAGAAGGAAAGGGAAGAAAAGGACCTATCAGTATTATTTCAGGCTAAAATACATGTCTCGTCATACTTGGGTTAGTTGTATCTGTTTAATCTGAATCACTTGACAAGACATTGTTTGGCTGATCTACACAAGGGTTTGTAGAGGAATGAACTGAGCTGCTGTCTGAGAACAGGATTAATTTCTCTGAGAAATTTCGATATACTTGTAAATTTTAACATAGTTGTTTCCAACATGTAAATGGGAACATGTACATGGAAACATGCAATTTCTAATCTTCTGACAGCAGTTTGGGGCTATCCTTCAAACTGTTCATGGATTTTTGACAGTAACTTCCAGACCTATACATATCAGAAGTAGTTTTGACCTAATATGGGAAGGTAGTAATGTAGCAGTGCAAGAATCAGTACAATCCTACCATATTCAAAATTTTTTTTCCTTCAGGCGTAGGTATGAAGTACAAGACTACTACCAGCATTGTTTGTTCCACCCACAAAAAACAACAATGACAACAACAAAAAAACACCAAAAGAACCCCCACAGCTTAAAGCCCATTAAATTCTAAAATGTGATTATACTCTCTGTTTGAGCAGGGGGCTCAGCAGGAGGAACAGTACCAAAACAACACCCTACACCCACTCCTGGGCTGCTGCTGAATTCATGAATATTGCAGAAACATTTTAGCTTGATGAAAAAGAGAGTGAAAGGATCAAATAAAAGCACTGAGTAGGAAAAACTGTCCTCTAAGCCATTCACGGTGGGAGGAGAAAAATATAGAGAAAGAGAAAAGAGGGCCTTTTAGACTAGAGAATGTTTGAGATTGGAATGACATGATTTCCTTCTGTCATTATTGAAGTTCATTGTTTTTAAAATAGCACATTTATACAGCTGTTTTTTAAGCCAGTCATGTAAAAAATGGGGGAAGGTAGTCTTTAAATTACCTGTTCCTGAACATTAAATCAATCCTATTTACTGTCCTTTATGTGGCAGGTATGAGTGACTGGATCTTAGAGTGAAGAGTGCCACCATCAGGATGACTGGCCAAATGGAAGCAATTTTTGTGAAGGTTGGATATTGCCCCCTTTCCCAACTTCAAGGTTTACTTGCAAAAGTACTCTCCAAAATTCTCTTATCTAATCGTATCTGAGCAACTAAACAAGGAGGAGTGATCTGGTTATTTACAGGACGTGAAGATATCGCGGAAACCTCACGCTCTTTTTGTTATTTTCCCAGTGTCACAGCACGTGGGTGTTTTTGAGGTTTCACACTTTTCCATTTGTGGTCTGTGCTGTTTTTTGACTCTTTCTTTCACACAATGGCGAATAAACCAATCCTTATGTCCCCCTCCTCCCTCCCTTTCTTTTTCATGTAGTTTAGTCTTTGGATGGTAGTTTCTTTGGTTTCATTTATTGATAATCAAGAGAATACTAATTGTTCTTTCATTTAGTCTTGATGGAGATCAGAGACAAACATGCCGAGATCTACCTTAACCTCTAAATTAGCAATATACTGCAAGATCTCAACAAACGTGGCAGTCTCATTCTTCACATTTCACTCATGCTGGGACTTCTTGAACTCAGATGCATACAAACATGTTTTATTCTTTCACAGAATAATAAAAAAAAGTCAAATAAGTGAATTTCATTAAAAAGTTCATTAAAAGTGAAGCATACTGCAACAAGCTGAGTAACAAACTAAATCTTGCCTTGGGCAACAAGCAGAATTTATTTACTTTTTGTCCCCTTATCTTCCAACCCACTAATGTCAGACTGTGATGGATGAAGTGAAAAGAGTTTCTATACCAAAATCTGAATTCTCAACAAATTGCTGACAGCTGGTGTCATTCCAAATTAGGGATAGGCTATTACTAGTGATCGGTTTATTCTATGACTTTAGTCATTTTGACTGCCTGCAAATTATTTGTGAATTGGTTTTGATTCTTCATGCGCATTTGTTTGTAATTGATTTTTGTTTGAGATACTGTTTGTGTGGAGAAATGCTAATTGTGGGAAACTTGTTTATCTCTGTATGTGCTTTGTAGTACTTTTACATAACTCATCTTAGTTTTCATTATAAACAAGAGGTTGTTTTCTAGTTAGCACTTATTCAGTAGCATTTCTTTTGCGAATGTTTTGTGAATAGTTAAGTTTAAATTATGACAGAGAAATTTGCAATACGAACCATTCAACAGGTCTTTTTGAGCAAGTATCCTCAGCTATTTGCCTCTATGAGAGCATTCTTGCAAATGAAACCTGTCTATCAAATGCTTTATGATTGGACAATAGAGAAAGGTCATTGATCACAGCAACCACCACAGCCAAAGCACATTTTCCTTGCAAGAACATATAAAGTAACATTATGCTTCATTTGTGTAATTCTAATTCAGAGATCTCTTTTGTTTTATCAGTTTCTTTCAGATTAGTCAGCTCGCTAGACAGTACCTGACAACACCAGCAAAGAGAAAAATTAAAGGATATGTAAAAACAAAATAGCATGCCCATTTCTTGTTTATATTATTCCTTCCTGATGTGGTGAGTATTGTCTTTCCATTTTTTTTCTTTTTAAACAGATAATCTAAAGAAGCACATAAGCAGTAAAAATCTTCATATCATTTTTCTACTCTGCTTATTGTTCACTCCCTGTCTCTTCTAGGCTATTTTTGTAAGGAGCAGGATTCCCTCATATTTGATTTTGTCTTCTAAATCTCATGCTTCTCATTTCTGACAAAAATATGAGAAGGAAAGAAAGACTGAACAAAATTATGTTGTCCTGTGTTATTTAGCTGATTATATACACACAAGGAACTTCGCTGCAGTGCCAAGAAAATGAACTTGATCATCTGGAAAATTTTGGCAGGGAGGAAGGATTTCCCTCTGCTTTCTGCATCTTGCTTGAACCAGTTCTTTTCCTTACTCATTGCAGGACCTTTTGTTCAACACGGTCTTACATGCTTGTATACTATCTTTATTTTGTATTTCTTCCAACACAGAATTAATATTCATCATTCCTAATCATGCTTATTAGGAGAAATAGTCCCAGAATAAATCTTAACTCCCTTACCTTTATTTTTTAGTAGATGAAAACATTTTGGATCCTCTCTCTCTCCTTGCCCCCCTGCCCCCCACCTCCAGTTAGATCTATAATCAAAAAGAGCCGTTCATAAGTGGTAAAAGATGTCAGAAATCTCAGGAGACTTCTGTCTCATTGGAAGAAACAGGTCTGTATCAAAAGTGAATCTATTTAAAATGGCCTTTAGTTTGTGGCGATCTCATAAGCACATCTCTAATCAAAATGAAGTAATTGCTCCACCAAAGCAGCATTCATACAGAATATACATTTCAATGCAGCTGAGCTTGAGAGGGAAGATTAAAATGATTTCAGGAAGGGATATGCATGATTCAACACTGAGTAAAGGAATAATCTTTAGAGAACACAGAAAAGTGGCTCTTCTCAGAAGTATAATTTCTCCTGCGTGCAAAATGCATTAACATGAGAAAAGAGGGTTGTGATAAGGTTCCATAATACCGAAGCTGCATTATTGTTTTTCTGTTTGTTTTTTTTTATGCTCTTTGTGTCACATCAGTATTTACTGGCTTACTGATTTGCATTATATGTCAATATGCATGCACCGTTCTGGGGCTTCCATGAATCACATTCCTCCTTTCATTTTTCAGGTGCCACACTGTTAGCTGGACTTGTGCTGCCTCCATCCAGGGCTGACAAAATCAGCAATGATAAAGACACCCTTCTTTTTCAGCATATACACAAAATGTCTTTGCTAATTAAAAATGATCTATCATTCTTCATACACTTAAGACACTGATGTAGTTTTTGTCCCTGTGAAAACGGCACCCCTTACAACATCCCACTGACACAGAGGCATACTATTACTATTTTCATTTTACAGATGTGGAATTGCAATGGACAGACAAAATGATTTCTCCAAGGTTATGCAGTAAGTCTATAGCAAAGCATGGAATTATCTGAGATTTCAAAGCTTCAGGCTACCACTATAACTATCTGACCAAACATTTGTCTTCTTTTCAAGAACATACTGCATCCTAAATAGAGAAATGACACAAATCCTTACAGGAAAAAAATTAATCCTAAAGCACACATTTCAAATCTTTATATAAAATTATGCCTACCATACAGTTTTTCCCAGTACATTTCTGCAGCTTTAAGAGTATCAAATATCAGACAAGCTCAGAGTCAGGTGCTAGCCTGTTTATTTATTTATTTTCCCCAAATAAATTAAAAAACAAACAAACAACAACAACAAAAAAAAACAAAACACAGCAAATCTCCAGCAAAGTAGAGAATTACCTGAGTTTTCAAAGCTTCAGGCTAGCATTACAGCTATTGGACTAAATATTCATCTCCTTTTCAAGAACCTTCAGCATCCTCAACAGAGAAGTGATGATAAACTACTGCAAATCTGAAAGCAAGTAGGATTGTTGTTTGATTACTTAACTGCACAGTAAGTGGAAACAGTAAGGCATGAAATTTTCACATATTTGAACCAGTGGTTGATTAGAGTTTTAGGTAGGGGATACTGTGGTAGGAAAACCAGAAGGAAGAAGGGGAAAGGGGAAAAACATAAAGGGTGTTTATTTTTAATAATTCTCTGTTTTGTTCATCTCTTGTTTAAAGAGAAAAGAGAGAGAACTTCAAGTTATTGTTACTATGTAAAGGTGATAAAAGTTATTGTCCTATTCACTCAATATATTAATACATTAGCTTTTTTTTTCTTTACCTTCAGGAGTATTTCAGTCTGCCAAAGCAGATTGTTTCATAAAAATGTGGGTAAAATTCCTTTCCCTCACTCTCAAATATAGGGAAGAAAAATCTTCAGCGCTCATTTCCAACAGATAGCTTTATAAATGGAAAGGGAGCACAACAAGCAAAAGGCAACATGTACTTTAAAGCTGGTTGGTTACCACTTGCAAGAGACATGTAACACTCTGTAACCAGTTTTATTTTTTCTTTGATTTAGTGGGAGAGCTTGGGTCTTTCCTTTTAGAATGAGAGCTGTTATTGAAATAACAGAAGATTGGTTAGCCGGAAATAGGAAAAGAGGGTGGATAAAATGCACAGTTCTCTTTCAAACTCTGGGATGGCTGTAGCATAAGTGGGGGGAAGAGGAGAAAAAAAAAAAAAGAAAATCGTTATGATACAGATGTTTACAGGCCAATTTCAGAGTCAGTCTAGTTTTGGGCCTCCTTCTTTGTCAGAGATTTGACAGTCATTTTTAAATGTGGCAGTCATATTTGCACATCAAGGCAAAATGTTTGCTTTACACATTTAGTTCACTACTACATTTTATTGATGTTCATGTTTCAGTGAAATTCTTAACATTATGTTACTGCAGATCTCTGTGATTTATAGTCTTTTTTTAGGATCTGCTCTTGGGTTTAAAAGTCTATCCTTAAGAAGAAAGAAGTGAAAGGATATGTGAGTAAGATAGCTTTCTAGGATATTTGTGTGTTTCAGACAAAAAGAACAATACAAAACCACCTCAACATTCTTAGAAAACAAAAAAAGTTGATTTTAAAAAAATGGCAATTTGGTAATGGTATTTGACTCTGTTGCTAAAGTGCCCCATCAGCTGCTCTCCAAAGTGGCCCTCCTCACCCACTTGCTCGATGAATATATAATTATTTACATCAAAATGAGACTCGCTTTACTGTCTTCTGCCGAAATTATCTATCAAGGGACTTCCATAAAGAGTATGACATAAGAAGTCAGTCTCCATGGTCAACATAGTCTTGTATGGTTTTGTAATCGATTAATCAAACTTGATTTTAAAAGTGTCAGAGAAACCCTCTAAGATAGCCACTGTAGTGCAAAGCACTCCTTAAGGATATTGGAAAATGATGTTCAGGTCCCTGCTACACATCAGTCAGGTAGATTGCTTTGAAACTGTATCTCTCACATTGCAGGAAAGTGTTTTTGCCACTGTTAGAGTACAGATTTCTCTTTTTTGTCTGCATAAGAAGAGTGGTATCTAGGAGGAGACAAACACTTCAAACACTTGACAGCCTTGTGCAGGAGACAGCTTACTGTCCAGAGATGTGTAGAGTAACTGAGTAACTGTGGACTAACTGCTCAAGTGCCATGGAAAGCATCCTGATCCTTTTTTTTTTTTTTTTTTTGGGTGTTGTAGGATTCTTTCTATCAGCCTGTAAGCCACCTACTGTACAAGCCAAAATTCCTAACACATAGCAACCAAGAGTCACACGTTCGAATAGTGAGAAATCTTTGGAACTCCTTTCTTACAGAACCACTGTCAAGAAGAATAAAATAGACACATTTATTTTTTCCTTATCAGTTCCATTCACTCCTAAATATGTGAAGGCAGCTAAGTGATATGAATAACTGAATCTGTATGCTTCCTTTGCTACCAAACTTCAACTTGTCACAGATGAATGTTATGGATCTCAGAGTTACAATCACGTGAGTAAACAACAGAAATTCTTTTTAATTTTCTTGTCTCTCTTGCTGTGTTGTGTTGTTAATAAATTAAGAAAAGAAACAAATAAGGATATTTTCATATATATCAAGAAAGACGTGGACCTGTTGGAGTGGGTCCACAGGAGGGCCATGGGGATGATCAGAGGGCTGGAGCACCTCTCCTATGAAGACAGGCTGAGAGAGCTGGCGATGTTCAGCCTGGAGAAGAGAAGGCTCCGGGGAGACCTCATTGCAGCCTTTCAGTACTTAAAGGGGGCTTATAAAAAGGATGAGGAGGGACTCTTTACATGGGCAGATAGTGATAGGACAAGGGGGAATGGTTTAAACTAAAAGAGGGGAGATTTAGATTGGATATTAGGAGGAAGTTCTTCACTCAAAGGGAGGTGAGGCACTGGAACAGGTTGCCCAGAGAAGCTGTGGATGCCCCATCCCTGGAGGTGTTCAAGGCCAGGTTGGATGGGGCCCTGGGCAACCTGGTCTAGTGGGTGGCATCCCTGCCCATGACAGGGGGGTTGGAACTAGGTGATCTTTAAGGTCCCTTCCAACCCAAACCATTCTGTGATTCTATGGTTCTGTGATATTTTTCAAGTGTGACTTTATTTTTCAACTTCAGAAAACATCCCTAAAAAATTTCAGAAGGGGTATCAGTATTAGTCTGAGACTAGAACCTCAATATCCCTTTTTTTTTTTTAGGTCTGCCATGAGGTTCGAGTCATATCAGCGTATCAGAAAGATTTGAACTAGGTTTTTCTCATACTCCAAATGAATTTCAGCCACATCTCAGTTAGTTAAAGCCTTGCTGATTGCTTCAGGTGACATGATTCCTTCAACAAGTTTGGTGCCTAAGCCTGTTGTAATCCATTGTATGTCTCCAGAGCCTCTTATTGAAAAAGCTATCTTCAATGAGGTAAAGTGGTTTTTGTTATTAGCAAACTTTGCAAAACTGCACTCAGCTGGGTTATGCTATATATAATTGAAACTATATTTTTCCTTTCAGTTTTCCTTGTGGCAGCAGAGACATACCTCTTCACTGTAATTAAATCATTATAAATATACATTGATTATTCTGAAACCTGTGGTCTGGTATAAAATCCCAGCATTACTGTGCTTGAAAACATAGCTTTGACATATTACTTACTATTACAGTATTGTACTATTAGTAAGTATGCAAGATAGTAAACTATTCAGTATAGTACTCTCAAGGGAATGGGGGAGGGACAAGATACAAAACCAAAAACTTGATACTGTATCCTCCGTAGCATTGATTTTAGTAAAATGGTTTAGTGCTTTCTGTAAAGGGCTAAAATATTCCCCTGTTTTGTTTTGGCTATGAGAGTCAAACTTTTTGTCTATCATCTAAACTACTGAGGTTAAATCTACAACACTATTTAAGTTAAGCTTGCAATCCAACACTTTTTTTAAACAGTTCTGTGGATTGACAGCAGCTGGGAGATGCAAAATGTAGAGATGTGTATAGCTGGCAACAAAATAAATAGTGTGGGCAGAGATTTATCATGTATGTCATGGAATTGCATATCCAGGACTTGTGTGTTTTATCTGAAGGTTTTAGCAGGCTCTTACTATTTTAACATAAACTGGGCATGAGAAAGTTGTTTCCTTCTGATACTTAGTGAACATGATAATTAGTGAACAAATCAGTGTTACTCTTTTTTATTTTCTTAATTCAACCTTACTGATGTTGCAACATTATTTTCAGTTTTCTTAGCAACAAGAAGAAAAATTTCTTTACTTGAAAGTTCATCTTCTATAAGAAGAAGGTCCAGAGCCTCAGTGGTTGGCAACACTGCAGAAATGAAGCTTACGAATGAAAGGTGTTTGTACTATGACTGTTTTATCTGTTCAGTCTGACCCTCACTTCAGAGCCCTTGATTCATTACAAAGTTGGTGATTTAGCTATTGTACTGTGCTGTGTGTATTAGCATACAACCGCTGCAGAGCTTCATAGTCTCACAAGTCAGTGACTCTATCAGTTACCTCTAACAACAAAGTCCATTAAAAATACCAAATTTATTGCTCAGATTAATTTGCTTTAAAAGTATATCAAGGAGAAAGGAAAACATAGTGCATTAATTATCAAAGGGCCCACTGTACTGTGCAGTCAACATTCACTATCATTAGCTGCTTGCCAATAGCCCTTTTGTTTACCTGAACTTTAGCAAGAGCTAATTTTCCTCTTCTTCAGATTTGCAAAAACTTCTGTTACCTACAAGTAGAGTGTAAAGGATATTCCTCAGGAGGGATGCACTGGATCGCCCACTGGGAAACCTGCAATGAGTGATTTTGAAAGTGGGCAGATCTCATAGTGCTACTGGGTGTCATCCTGTCATCATCCAGAAGAGAAGACAGGCTGGCTGGGTGCTTAGCTTCAGCTCTTTGAAATAACTCTTAGCTAGGAGGCAGAGAGATGAATGCTGTACCTTTTAGATTTCCATTTGCCACTACTTGACTTGCTGCTTTTACTCCTATTCTCTGTTTTCGGTTGGAAGCAGTCATCTGAGGAATTGCTTGGGGACATGAGTTTCTTCTATAATCACAGGTATCAGAAAGGGTTGGCAACTTGGTAAGCTGAGCCACATATGGTATTTAGGATCATAGCCAGGATGTGCTCCACTAAAGCAGAAAGCTTAGGATGTTCAGTCTTATGCAGATTTCAAAGAATGATAGAGATGTTGGAAGGGACAGTAGATCGGGTCAGCTGTAGCTCCATCTAGCACAGACTTGGAAAACTGCAGGGATACGAAACCCAGGGATACAAAAACCGTCCGGAGCAATGTGATTTCCACAGCTTTTTGGGGGACTGTATCACCCTCCTAGAGTAAAAGAAGGTTTTCCTAATATCCAGTGTAAATGTTCCAAGCCAAAACTTGTGGCCATTGTCTCCTATTTTACCATCTGCTACTACCAGGGAGAATTTGTCTCTATCATCTGCAGTTCCTATGAGTTACATATTTGTGGCTGGTCTTTCTGCAGACTTTTTCATGTTTGTCAGTGGTTTCACCAGCTTCTGGCCTGATGAAGCCTTCATAAAAATCTTGCTATATCCATTATGGTAATCTGGACTCAGCAAATTTGAATAATGATATTAGAGGTAATTCATTGAACTATGGTTATAGTGCTGGCTCTGGTTTGCAGCAAAGAGGAAGCACAGTATTGGATTCTAAAATGAGTATTTCAAACCATATATTTTGCAGATCAGTAGAGGAAGGCTGATGTTGTTATGCCTCTAAACATTTTCATTTTTTCACTTGTAATATCCAATTCTATGTTGTGGGGTTTTTTTTAATAATTTGTTGCTCACTAGGTAGTTCTGCAAAAGTAGTATAATTATATGCTTTTAAAGCTGTGCATTATTGTGCCTAAATGCTAGGACAAAGATTGCTTAAAATGCTTTTTATAAAGAAATGGGGTTATTTTCTGGCTTTAGCTGAGGGACACACAAAGACACAGTTAAACACCAAAAGATTTGAGTCTAATGTAGCAAAAAGTTTAGTGTGAATAAACTGTTTATGAATATAATTCATAGCAATACCTAAAGGATACTTAAATTTAGCCCTTAATCCAGAATACTACTTTTATTTTCACTTTTTTTAGTACTTGATGTCTACGCAAAAGTGCTATCCTAGTGCCAGCTTTGAATTTCTGGCCTTTTTAGTCACAAACCACACTACTTAGTGAGGTTAATATCTATAGTAATAATATCAGTAATATAATCCTTAGATATAATACAATAATATAATAACTTAAAATTGATCAATATTGGACAATTCTATTACATACAGCTGCTTTTGTGAATTAGGATATAGCATCCTTAACCAGGTCATTTACAGCTTTGGTAAGTGGTTCTGTGGTACTCCACAGAACTGAAGAAGCCGACATCTTTGCAGCTGACCATAAAAAGAGCAGGAACAAGAGTCGTCAGAGAACTGAACAGCTAGCTTAAAAGAACTGGGACTGATAACACTTAAAGAATGATATTGATATTGTTCTTATATTAGTATGAATACAGTGCAAAGTTAATTTAATATGGTAGAATTGCATCCATACTACTGAACACTAAATCTTATCTCCAGACTTTCTGGAACTCTGAATCCTCATTCAGACAAACATGACTGTTGCTTTCAACCTTCAATGGTAAATTAATTGAATACCACATAAATAACTTGGAGTTCTTTCAGGAAGAAATAATAAACTTGTTTTCCTTAGCATGAATATGAAAACTTTTACTTTTTTTTTTTTTTTGAAAAATGAAGTAACGAATTTGTAAAAAATTTGTAAAAAAAATATTTTATCTAAATAAACTCCATATATGACCAAGCAAGCTTTTGGCTAGTGTTTTGCATGCTGCTGAGCTGTTGCAAACCTTCCCAGTGGTGATTTATTTTAAGTCTACTAACAGCATGTAGTTTCTGAAATCTACTGAAATCCTTTAGGTTAAAGGGTGCTATATAAATATAGTATGTTTTAAAATATTTTTTTCCTGTCAGTGAATGTATACATATATTCAAACATCAAGCAGAGACTGCACTGGGAATTTTGCTATACTGATGGGATATTGTCACTAGCATCACAGTGGTTATTGAATGTACACATATTAGGGAAGACAATTGAGACCAGAGATGACCTCAAAGTGAAATTCTAATCAGTTCCTTGCAGCTCTTTCTGGGAACAGGAGAGCTCCTGTTGTTTTGATCAGTACTGTCATTCGCAATACAAGCACACCCTTTAGTGAATCTTTCTAAAGCTGTTTATACTTACAGATTAAGATTCACAGTCTACTTTCCTGTGCAGCCCATTTAGGGAGTATCTGCTGCATGTGCAAGTCTTTATGCTTTTTATTGAACTATGCATTTCCATTTCTTTTTTTTTTCTTTGGCTAAACTAATCATGTGTTGATAGGAGCTCCTATTGCAGTAGAAGAAACAGCCATGCTGTTTGTAAAGATCAGCCATAGAGGGATGAAGAGGAAAGGAATGATAAAAAAGGTTTTGCTAAATAATTTCTAATGATTTCTATGCCTTATGAAAACTTTGCACTTCTTGAAAACCAAAGAAATGTCACTATATTCATTCCTGTCTTTATGTTGGTGAAGAAAATGCTAAATGTCACTCAACAAATCTATTTTCTTTCTCTCCTTTCCCCCATGAAAATAGAATACATTAGCTGTTCACCTTAAACAAGAGGTGTCCTCTTAGAAAGATGCCTAATGAAATTTTCAGTTCCAAATCTGATTTTTTTTCTTTTTTTTCCATGGCAGATAGGCACCTTCAAAAGTTATGAGCAAGTACTTTATACTCATATTTTATAAGAGACATGTTCAGCCATTGTGAGAATGTGTGCAGGTAGCTACAAGATTCTGCTTCCTGGAAACTCTTGAACGTTGCTGCCAGACCTTGCAATGTTATGTGTTTTAGCAGAAATAAATTAGTTGATCTGAAGAGCTCAGTTTACCGAGGGTTCTCAGACCATAACTACCACAGCTATCCTTCTGTTAACTCATTGCTGAGTGGAGGTGCTTTTTATATAGTACCTTAACGTTGATGCCTTCTCTAAATATGAGAGCTGGGTGCACACATTATTCCTCTGCCTGAGACCTCTTAATCCTGTTTATCCCATCTGTTCAGAGAATCCTAATTATCTTGAGCACAGAGGGAAGCATCCTACCTTTATTTTTGCTGAAGTTGTTCCATCTTACTTAAACGAATTCAAGATTTGCTGACAAAGACTACCAGTGTTAGCTTGGCTATGAAACCAGTAAGAGCTGTCTTAATACCTCGTCCTTGCTTGAATGATCTATTCACATACTGTCTACTACACATAAAAATACATGAAGGTATTGGAACTTAGGTCTCTCAATTTAAAGTTTTTCATGAGACAGGAGTTACATCTGGAAGTTGTGACATCTAATTTGTGCAGATTACATAGGTGGCATTCAGGCATTCTGGAATTCATGATTATGTCACTAGGTTATCCTCTCCTTGAGGTATTAATACATGTACGTTATCTTTCTAGGTATCATTGACTCATGATTTTCCTGTTAGGCTGTGTTTTTTACAAAGATTAAAAGAAAAAAATGATGATGTAATCCTATACTAAGCCCTAAGAGGAACAGCAAGGGACTTGTTTTCTCATACTCCGTTAAAGTTCT
This sequence comes from Chauna torquata, assembly GCA_013399475.1. NCBI lineage: Eukaryota > Metazoa > Chordata > Aves > Anseriformes > Anhimidae > Chauna > Chauna torquata. The sequence goes on from VXAL01018436.1 coordinate 17,522, forward strand.
TGGGAAACAGCCAGTGTTTTGTTTTTTGTTTTTTGGTTTTTTTTTTTTTTCTCCCGGCGGTCGTCACATTATTCTGGTTTTTTACTTCACAGTACTAGATCTGGAGCAAAGCTACTTAGAGCGTCCCTTGTGGTTATGAATCAGAAGTAAAAATCTATAGTCATACACTGACAGTGCACATTTTTAGGCAGAAATAGATAAAACCAACTGGTTTATATATAAACCTCTAAATTTATTTCACACAAAATAAGCTTTTACAGCTTTAAACACACAACTTATCTTTAATTTGATTTAAGGTTTTATATTTCATTTGATAGTCACTGAAATGTATTACATTGTCTCACAGGGGTACTAAATTCTGAGCGGCCAGCATCAACAGGGCAGTCTTAATTTTATCTATCAGTAGAATAAGAGAGAAAAACATTTAAAAAGGGGGGGAGGGGGAATACTTTGCAGAGTTAAGGCTTCAAGAAGGCAATTAGTTCTTTATTCTCTCTGCTCAGTTAACAATTTGCAACCTGGAGGAATGAAAAGACAGTCATTGAATATTGTGTCAACACATTTATCTCATCTTTCATTGTAACATTATCCTGATGTTTTTACATTCTCAGAAGTGGATCTGCTATAGTGAAACTTATCATTATATGAAAGTTAGGATGGTTTAATAATAGTAGTTTGATTCCAAGGTGTTCCATGTAATTGGTTATCTTGTCTGTAAATCTCTATGCAACTTCAATCTGCTAGTGCTCAGTTTTCACTTGCAGTATGTTTTTTTGGGGGGGGTGTCATTATTTTCACAGGGTTCTCATCACTCATATCTTAGCTTTTGGAATTAGAAGCAGCACAGAGGCAGATCCCTTCCCATAAAGTGACGTGGTAAATTATGGATTATTTAGAAACTTTTGTTAGTTTGTTTTTAACTTTAATACAAAGAAGTAAAATTTAAGTGACTTCTCAGCTCTTCTTGAAGTCTATGAGAGTGTTTGTACTGCCTTCAGTTGGCTAAGGTCTCCTCCTCTAAAATTCACCTGAGAATAAGAATTAGAGGCCATTGTAAGAACTAAGCTGAAAGCTTCCCTACTGAGGCTAATTGTGGCACTTTATGATGTCCCCAGAAGCACTGTCAGAGAAAAATATTTGGATCATTGAAGGAACTGGGCCTTCAGGCAGCCAGTGACAGCAGTGACACTGTAGTCACTGGCACAGCAGATGAACACACTGAATTCAGGCAAATGCTAAAACTTTAAAGGAAATGGCTTAAAAATCTCACCAAGTATGCTATTTTTTTATAGAATGCACACCCAACAAAGTATTTTTCATTTTCTTAAAGCAGGTGGGCACAGACAACATTGCCAGTTGGAAACTCCCAGACTTTAATCCCAGTTTACACTCAGATTCCATCTGTGATCATTACAGGCTATTCACTTTGCTCACTGTACTCAAATTCTCATTTCCTAAAAGGGGCATGTCAGAACGTTATTTAGCGAAGAGAATTTTACATCTAAAGCAATTGCCTCCGGAGCAACATATTGAGGGAAGATGTATTGAGAGCTTATCATGTTGTACAGCAACAGTGCATGTTTTGAAGTCATTCGCAGTCCAGGAAGTGCCTGCTGGCCCCTGGCTCCTCACATTTCCCAAGACAGTGTTGAAAACATCCCCCCGCCACTTCTCTGTGAACTCCAGTTTCTCTCTAACGCTGGGACCGTCCCTTCAGTCCATGCGGCAGTGGAGAGGGAGGCTGTGTGGAGCAGCAGAGGCAGCTCGCTTTGAGAACGAAAGTGACTTGGGCCGGTATCTGCTTTTCTCCCTGACAATATTGCTGCTGTTGTGAGGGATTAGCTTCTTCAGACAGTCCTATCAGGACTGCAAGGTTCTCAGGCTTGAAAAGCTACCAAAATGGAGTGCTTGGCCTTGCCTGTACTCAGACTATTGTTTTGTAATAAAAGTTATAAATTGAACTTCAGCAAACAGTCCTAGTGAATAAATGGTGCAGCTGATGCTATATTCTTTGAGTAGCAGAGTCCTTAGAGTTTGTGTCTCAAGGACGTCAGCTAACACACCACCCGAGGTCTGTACCATTGACATCTCGCACCTTTGTTCCTGTTTTGCCCAGTCTTTTCATCTGCTGACTGCTGTTCCCATTCGTGTTGGCCTACACCTAGGAAAGTGTTTTCATTACTGAATAGCAGAGGCAGGGGAATTCAGACGCCCTCTTCAGAACATAAAAAGATTATAAGAGGAATCGTGAGTCTGTTACCTCTGTTCATTGTTTGCATTAATTTAGACTTAGTAATGATGAAAATCCCTTTTCCCTATTTAGTTGCTGGACTCTTAAAGCTGTCAGTTTGTCCTGATTCGAAACAGCATTTCAGTAAAACCCTCCTCGAAAGATCGCAAGAAATGCTCCTAAGCCAACTTATTGTCATTAAACATTTAGTAAGAAGATTCAGTTTAAAACGCCATGAGTTGGCCACCACTTCATTTAATTAACATTGATTCTGAAAGCACAATATAAATTTTAGTGCTTTTTTTAATCACTCTTTCTTTATATTCCAGTTGCACTGATTCTAAAGCTTATACGATTATAATCACCATGCTCAAAGTAAAAGGATTTTTCCCATGCCTTCCATTCCTTAAATTGTTTTTAGATTTCCCAAGGGGCACATATTGTGTAAGATTATGATGATAAAGATTTTAAGGCAATTATGTTTCTTTAGTTGGAAGCTGAAGTTAATGTTTTTGAAGGCTGCATTCCCAAGAGCCCTGATAAAAACAGAAGCCATGATGCCCTCTTTTACATATAAGTCGACCAACTGTCACAAACAAGGCAGAAAGGCTAGCCTATCTTTGTGAACCACAAGTCAATTTTTCACTTAATATATCTGCTTTTGGTCGACTAGAAGATGTCTATAACAGAACATTAACAAACACTGTAATTTGCTGGGGTCAGCCAGGTCTGTAGCTTTGTGACTCTGAGCTCTCTTAAATTATACTATCAGCTTTCAAAACCTTATTAGGTTTAACCCATTTCGGCGCCACTGGCTTCTCGGAATCACCGATACACCTCCAATCAGAAAACCACAGAGAAGCCAATCTGCTGCTATCAGAAACCTCAGTACAATTTTGTGTATTAATATTTCAGAAAGCATGTAGGAACACATGCTCCCTGCTGAGCATTACAACCAGGCAAGCTACAGTAACAGCGGAGACAGATCGCCAGTAAACCTGGCCAGAGAAACTTAACGTCTGTCTCTTGTCTGGCTGTGGATATGGTAAAACCAAAGAAGGGAAAATGAAATGGGTTATTTGGCTTGCGATTAATAAATTCCCATAACTGTCAAGTGAGATGGCACACGTAAGTTGCATCTCTTACAGGAACAGAAAATACCTAAAACAGCATCTACCATTTTTGCACTATTACCTCTGGCTGATGTTACAGACCCTTTGTTTTTTTCTTTCTTTTTCACCTCTGGTGAAAAGACATGCATGCAGCGCTCCTGCCGTGTTTCTCGCACATCAGCAGCTGTGCATCCTCAGTATGGATTAGGCCATTAACGTACTGAATATTGTCACGCAAGCCACAGAGAAAGAAATAAAGAGAACATCGTTTTCGAGTGCTGAGAAACGAGACATCCTGTCTTCCTGCCACCGCAAAATTCGTGTTCAAGCACGCGAGAAGCACACTTGACATCTGTTTGGCCGTTTTTCTTTGTGCAGCCCTCCGGGCGGGGGAAGCCGCCGGGCCGGGGCCGGGGCCTTCTCCCGGCGGTCCCCGCCTTGGGCGAGGGCAGGCCCGACGAGGGGCGGGGGAGAGGGCTTCAGCCCTTAAATCTGTGAGGCGAGGGGGCACTACGCCGCGGCGCGGCTACCCTGGAACCGGTGCTTTCCTTTCCTCTCGGACGGTAAGCGGCTTTCACGCCGCTTTTAAGAGCTTTGCTGTACCGCATAGCGGCACCCGGGTACCCGCGAAGGTGGCGTGGGGCCCGGCCCGGCCTGGCCGGCCGCGGCCGCGCCTCCCCTCGGCCCTTGGCCGGGTGCCGATAGGGGCCGCCGGGTGCCCCCGGACTGCCCCGCTGCTCCACAAGGGCGGCGGGAGGTGGAGGGGGAGCGCTCCTCCTTCTGTGTGCCGGCGGGAAAAGGGGCTTTTATTTAATGATTTTTTTTTTTTTTTTTTTCTCATAGCTTTGGAACCGTTTCATGCGGGTGTCCCTTCCCCTCCGGCGTTTATATTACACTAACCTATATTTAAAATATATATATAAAATTACGGAGTCAGTGTTTCAGTGACTCTTGTGGTATTTGGTGAGGTGTTCTGTGGAGCAGGTGATGGAAACAAAGTACCAGCTGTTACTTGGCTCAGCTTTAAGCTGCTGGAAAATCACCTTTCTGAAACCTTCCAAACTAAGAAGTAAGCTTACATATGTACTTTTTTTTTTTTTTTCAGTTTTTACACATGTAAGTTGGAGGGCCTATCTAACACTTCAGTGTTCAGTGCTCTGTCATCTAGCCCACTATTTTGTACCAGATAATAGAAGTTAACAGTTATTTGGGTTTCTAATAATGAAGCCAGCATAAAGCATGTGTTGTTTTTTTTTTTTTTTTCCCCTTCTTCCCTCCAGGGCTGCCTCTTTCATTTCAGACTTTAATAATTTTCTTTTAATTTCCTCTAGACCAGTGCTCAGAACATGATTTTGTTCTTTGGAACTTCTGTAAATACGCTATCAAAAGAAAATAACAGAGCTTTAGACAGAATCGTACCTGTTGCACTTCATAGGTTATGGGGACATACAAATCAACAAAAACAGTAAAGCTACAATTTATATTATGATTTAAAACTCAGTTTATATTGAGAGTTATGCTGACTCCGGGGAATCCAAGTCTGAGATGTCACTAAAAGTTGCTAAAGCTTGTAAAGCTCTGCTTTGTTATCTATGTTGACACTAATGATATTTTAAAGGGATTATCCTGGGCAAATCAAATGGTAAATGCATGTGGTGTTGTAAGAGCAAAAGTTGATGGTACCTGGTACTTCATAATCATAAGCTATCTGCTGGAGCAGGTGGTGCTCCACCATACAAAAACCTAGATTTGTTTTGAGTACTTGTCTGGATGTGTCTGAAAGACACTCTTCTGACCAGCAACAACTTCCTCCATGCTTTCATATCCTCTTTTACCACTGTCTCTGTGCTGAGATGGTGTGTTGCACTTGCTCTTTGACTTAATATTTTTATGTGATACGAAGTAGAAAAGATTTAGCAAGAGAGACAGATTTACCCTGATCTAGTAAAATAGCTTAAAACTTCTTAGGGAACTCCCCTAAGAGATACAACTGAGAAGTAGGGATCTCTCACAGTCCGCATAAACAGTTTAACTTCTGAGCTATTACATAGAAGGTAGTTATTTGCACTTCTCATCTCTGCTTCAAAAAAATAAGTGACTAAAACTACTGAGTGATCTCAACAGAGAATAACCTTCAGAACAGCATTAGGTAAGTTGATCCATTTTGATCAATAGATAATCATCTAGGGATTTTTAGACCCTGTTTTACTTTCTGCTCTGTATTTTTATCAGGAAAGACCTTTCATTTCACTTCTTAGAGGTCAGCACTGTCTTTGACCTCATCCAGTCATTTGATAGTTCATGCACGTTCTGTACACTCTCAAAGCACTATAGATGACTCGTGTCAACCAATTCTTTGCATATGCTGGAATGACATCCACCAAGATCAGATGATTTGAAAACATTCTTGCTGTTTAATTTCTTTTGTAGTTTTCAGAGTGGTTTGAGAGTTTTAATGACCCTACAAAATCACTAATGCCAAAGCAGGTCATTAAGATACAGAAGAGCACAAGGAGGCCATGAACCTTACAAGTCAGATACAGAGAAAGTATGTTACAACATGTGCCCCTCTCCCCTGTACACACATAGGTGAAATGATTGCTGTTGACTCTGAGCAGAATTAGGTTTGTCCATTTCTTTGTTCAAGGACAAAAGTGTGCAGAGTAAATCTTTGCAAGTGTAGTATACTTGTACCAAGTTTTGTTATGTACTGCCTATGATTCAATTTTTATATTATAAATCTTCATCTGAGAAAATGAAGTTGTAAGAATTAATTTTTTTGCAAAGTGCTCAAGATTTAATATTTGTTATATATTTATTGATCCATTCAGCACTTAGTTTGAAAGTGGCTAAAGGAGGAAGCTTTCAGGCAGTAGTTCATAATGTCAAAATGCATAAGTAATGCAAAACTTCTGATAGAGTGGTAGAACTAGGGGTGGGGGGAGCCAATTGTCTAGCTAACTTGATATTCTTACCATTTTTTGTTATTTTTATATATACACATATATTTTTAAATACATAAGCACAGAGAAGGAGCTTGTCCAAATAGATTTCCTGCTCTGAGTAGCAACCTGTTCTGGTAGAGAAATATTTAGCAAAGCATTTTTTAGAAACATTTGCTAAAGGAAGGCACCATGTTACTTTCAGGAAATACAATGAGAAAGCTGAACAAAGGGAGCCTACTTTAATATTTAGGAGCTTGGAATTGTCTGTCTTATTGCTAAAATCACATTTAGAATGTAAAATTGGATCTACTAGTGCCATCGTGATTAGTTGGAAAAGTAAGATTCTGTAAGGGGACCGAGAAAGTTAATCTTTAATTCCACAATTATTCCACAGCACTATGAAGATAGCCATCTTAATGTCAATCTGGCAAAAGAAACAGATAAAGCTGTCATACAGTATTGCGATCTTTGTTCTCTAGAATGATTCTGGGTCAGGTGTAATGGACTATAGCTTCTCACTGAACAAAGCTGAACCACCTTCTAATCTTTTATGCATAGATTTTCATGACAAGATTATGGAAATCCCCAGATCATCCAGTTGTCCAAGGCTGGATCGCAGAAATTCTGACTGAAACACATAAAGAACATTACTAGCTATGATTATAATCACAAAATTCATTTCTTGTGTGAGTAATCCAAATACAAGCAAGTAAACCATTTCTTAATTATTTTTTTAACCACCTAAGCCCCCTTATCCCATTTTCTGTAGTGGAACTGTTGGCATGAAGATGGATTAAAAGCTGAGAGAAATGATGAAATGTATGAACTGATACCTGTTTTCTGGACAAGGCTCCACAGGTCAAATTAATATCTTGAGAGAAATCCATGTCTATTTCTAATCTGATCAGTATGACTGAAATAATCTTTCTTATGACATAGACTGCTTGGGGTGTGTGTGGAGGGAGGGCTCCAGGCAGTGTTCAACCTACCACTATCCCATTGTGCATCTTAAAAGCTTTTGAAGTAGCAAATATAAATATAGTTAATGAGAAAAAGATTTAAATAAAAGAAAAATCAGTACATATTTGCATACTTTTACAGAAGTGTTTAGGAAATACAGTCTCCAGACTGAAGGAAGGAGTGCAGGTACAGATATCACCAGTGCTTACCATATAGCAATTTCTTATTTTCATACTCAAAAAATTATCCTGATTTGATAGCGAGCTAGAAATTAAACCACTTCTTAAAACAATCTTGAGGCAGACATCTTTGTGTCGTGTAAGAAAATGTATTTTTCTCAATTAAGGAAAACATTTGCATTGCTTTTTTTACCTATCCAAAGAAGTTGGGTTGGGAAAGACAATTTTACCATGCTTCCATATGAATTCAGGCAGAATCTTGTTTCGTTGAATTAAAAGCCTAGGCAAGCTTCTCTTAGTTACAATAAGGTAAATCCCTTCTTCCAGATCTTCTTGTACCCTGAGATGTCAGCATATCTAGATGATGCAGTCTGCATGGGGAGGGTCTCTTGTTTTTGCATTGGCCTTGGACTTCTCCAGGAAACCTGGTTCCCTTCTAACAGGGTTCTCTTGATTTGCTGCTGGCTTCATCTTCCTGAAACCAGAGCGAGTAATAGAAACTTTGATGGAAGAGATAATAAGCCACAGTTTTTGATGTGCATTTCAATTTATTCCACTTCATTCTTGGCCTCCACTTCCTACAGTTTCACCTGGAATCCATTTGCTTCCCCAGATATTCTGGGAACTGTGCTTTTAAAGAATGACAGAATTCTTTCCCCACTGATTAGATACCCCAGCTGTCTCACTAACTTGCTTCCAGCAATGCAAAACTAATGAAAATCAATTAAAATCTTGCAGAGATTTACAACAGCATTGTTTTTCAGTCACCTTTCTGGAAGCCACACGCTTATCTTTCCAATTTCATAATAATATATAGCAATTTCAGAATGAGCCTGTATTTGATTACAAGAATCCTGAGAAACTAGTGCCGGTGAGGTAATGTTTTGCTATGGTTTTGTGTAATGCAGTTATTAGTTAAAATGCAAAATTTGTGGTTGTGTCTTCAGTTATTAGCATCTCATGTACTCTATACAAGCCGAGTTATACTTCATGGGGGGAAAAAAAACCCCTGATATACTGAAAAAGCACTCTGCATGTGTAGCTTGTGCAGATGTACTCTTGGTTGAATGTCAAAATTATGCTGGTTTCTAGCTATTGGGACAGAAGTCGGGAGATTAAAGGATAAGTTAGTTGTAAACCTGCTTTGTAAATTTATTAGAATTAAAAGAACTGAAAAAGAAACAAGTAAAGGCATAGAGTTATGGATTTGTAAAACCTTTAAGAGCTAATAACTTGATTTTGATGTCTGTATTCTTATTATTGGTGTCAACAGGCACATCAACAGTGTTCGTATATTGGGGAGCATGGAAGCACTTACGCACATGCATAAATTAGTAAGTATGCCCCTGATTATGTTACAAAAATAATGCGTACAGAAACAGAGTATCAGTTGCTTTTCATGATGGCTAAAAAGATTTGTGGGTAGTACCAGTTCTTTTCATTAAACCCATTTCTAAAGAAAGCATATTCGTTTCTGCTCTTTAAAACTAAAAAGAAAGCCGTTGCTTTGAGATAATGCATTCAGGACTGCATGCAGCTTAGGCACAATCTGTTTTGTTATTGTTTATATAAACAGGTTTAGTTACTCTTCAAAAATTGTCTTTTACATGGCCTGAAAGTCAGAATTTCATACAGATATCTAAATTGTAAATTAAATTTCTGTAAATACAGGATTTCTTCATGTCAGTGATAAGTAAAAGCAATTTCAGGTAACAGAGAGGCATTGTTTTTTCAGAATTTGCAACAAGCTGTCAAAAAAAAAAATTGGGGTGTTTTAAATAACTGTGGAAGGTTAGAATTGGGAAGTTTCTAAGCCTTCTTTTCACACTCTGTACATCAGTGTCCAATGCTCTTGCCTGGCTGGTTTTTAATCTTCAGTCTTACTTAAAGATGGTCACTCTTAAGTTTTCAAATCATAAGTTAATGCATAGAGGCAGATTGGACCTCTCAAAATTTGTGAGGCTGTAAATACCTGCAAACATCTCTAAATATATTCCTGGTGCTACAAGTTAGCCCTAGGAGGATGCCAAAAGTTAGAATGGTCCATTCTNNTTTTTTCTTTCCATGGGATGACTAGAAAGCCTCCTTAAGATGTAAAGATTAGGATTTTTACTTTACAATTTTACTGTGTGAAATAGTTCCTTTATGATGTGATACAATTTTTTAGGATATTGTAATAGAATTAATTTGCACTTGCAGTGCATAAGACATGACTGTACAGCATCTGCCAGGATAGCTTTCATCATTGATTACATGACTAAAACTTTTTTCTGATTGTCAAATGTTTTCAATTGGGTATGATGCTCAAGACCTTGGGGAAAAACAGAGCAACAACAAAAAAACAACAAAAAACCCACCTCAAAATCAACAAAACAAGATTTGTTACAGATGTCTGTCTTAGTTAGTGTAGATTCTTTTAGTTGCTTAAATACCACAGCCAGCTGTTGCTTATAATTTTTAAACTGATTTTACTGTTTAAATGTTCTTACTCCAAAACAACAGCTCCATGCTTTGTTGAGGCTTCCCACAATTTGTTGACTTTCATTCACATCAGGGGAAATGGAGTAGTGTGCAATACGCCAACAGAATTGTTCAGTATTATTCAGTATTACCCTAAAAGATAATGTAACTAAATTTAGTGTTTGGCACAAGTCTGAATAACTGTTAATGGTATCCTGTCAGAGTGAATCAGAAACTCAATACAGGACAGAGCAGTAAGTGTTACTCATTTTTAACATTGCCAGCAGAAATAACAGAACAAATAGGAAGGTGCAGCGCTGTGAGTTATCCCTTTAATTGGCAGCAGGTAAGGCTGACCTTTAGGTTTCAAAAGCAAAATATATATCTTGTGTACACATCAAGAAGAGAAATAATGAAATTGACAGGCTGGGCTCCTCATTGTAAAAAATATATAATCCATTTTACATTGACAGATAATTTCTGGAGATACTGGAAGCCATCCAAAATCCATTTTCATATTTTCAGAACAAATGGCTGACACTTTAATGATCAGCTATTTAAGGTCAACAATTTAAAACAGAGTGGTCTACTTGTTTCAAATGAAATTTAATGTTTGAAAAGGAGTTTAATGTTCAGCTAGTTGTGCAGTATCTGGAAACATAATTTGACCTCCTGAAAGAAACATGTCTGCATACATATCCATTTACGTGCATATCTCATGATGTTAATAGTGTCATAAAAGTTGGTCATTTTGATTAAATGCATTTATCATTCTGTAATAATGTACGCAGTGGCATGTGCATTATCTAATATTAAAGTTTTGCTTTATGAAAGGCAAGCTGGTTATAAAATGCTCTGTCTGCCATGACATACTGAAAGATGCATGGTATGTATACCCAAATCCTATATCAGATCTCACGTTTCTAATTAATAAACATTGTAGCAAAATTTTGTTCTAGACATAATTTGACTTTTGCTACATATGTTTTTAAAAGTATGTTCCAAATGCTAGTCTATGTTGTATCATTGTTTTTTATTTCATAACTTAGTAATCACAAAAGATTTTTATAGGTGTACTGCCTACTGAAAAACAGTATCATGGTCAATACAATTTAAATAAATGCAAGAAAAGCATTAGCTGTGTTTAATATCATTCTGAGCATTACACGTAACTGAACCAATGCTTTACTATGCTTCAGCAGTGATATACAAAATAATACCTACAGCAGGATGAGGTACAGCTCACAGAATTTCACAGTGCTCTTAAAAAGAATAAAGCTAAAGCTTAAGAGAATTAATTGCAACGTTGGATGTAGAGCGCTTTGTATTATCTTTCTTGATCATTTGATTGAAAAAATATATCCTACACATGCTTTCTTAATACAAGATCAGAATAATTACAGCCAAGTAAATGCCTCAAAAGATCATTTTTATACTGAATAAAATAATACATTAAATTGCCCTTGCCTGTGCTTATACTTTCTCTTTGGTTTCCCCAGCTATTTTAATGAATTTCTTAATAGGAAGAATGTTAGCAGAAAGAACTGCTTTCTCTTAAGGGTTTTCTGTAATTGTTTTTGAAGTTATCCGTCTCAAAGGACAGTAATCACTCAAGAAATATCATTATAAAAAGTTGCTTGGACAGTCATGTTAGAGATCACATAGTGTATGTCCATTCCTAATTACAGACATAAAGATCTCTGGACACTAAATGATTTGATAAACGTTATTCAAATATGCTAGCTAAAACTGCCACCACACAGTTGAATAAAACAAAATGGGTTAAAGGTGAAAGCTGCACCCATATATAGACGATCTAATAGAACAATTCCTTAAACAGCGTTCTGAATAAATGGAGTTCAGTAGGTGCGTTCCTCAGGGACGGTGTGATGGCACCACATTTTCACTCAGAGCTTGGAGGAAAGTTCATGCCTGCGATGAGTATCCCCTTCTGTTGCTCTTCTAGATGTGAAGTGGCAGTGGTTTGAGCTGGGGATTGAACCAGGTGGCATCCAACCTGAATTATTCTCTGATTTTATCATTACCAGCTCCCACCACCCTAAAGCAAAATTGTACTGGTGAATTTGCCTCCTTCTTAATCTGCCTTTTTTTCTTTGGTTGTTGTCACACTGAATTAATGCTGTCACTCTGAAATTAATATTCTCACTTGGCTGTTGTGCTGATGGGACTTGCAGAGACAGTTGAGCTATGTTAGGCTTTGTGGAAACCACTTGCTTTAACCACAGTGATTATCAGTCTTTTGTTTTCAGTTGTTGAACATGTTTGTTAACTTAGTACATGATGTACTTGATTTTCATCCTGTTGCTGCATACTGAGAGGAGTAATCATACCCTTTTAACTGAAAGCATTTAATGTAATTGCCCAAGTTAGGATCTCAGTTGTAGCTCATCGTCCTTCGACACCATCGCGCCTGCCTGTGCTGGAAGCAGGGCTCATAGTCCTGGCAGTCTGGAGCTCCATCAGATGTGTCACAGTCTTGTACAATACCTTGTAGTATGTAGTATTACCACCAGTTACCTTGTGGTGATAACTGATCTATCTGTAAATAAGAAACCTTGCAAATGTGTCCTTCCCAGAAGACTACATTAGCTTGGTCAAAGTGCAAAGAAAATGCTTCAGTAGACAAAACTGCCTGTTTAGGCCTAGTTCTATATGACCACTTGTTTTACAAAGAGTTATTCTCAAAGACCTTGTCCACATCAGGAGGATACTGCTCTCGAGTTGTACTGACAACTGTCATTGCTGACATAATGAACCCATTTAATTCATTAACTATTTAGCTGGTGTGAGGTGGTAAGCAGTTGCATGGGAAAGCATGAGTCCCATCATTTCTGGTGTCTGTTCTCAACCTTCTGGAGGAGGGCGAGATGGACCTGCAGCACAGGGCACCATTTCTTAAATCCCTTTCCTGCGATTGCCAGAAGCCTGTGTGGCTGCACCTTCAAAGCTCTTTGAATGAAGAGGGATCTATCTGCAGTGGGGTAAGGAGCGCTAGCACAAGCTTAACTAGCTGTGTTCAAAACAGTAAACGTGTGCAACTTCCTTTGTCTTGATGAGGTGAAGGAATGAGCAGGAGAATCTTCTTTTTTGTTGTATGGAACATATGAGTCACCAGGTTTAAAAAAAAAAAAAAAGTTGAAATAAGAACACCAGGAGGTGTTAAGAGGTGTTACTACTATCATTCTTAGAACATTATTAATGAAATAGTGAAAATCCATATGGGTAAATGTACAAAGATGATACCCATAACAAATCTTCCTTTAACATTTTTATAGTAGATCTTGATATTAAATATGATTTTGTAACTTGATGATATGCAGTCTGTTTAACCTCATGATATTGGAAGGGCTAAGGGTTCATGTGGAAAAAAAAGTTACTAAATTTCCTGTAACCTCGTATCTTGTTAAGTTTTGTACACCTTTTCACAGTGGATGCAAAACAAGGTTAGATCATAATTATCTCCTTGTGTGCAACAGTGCTAGCATTTTATCATTTACACTTTGCCTGGGTGTAAATTACAGTCAGTTCCAGAATATTCTCTCAGGACTGGATTATGTGAAGAAAGCTTGAGAATGAGGTCATAAAAGTAGTAAGCTCTTAATTCATAATTTGAGTGCCAGTGTGCTGCTGCTTTTGTTAAAAACCATGCTTATGTGTGTTTTTTCCACCGTCAGTGGGGGAAAAAAAAGAAAATGAGGAGCTTGCTTTGACTGCCTGAAGGGGATTATAAACGAAGAAAGAAGGGGTGATTCATTGTTTCTTAGATTGCATCTGATACAGGCAGTATTACTATTGCTTCACTTTGTGCATGTGGAGGTACCTGAGTGCTCCACTGTCAACACTGTTGGAAGCTGTAGTGAAATTGTGTATGTCATACGTGGTAATGTGTTAGTCTTGATGAATACATCAAGCAGATCATGCAGGCTGAAGAGAGCAAGATGGGAGCAAGATGGTGCTTAATTACTTAATTATCACCTTTTTTTTTTTTTTCCCTTGTTCACCCAGACCCTGTTATAGTTCCACATGGCTAAAGGAATGCTGAGGGACAGACTGTACTAAGGAAAGTGCAGATGCTGTCTTATGTTAGTGCTGTAGCTTCTGTTTTTTTTTTCGTCACCTGGCATTGTGAGAAGTAATCATCTTCATTACTGGAAATACTCTGTTCTTTATTTTCATGTCACATCTTGGATTTTTATTTGAACAGCTCTATTTTTTTAAAAAAGGGACTCAGACAGCCAACAGATATTGATAAAGGTATGCAAAAAATTTTGTAATGTGTTCAATAGTGTGGCTTGGTCATGGGTAAAATTTGTTGCTCTTGAAATCTCTTTGCAACAGAAGAAACTCATGAATGCACAAAAAGGACTTCAGTATCACAGTTAAGCAACATGCTTGCGAGGAGTGCAAGTAGTTCTAGTTTTGGGAATAAGACAAAAGAGGAAGCTATTTTAGACTTACTTCTGGGGAACTAGTAGCTATTAAAGAGGTTAGCTGTTAGGATGAAAGTGATTGTGAAAAAACAGCATATTTAGGGAAAGAAAATCTTTGGAATGGTAGAAATTTGGATGTAAAAAAAAAAAAAGTAGAAAGTTGGTATATGAAGAATTCCATATCTCATTGGGAGTAAAAGAATGCAGCTTAGCCAGATGGCAGTTTTGAAAAGGGAAGACAGTAAAGGCACAGTAGTGGTCTGTTCTGGTGTTGAGAAGGAGAGCAAGATGCTAAACATGTATTTACCAGGGCCTTTCAGAGACCTGAAAATTGAAACAGAATTGGACAAGAACATGGAAGGAGATATTTCTAGGAATGGATGTGAAATAATAACATAAACATGTATAGATGAGGAATGATAAGAATTCTAGAAATATTCTGAAATTACATTTGAAAATAGGGAAAGATAAAGGAAAGTATGGCTCTGCTGTCTAACCAAGTGAATAAGGAAATAATGGGTGAAATCAATGAGCCTGAAATGTTTAATGCCTTTGCTTTCTAATTTTTTAAATTGTTGGTGGTCATGCTTTCAAAGCAATCACTATCAACTATTAGGACAATGAAAATAAGAATAGGAAAATAGCAGGTCTGGACTAAAACTAGGTTGGTTTTTTTTTTTTTACTAGAGTAAATAAACTACACTTCTAAACCAGGATAATGTGATGAAACTTACAGCTAGGTATGGAGTTACCTGAAAAATTTTGAATTCTTAGTACTTCAAAATGATCACAGCATCCATAGATGAATGAGAGTGATAAAGCACATTTATGCAAGCAGAGGAAGGAAGAATAAAATTTTGAACAAGTCAGACTGATGTTGATAAGAAGGAAAACTTACAAATAACTTACTAAACGGTTTAAAAGCTTCCAAAGATGAGAAGATAACAGTCCTAAGTATTCTGCGAAAAACATTATGTCAAAGCATTCTAATTTCTTTCTTGGCAGAATATTGGCTCTAATGGGCCTATTAGGGAGAAAAAGTTATGAATTATTGTAATTACAGTATAGCATTCTTATAAGCAAGAAGGGGAAATAGTATCTGTATTGAAGTTAAATGCACAGTGGTAGAAAACTGTATTCATAGCATAGCTCCTATAGCATAAATAGGTGAACATATTAAGTAGAGCATGATAAGTTTTTATTTATTTATTTATTTTATTTTTAACTTCTGTTACTGATTTGATTACAGAATGGAAAATATTCTAGAAAAAAATTGATCCCAAGTGCTATGATTCTTGTTAGTTAGGGCAAAATTTGAGATCAATAAATGAAAATTGTTTACTCTTGGAGATCTTGCCAACATAAAATATCATTTCGGTACGTATCAGTGGAATTCCATCCTAATATAAGAATACATACATTTTATATAGTGATTTTGGCAAAATAACTTCTCTTCCTTCTAGTTTCCTTTACTGCAATGTAGGACAGTAGAGGAATCTGCTTTATTAAATTTCATTTGGTTTTCTCAGATGGGGGGAACACTCCAAAATGCAAGGAACAATATGATC
>VXAL01018437.1:3502-17854 GCA_013399475.1 Chauna torquata
GATAAAGGACAAACTCATATTATTTTAAAAGAAACAACTCATTCATTTAGAAAATGTGAAAACCTATACAGTGCTACATTCAAACTCTTCCTTTTAACTCTGATTTTCTTTCAGCCAAAGCAACTCACAAAGTTTAATCTGAATTCACAAATAGTTGCTCTTTCTCTATACTCCAAAAGGAAGGCTTCATTTCTTACCAGATTTACACTTAGTTGAGAAAGAGTTCAGGTTCAGAAACTCTTATTGTCTATGCAAATTATACATTATTTTACCAGAAAGAAACCCTTATTTCAGCATATAATGATGCATCCTCTATTCTTGCATGAATTGGTATTTTGCCTAATAAGAGTATTTGGTGACATGTCTGAAATTGTCGCCATGAATCATTGGTATTTGAGTATGATAGTGGCATCATGTGAATCCAAAACAATGGTCATTAATACCAAGCCAGTATAATTATACTGCCAGCCTACATGTAATGTTCTGCTCCAGGTGTGGGGGCGAAGGGGCTTGGTGGAAGGGCCAGAGGCATGTATGGAGGAGCATGAAGGAAAGCTCTGTCTTTCAAAAGTGGCGTGAGCTACATTAGTGCATCAAAAGGCTTAAGTAGGTAAACAGAACAAATAGCTTTGGAAGTAATTCTGCTATGATAAACAAAAGTGTCCCAAGGCAAACTGAAAACACTATCTGTATTTGCAAGTATCTCCATCCTCAGCCACATTCCACTCCCCAATCACATCTGTGGAAAATTTTAGCACTCATTGGAACTGTGTGCATTTGACCAAGAAAAAATACAGAACGGAGCTGAAAAAATATTTAAAGGCCTTCTCAAAGCAAAAGCAACGGACACTGCAAAAGACCTCACTCCCCTTCAGGAAAAGCATATGTCACCTCATGCCTATAGTGGGACCCCAGGGTAATGGCACTTTTAACTTCAATTCCTTACTGAAATTCTTGGAGATATATGAGATGACACTAAGCCAGAAGTTTCATCCTAATGCACAGCTTTAAAGGTCATCTGAGAATGGGATTTACGGAAAACAGAATGGCAAGCGGGAACCACATATGCTCATATGCTATACAAGCCAAGAAAACACTCTGCTTCAAGGAACTGAACACATATAGCCATCTTCTTCTCAAAAACAAAACAAAACAAAACAAAAAAAAAACAAAAACAAAAACAAAAAAAACAAAAAAAAAAAAACAAGAAGACTGTTACTGTCAAGGTTTTCAGCTCTAAAGCTCAGATAATTCTTCCCCTTGACCTACTTTTCAATGACGTGGTGAAGAAATACTCTTCTGTTGATCATTCCCAGGGAGTGTTTGATACCTTATTCAAAATGGAAGAGACATAATAGAAAGAACAGGCAGAATCCTGTTTCCCAGTCTCCCAGAGGACTTTCTTCCTAGCAGATAAAGTGCTTTCTTGAATGTTAGGAGGTGGTAACTCAAATGCCCGAGAAAGAAGGATTTTAATCAGAAATTACCAGTTTGTTACTCCATCCCATTCTGTATGGAGTGAAAATGAGAACCAAGTCTTCTCTGTGCTGTGGCGAACCTAATCTGATTGTCATGTTCTCAGAATACATCCTAGTACATGCCCTTGAAGGCAGAGAGGTAGGGAATGTCTGTGATTCTCCCACAAATATGAGGGTTGTGGTTAAGAATGTGTCACTCCAAGATCTAACATCTTCCGGGCATGCACAGCATCCCATGCATAACAGATACTCAATATTGACTTTGCTTTTGCAAACGTAATTGCTTCCCAAGTAAAGTAACAGGTGAGCTCAAGGTGGGCAGCCTGGATTTTAGGTCTGAGATCCCGAACTGGATGTCAAATGTTCAAGTATTTCAATGGATGACAACCAATATGCTTGGCAAAGTAGGGACTATATTTTTGTTGGAATCTCCAAGACAATATGAACAGTTCCAAGCTCACCATGTGCTTGGTTTTTAAGTGAAGTCAAGCCAATTTGAGACATGAAACATGTAGGTTGAAAAGAAATGCGAAGACTTTTCTGTTGCCAGACTGTCAACTGTCAACCATATTTTTATTCATAGTTTCACCTGCTGGAAGAGCAGAGGATTTAGTTAAAATCTCAGAAGCTTCGCTAAAATCCCAGAAACTTAGAAGATCCACCAGAAGAACAGACATATTAACACAGGTATCCTATTTACAGTTTTAGCCCTTTAGATCTCCAAGATGAAGCTTTTTTTTTNGAAGCTTTTTTTTTTTTTAAGTCATGAGGATGACTGACTTTTTTTTTCCAAATCACTGGCCAAACTAAAAATAAATAAATAAATAAATGCAATTCTTATTTTTACATTGAATTAAATTTCAAAACAAAAACATCACAAGTTTTGGGGCTTATAGGAGCATATTTGGGGGTGGGAATTATGACAAAACACATCATTACAAATTCACAAAATGAATTTAGAAGTTTTGTTTTATGTGAAACACTTTCTTTTGGGGAAAAAAAAATGACTCAGTCCTGCAAACATCCCCATTTAACAGACAAGAAAACAGAAATATATAATATATGCAAGGTACCATAGCAAAGTTATTTTCAGCTCCACTAGAGAGCCCAAATAACAGGACTTTAATTGTTATGTCAATCCTCCTATAAGGTCTACATTTCCCACCTTAAAGATGTCAGTTTTCCTTAGTCTGAATAATATTAACCCAGTTTTATTTTAATCTGGTACTGCTGAGCATATACACGTATCTGCATAATAATAAATATAAAGGTTCTGTGCACATGCACTTGGTTACTGGTAAAGTGTCTGTATTGTTCATGTTTTCAATTTCTGTCCCCTTCCCCCTGTGCCAATATCAATTAGACTGCGTTACATGGGCAAATTGCTTGCAAGACTTTTTGTATCCTTTTCAATATCTTTTTAAAATGACAAAGCACCAGAAAAGTATTTCAATTTCTGTTGGGGGGTAGGGGAGGAGTTTTAAAGGCAGACAAAAGGAAATTAGAACTCAGAAACACATGACAGACTTCTGAGTCAACAGGAGAGGTGTCAGTAGGCAACTGGGCAAGTAGGTTCACATGGGAGTAAGTTTAATACCATACTGTAATGTCTCGGTCTGGTTCTCACTGCCTTGGTTCAGTGCTATGCTGTCTCACGCTTACACTTGTACAGAAGGAAAACAGAACACAAGATACTCCAGACCTCTGTATTCATGTTTCATAACAGATGAGCTTCAAATTTACTCAGTCCTTTCACTAATTACCTGAGTTGATCATCTGCTCACTCTGATTCAGTCTCCACAGCAATGAATGATGAAAACACAATAAAAGCTTGCTAATAATAATGTTTCTCTCATGGTCAGTATGAATTAACCTATATACAGCCTTGGAAAATACAGATCAACTTTTCTCTGTGTAATAGACAGGAAAATTTCAGCACAGAAACTGCAAGATTTGCTGGAGAGCAACTCTGAGAAAGTTAAGAACCTGAAGAGTAGTTCCAGCATTGGTATAAGTTTTGTCACTAGCCTGCACTAATAAATAGTGTTACTAAGTGTCCATCATAATTCTCAGCAGTGTTTTCCAATAAGTAAAATTGCTCCAAGGAGCCTTGGAGAGCTTCTTAATTTAGTTTTTAAGAAGGCTAAACTGGACAAGAAAGCTAGAATGAGCAAACTCATTTATTTAATCTTTCACACCATGAACAGGTAAAATACATGGCACACCTTCTCATGGTGGAAGCAACCGCAATGCGAGCTGGTGCTTATCAACGTCCACGTGGCATGTCAACAACAGAGATGGATACACACTGCAAAACCAAGTATTTCCATATCTGTCTGAATTACCTCAGCTATTGTTTTTACATAAAGAGAGCCAAGCTTTGAAAATGAAGCAGGAAACATACTCAGAAGCATAGGTTATCACTCTGCTTTTAAGGTTTTCAGTCTTTTTTTAAGTGGTTGGAATGAATAAAGTGAATAATGGAAGTTGCCTGCAATACTCTTGGTTTCTGTTCTCAGCCTTTCTAACAGATAAATGGTTTCAGTATTATCAATGGATTTTAATAGTTTTACACATTGTACCTGTTGAATTTTTCATCTTGCCTTTCCTTAATTGAGGTCCCCAATATGGGACCTCATATAGGGCTTCTCCTACAAGACACCAGTTTTGGTGAAAACTTGAAAACTTGAAATTTCTCCCTATCATACTGGCTGACACTGTTTTAAGATTAAAAAAAATAATCTTTGAAAGGCAAAGAAAATGTGGAACAGAGGCAGAAGATATAATGTGATCATATGAACTTAATTTCTTCAGGAACCCAAGAAAAATAAACAGAAATTAAATCATTTTATCTACAAAGAGCCTATTCCATCACTGTGAAGTCTTTACTACACGAAAAGCTCCTCAGGTTCCCCTAATACCAGCAGCGTTGGTACTGCTCTGTTTCACCAGCACCTGGGAGATCTGTTCTTCACCTCCTTGAGGATATCTCCTTGCTCCTTCCTGTTCCTGAACTGCTGGCAGAGAACTTTCTTCTCTCTCGTAGATGAGCTGAAAGAGTTGTGCTTCTCTGTAGTTACTCCAGCATGGAGCCATGACTTCATTCCCCTGATCCAGCATGTTCTTGTGCATCCTTGTTTCACTGCTTTCTGTGAAATTGTGCATTGCTTTAGCAGTAATGATGCTGCCTAAGAAAAAATGAGATTTTTCCACTGCCTAGAAAGTAGTTCACAGTCTGAAACAGACATAGAGGTGTTAAAACTTTTTGGGGCACCTGTGCTAACAGACCAGACCTTACCATTTGCTTGGTACAGATCCTACAAGACTCTGCCAAAACTTTAAGTCCTGTCTCCCCAGCAGTGGGAACATCTGACCAGCAATGCAGGGTCCACCCAGCCTCACTCTTGACTAACAGCCTAATCCTTCTATGAATTTTTCTGACAACTGCTGCACACTGTGTATGTGTAATAGCCCTGATGTTTCAGGAGCAGTTTAATGTTTGCTGAAAGGTCATAAGTAGGAAAATTACCCTCCCCAGTCATTGTTTCGAAAAATGAAATCAGATGAAAAGATTTGACAGAATCAGATCATACCAAATTAAAGTAACACAATCTATTCATCTTCATTTGGGTTCTTCCAGTCTCCTGGTAAGCAATAACACATCTAGGCAAATAGCACATCTAGGCAAATGAGGTACTTTTATTTAGTCAGGAACGCATGAGAACCTAAAAATTGGCATTTTAGTAATTTTGTTCTCATCTTACAAAAGAGAAGGGAGAATCTTCAACCTCAAAACTATCCACCAGCTTCAGTTAACAAGAAAAGAAAAACCTCTTTCTTAGAACACATATCTTTTTGAGATGCCACAGATATGACAGAGGCATCGATCAGAAAGATCTGTGTAGGTCTGATTCAAACCAATAGAGAGGCAGTGGTAAACATACCAGGCAGAGCATCAGAGTAAGTACATTATTTCCATCTTTTTGCTTACCTTTTAGCCCTTAGTTTTGCAACTTACCTTCACCACCACAGCCCCATCACCAGCACTGAGATTGCAACCAGTTCCACAGGTCTGTGTGCCCTCTCTCCCACATGTTCCAGAGGGAGTTAAATGCATTGTTCAGAGTGGTCAGATTTCTTTTTTCTTTTTTTCTGTTTGTTTTGTTTTGTTTATTTTTGTCCTCGGGGGGAACAAACAAAAAAGACAAAAAAAAAAAANTATTATCCATTTGATATGTGAGTTATAAGAAACATGTAGTGGTTCAACCTGAATATGATAAATACTAAGGTTTATGAAAATATTGATTGATTTTATATATACATATTATTGGTATTATTATTCATTTGATATATGAGTTAAAATAAAGAAAGCATGTTATTGCTCAACCTGAATATAATAAATATTGAGGTTGATCAAAATGTTAATTGCAAAAGAAATATTCTGCATTCAGTTCTGGCTAACTTGTTCTTTAAAATACGGTAAATTGAGCTCCATTTCAAACGAAAGGCTGTTTACATTTGCTTGAAGGTTGAAACATTTTATTTTGGAAAAGAAAAAGAAAAAGAAAAAGAAAAAGAAAAAGAAAAAGAAAAAGAAAAAGAAAAAGAAAAAGAAAAAGTTCAAATTTATACATTTCTCTCTCACACTTTTTTTGGTTTTGGAGCCTGAAAGTGATTGTTGAATTCTGTGTATAATGACAAAATTCCACTCCAAATCATAATTTCCAGATTCTCATGAAGCCAGTTACTGAGTCTTGCTCTTTTCCAACAACAACATCTGCCTTTTGTAGGTTTTACGCATTTTTTTTCCTATGTACTCTGTAAGCAGAAAAGCTTTGTTGACTTAAGGCTGAGGATTATTTATGTGTAGGACCCTAACTCTAAATTAATTTTCTTTCCTTATATTTGAAACATTTTAATATTGCCCGTAATCTAAACTCCTCTAAGTGATCTCAGTAATTATCCTGCAGTGGCAAAGGGAAGTTCTTAGTGATCCATGGTTGTTTTTTCTAACTCTCAATCTTTGACTTCTCTGAGCAATGTGTTACATTTCCCAGTAACTGGGAACTACAAAGATGTGGAATAATCTTGCCACTATAGATTCAGCTACAAAGGTATACATTATTTCTTAACTCTATAAACTGTGAGTAGATTTTTTTCCTAGCTTGTATATACTTATTTTATGCCTTATTGCTCTGGTGGCAAATTTTAATATATTTTTATTTCCAATGTTTTATTATGTTTGCACTCAACTGAGTTAGAGACCAGAATGGGTGATTGTTATACAGTAGTTTACTTTTAAAAGAAATAGGGCTTCTCAAGCAGCTAATACAGGAAGATGTATCACCAGCTTGAATAATTGTGACAACCATAGACGGTATCAGTGTCTGTTTGTTTGCACAATACCCTACTGCATTAAGAAAGCCATCCCAGCTGTCTTGGGCTCTGGAGTCACCCATTTCATCACTTGACACTGCAGCAGATGTTATGGATTGATAACAGACTTCACTTCATTCACTCCACATCTAAGATTACCTCTGGAAAAAAAAAAAAAATCAACAATTTATTCTCTTTTGCAGCATTAAACGGCTCCTTTTGGGCTTTGAAAATATGTGTTTCATTTTTTATTTTATTTTTTTTATTATTTAACACATTCACAGTGGTGGGTATGTATCTTAGTACCTCCAGAAAGAGAAAGATGGAGATATATTTAATGATTTAATTACATTAAGTCTTGAGCAGGTTTTAGGATTATGCGTTACATTCCCATTATATTAGATGCCTTACATTTTCAGTGCTAGTATGTAAATACAACATGTTCATTGTGTTTGAGGCAGAAACACCAGAGAGACCAAGCACTTCAGTTTTTGGTCTAGTAAATGAATAGTGATATTTGGATGTATGTATGCATTACTCCTGGTGATGCTGGGCATTGTATTTTATTGGAGATACAGTAGGTGAATATGTAATTAAATATCATACTGTCTAGCATGTAAGTGACCAAAAAATGTATATTTGGGGTGGGGCAGGTGCCCATTCACTTTTTAAATTGTAGCCAATGCAAGAATTGTATAAAATACATAGATGGAATGAAATGCATGGTGCTGTCCTGACATCTCCTGCAACCTAAAACATACGGTTGATGACAGTCATGCGACTCTCTTCTCTGTCTTTGAAGGGGCTTGGGCAGCTGGTGTCTTTTGTGGGACTGTGCCAGACATACAGCGAATATGGTGTCCTGTAAAAGTTAAAGGGGTACAAACGAAAGCGCTGAGGCTTGGTTTCACTCTGTTGACTTTGGACAGTTACATGAATCACCCGAAGTGGGAGCACAGTCATCTTGTATTCCTTGTACGGCTGCTGGAGAGATGCCCTGGGCAGGCTGGGTTACACCCTGGAGAAGCTTGCGTCTCTTAGCAGCTGTAGGGGCTCCCAGGGTCCAGCTTGGCTCAACCAGTTCAGTAGCTGGAAATAGGTGGGAGAGATGCAAGGGTAAGCATGGGATTCCAGTGAACGCTAAGGGAAATATTTCCAAAGTTTGCATTCATATTATGTGTTATTTGGATGCTGAATTCCCCTAGACACTTTGAAAATCATAGTATAAAACACCAAAACATCCCTTGAGAGCCCCTCAACACCTAGTTTTAAATTGCTCTGAAGTATCTAATTCTTTGGCATACAACAGTATTGATTTCTGCTAGGACAACTGATAAACTTCCTGATCATAATGTGTCCAACACTGCCTTGATGGCTGATATGGTAAAGCAGTTCTTGACTCCTCATCATTTACAACCTGGCAAACCAAATGAGATGTTTCAAGGGCCGCAAGGAGGCCTAATCTGAGTGCCTGCTTGTGGGAATACAAAAAGCATATACTTCACATAAAAGCAATTTTCCTGTAAATTTTCAAATCACACTACAAAATTGACACCATCTTGACAAACTGGTTGTAAGAATGACTAGTATAAGCAACTTCTGCCACCCCACTGTTTACTTCTGAATAAAGTTCCCCAGCAGCTATTTCATCTGTACCATACAAAAAGGTAATAAAAACAAGCCAGATAAGTGAAGCTTTCAGTTTCAATTAATATGTGTAAAGTTCAGTAAAGTGGTAAGGCAGCTGAAACTGAGATAGCATGAGAGATGCTTTTTGTGGCATTTCTGCTGAGAGCTCCACAGAGCTTAATGCCTGTCACATTCTTCAAGTCTGAAAGAAGTTTACTAATAGTTTGTAGTTTACAAAGTTTAAAAATATTTAGAATTTTTTTTTTTCCTGAACAGGAAATAGTACATTTCTCAGTCTAGTGAGGAGCCAATAATATTTCTTAATATGAATAAGACCAGGCAGATTTTTTTTTTTTTTTTCCCAGGTATAAATGAGGTTAATTTACCACATCTTTATTCCTAGTTCTTACTTTCTTCAAAATCTTTGAAGCATGACTCTGTGATGATGGAAATTTTAGCAGAACCATTTTTGTATAGCTGTTTTTTTTCACACACACAAATTACTGCAAGAGCCAGAACAACATATTATGACTCTGCAACCTTCCAAATTCTCCCTGCTAGCAATAAAATAGCCGTTGCTAGATGTAACAGAAATTGGTGTGGGGGACCTCAAGAAAAGGGTGAATTCTAGATACAGTTTCTGAACATCTGCAATTCTCTGTTTCACACAACTGCAGAAATACATGTTCTCGTCTGATAAAAGACTTGGCAGAGAAAAGCAAGTAGATTTCTCTCCCACCTCACATATAATGAAACATTAATATAAAGTCTCAATGAAGCTTTTCAACTGAGGAAAATACAGAAAAAAATCATTATATAAAGTCAAAGCCTGCAATTCATTTTGTCTACAGTAGAAAGACATGCAACAGTAACTTACTGTAGGTAACATTTCATAAGTTAATATCTAGATCATTATTCTTGTGTATGTTTCCTGGAAAGAATGTTAGGTGTTTTTCTTTTTTTCTTTTTTCTTTTTCTTTCCTTTTTTTTTTTTTTTTTCTGTGAAATACATATTCAGTTAGCTTATGAACTTTCGATTGTTATTGCTTGTATTCTGCCTATTGGACTCTTCTGAGAAGCAACTGCTGAAGTCAAACTACTGAATTGAACTCAGTGGATATATTCTCACTTACTCCTGTACTGTGGGAATTTGAATGCCTGCCTCTTCAGCTACTTCTGTGCTAGTTGTTAAGTATGAGTGTTTACTACTTATAGTAAACACTTCTACTCTATGCTACTCTGTAGTAAACCCTCCTTTTACCTTCCAAATTTGTCCACCTGAGTGTTGATACCTTTGACCACTTCAAAACATTCACCTTCCAGCATGCTCCTTTTTGTTGTTCATGGTGTTTGCTGCTGAATCAACCACACAGACCTTAAGCAAGGAAGACTGCCAGCATCAACATCCCCAACTCCATTTCTCTGTTTTCTGGCCACTTATACCTCACTTCTAGCTCATATCTGTAAGTAGGAGAAGCAGTGGGTGAAGAGCAAGCTGCCCTCAGCCTGACTCTTGAAATGTCCTTGCTTGGCAGTGCCAATGGGTTTGCATGTGACCAGGAAAGGATAATCTCTGTTTTTCAACACAAGAATATTTAAAAGTCTGTGATTAGAAAGCAAATCTGTGCTCCTAACCACTTCCTGTGCAATTCCAGTTTTGCCAGGCATACAGTGTGCAGCTATCAGGACTGAAGTGCAGTTGTTCCTTTACCTGCACGAATTCTGAGCCCTAAACACCACACATAAACTGCATTACCTATGCACAAATAAATAAATAAATAAATAAAAATTAAAAAAAAAAACAGTAACTCATCAGGTCAGCATGTGATTAAGTGTAAATCAGTGGAAATGTGAGCAAGACTGCCCCTTATCAAGTTGCTGGAGCTTGGATGGTGGCTGTGTATCCCTGTGAAAGCAAGGAAGATGCCAGATGAAAAGACTTTCATGTTTTTTTGAGGACATTCCTCCATCCCTCACTGCTTACAGGTGCATATTTTTGGCAGCTTTGCTACATACTTCATTTCAATGAAGTCCTGCCATCTTTACCATTCTCCTCATCCATTGCTCATATCCTACAGAAATGTATCCATTCTTTGCACACATCTCATATATTTCCACAGGTTAGAACATATTTCTTCCGTTCTTGCCCTCCCTAAAAATTAAATTTTGCACACACTTTTGGACTCAGGATCTAGAAGAAAGCAATTGTTGTCATGATCAAAGTGAATCTTTCACTTTTGTCATTTCTCTTCAAATAAACTTTAACTCCACTGTTCCTGTTTAGTAAACAGTCTGCAAATTATGTATATCAAGAAAACCTGAAAGGATATGTATCTATCCGAGAAAATTTAAAACATTAAACTACTAAACTGGTATAGCTCAGTGGAGACAGCCTTTTTAGGGGGGGACTATTTGTTCCATATTGTATTACAGGCACCAAAAGAGTACCAACCCTTTGTGCTTTTGTGTGCACAGGTTTTATATTTGAATAAATCCATTGCCTGTGGTGGAGTAATGCCTGAAACACATCATTGTCACCAAGGGGAGAATCAGGTGCCTGTAATAATGTTTGCAATAAGAAACAATTAATTCTTCATTGAATAAGTCAGAGAAAGGTCAAAAGGGATTCCCTGCTGACAAAGAAAACAACATATATGCCCCTGTTTGGAAATCCTTTTTAAGATTGTTAGAAGATGGTTAATATATTTTTCTCTGTTAGTTTTCAGCACTTATTGTGGAAAGGACTTTTAGTTTTACATTGGATCCCATCAGATGGAAAACAAAGCAAATGTTAATAATTAGTAACATATTTCTTTAACACGCTGAATACGTAAATCCTCTTAAATCATACCTGAATCTTATGCTTCTTATGGCGGTGGTATAAATAGCTGGAATTTTNAAACTATTTGCTACTGGAAGGTCTTTGAGAAACTCTTTTCAGGTTGTATAAGAAATCTGTAGAAAGAAGAAAAGATAAACAAAGTTGTTCTGGGATCCATGCTAGCACCCTACCAATGAGAATCTTTAACAAGTCAAATGTTCCTTTCTTTCATTTTTGAAAGGTCCATATGACCCTATCTGGGCCTTGGCGATATATGCATACCATCTGTATTATATTTCAACACTCTGTTCTGTAGATAATAGGTAAATGTCATATTTTATGATTGTCATCCATTCTTTTATCCATGTTAAAGCAACTAATGTCAGAAAATTGGTTGGATTTTTTCTTCTATTTTTGCTCTTGAGTTCCACGGAACAGCTGATGCAAGCCAACACAGAATGAGAAGAGAAGCTGAGGACAAAAAATGTGAGACCAAATTATACCCGAATAATAAAAGTGAAGCATAGGTTGTAAAACTTGACATGAATACTGTATACATTTCTTATTCTAAGGCTTGCTACTATGTCAGAGAACTGAGAAAGCTATGGCATTTCTTCTCAAGATTTTGTTGTAGTTAGAAAAAAAAAAGTAAAAAAGTCATTTTTTTTTTATCAGCAGAACATGAAGTCCTCAGAACAGAAGATCTGGAAATATCAATCCAGCATTGCAGTACAATAGAAATTATAACTGTGGTGTGAGGTGACTTAGATGAAAGGGAAATATATTTGGAGGTCACATCACCCATCTTTACAATCTCTTTGATGTAAATTTCATGAAAACAAGATAATGTAACACTAGTGACATGGTGTGCAGTTATTTTAGGTATGTAGCTAAAAATACAGGAGAAAATGGGAATGCCAAATTGTGTTATGGAAAAAGGAGTTCAATAAGAAAAACAACAAGTAAAAACAAACAAACAAACAAACAAAACAACAACAACAACAACAAAACTTTGGTTCTGATGTTCAATGGGGGAAAAAAAAAGGAAGAGATTTTTTAAATCTGAAGTGCCATTGGAATCAGAATTTTAATAAAATGTGATTAGTTCCACAGGATGGATGGTGTTCTTTCCTTACTAGCATTAGCAGTTTAAAACGAGGTACCTAAAATAACATTCATCCCATTCAGCTCTGTATAACAATAGCTGCTCAAGCTACCATTTTAAGCTCCATCTTTAATCAATGGAAAGAGATAGGCACCCCAGAAACTAGTTAGTGCCAACAATCTTATAGGAAGTATTGCCTTCTGGAGGAGAAAGTGAGATAACCTCAGAGGTTAGAAGCAACCAGTAGATCCTTGGTCCTCATGGACTTATGGATTCCATTAAAAAAAACATTGGGAGAACCTATTACCACCAAAAACAAAAGCCAGTGTCCCATGAGCTTCAGTGAAAAAGCAGGGGGTCTAAGAAAAGGTCTTGTTTGAAGTAGTCAGAGGTATTGGAATACTATAACGAAGTACAGAAGAACCCCAGCACCTAGATGCACAGTTCATGTAGGACCATGTGTAGGTTGCATAAGTCAGAGCTAGGAAACGTGAAGTTTTCTGAAGTCTGCTCTCATGAAGACACTGACAGTGATGCGGAGCAGTACTAGCCATTAGAACGCTGTAGGCATGGGCACAAGCAGAATTCTGGCCGCCAGAACACCATTTGGTTTCTTACTCTTCTCAGTAATTGAACTGTCCTAGTATGAGCAATTCAGCCGCTTTTCACTTTGAAAACTAAAATGCATACTTTGGAAAAGAATAACATCTCATGAAATTTGACTCCTTTGACCATTTTCTTAGAAGTTTTCACTCACCTTTGCATGATTAGAACAAGGAGAGTGCAGAGATTGTGCACTGACCTGGAATGATCTTTATCTCCTTTGAGGCAATAAAATTTCTGCTGTGTGATCAGGACGTTCTGGGAAACTTACCTCAAGCCCACATATAAACAATATACTGGGAGCTAGGAAAAAAAAATAAATAAAGCAGAAGCTGAAAATATGTTTTCTTCAGAAAAATATTTGAGAAATTTGAGAACAAATTTGAGAATTTGAACAGCGAAGAGTCCTTATGCATCTGTTGTACTGAAATTTCTCCATGCTGTGTTGAACAAGAGTAACATGGCTTCCTGTGCTCCAGCATTTTTCAGTTTCCGCTTGTCATCCACAGAGATTGTGTCTTTCCATTTGAATTTGCATGGTCCTTAATGTACCAGAACCTCATATTCGACCTCTCAATCGTAACATGCAAAACAAATGTGAGCCTTGCCATGGTTCTGTACAGCAAAATGACTACAATTGTTCTTAACCTGAGCGCTCTTTAGAAGCTCAGCTAATTAGTGTGATGGAAGCTCCTTGGGAAGACCCTTGGATAGAAACTGGAGAAAGGTAGAGATGGGAAATATCTTGAAATAACTTCTCTCCAAACCTTCGAGTTCACAGTAGCTGCTCAAGGCACTATGATGAGGAGTTCAAGTCAGCACTCTTTGACTCTTTATATTTCAGAAAGGAGATTAAGGTAGTACTCCAGCAAACTAATACAAGTATTACCAAATTTTCATGTTTCCAGGGATATTACCCTGACACAAGTGAAAATAAAACATAGTCCTTTGATCAGAATAAACTGAAATCAACTGCTTAATCTAGGGAGGAATTTAGTCACCTTATTTGTACATAACCTAATAATTCTAATAAAGTACAAAGATCTTCATAATTAGCTGAGTGAAGACACTATTAAGGTTCACTTCAAAGAAATAGCTGATTTTGTTTTTCTTCAATGGATTACTCTCCACAGACAGAGTGATTTTTTTTCTGCTATCTAGCATGTGACTCTATTAAGTGATAGCCATATTTATGATAGTTACCCTCCTTCAGAAATTATTTTCATACAATTACAAATCTCAGAGCATGAAAAACAATAAATGAAAAATCATTTAGCATGGGCCAACATTTCTTAAAAAAAAGAGATAATCACAGTTAATACTGATCACATCAGTAATTT
>VXAL01018437.1:23663-46853 GCA_013399475.1 Chauna torquata
GAATGTGAATACAGGCTTTGAATCAAGGGAGAATACTCTGCTTACATGACTGCAGAGCCAGGTTTGTTTGCAGTCAAAAGGAAAAGAGCTAGACCAGGTTCTGGTACATGGAAACAGAGCTCTGGTGTACCTTCTTAACCCCTCCATCACTGAATTGTCCTTGCATAGATCTAATTATAAATCAGTTTCTCCCAGAAGTGTAATGGTTGCATGGGAATGTGTGGGCCTTTCCAGAAGCGACAAGCTGGTGCTCTTTTGGTCTTATACAAATACATGATCCTGATAAGAAACTGGGTATCTGTTTCTTCAAAGCAAAAGGAAACATTTAAGCCTTTATTAGGAAATGGAAATATAATGATGATCATCTCTGGAGAGCTACATAGACTTTCTTTGTTCTTTATTCATGTATCTGATGTGTGATTCATAGCATAGATGCAGATCTTAGTCCCCCTGGAAAAAAAAAAAAGAAGAGACCTCTTAGATATTATCCCCTGACACTACCAAAATGCAAAAGCCATCTCATGATGATAATGCTACGGAAACTGGAACTCTGAGGTTTAAGTTTGAATCAATAACAGAGGGCATGGCTTTGACCAAGTTACCAAAATTTCTCCTATTCCACATCTCACTTGTGTATAAAATAAGCATATTTGAATACCCTGTCTTACATGAGTGACATACTACTTTTTTTGCTAAATGATTTTTATCAATGCAAGACAGAAACTTATATTCTGGCCTTTTTGTACATATAAATAAAGGGAATTGTTAATTTTCCATCAGAGAAATGCTCAGAAATGCAAACCCTGACTGCCAGTCCCCTGTCTCCTCCACCCCCCTTTGAGATCTGTAGATGCAAAATGTATAAATCGCACTCCAAGGCAATGGCCATGTCTTCACATGGGAACGCATCCAAGAGGTGGGAGATATGTCAAAAGACAGCAGGTGTTCAGAATTAAGAAATCCTGTTGAGTCAGGTTTGTTATCAGTAGAATGATGTAATGAATTCATGAGCTGCAGAACACATGCATATTTGCCATAATGCTTTGCTATAGAAACACCAGCTTCTAACACTTGGGATAAAGAATCTGTCTCCCAGTTAATTCTTGAATTAAGGCTCTTATTTCACCCGTGGGGTAAATACTAGATGGCCGACTTGTTACAATATGTATATTGCAGAAAGGGGAGATCACAGCTCTCTGCCCCCTCAGATTGCCATCCGTTTTGCTCAGATGGTGTTAAGACAAGAAAGCACTTCTTGCGCAGTAAGTGGGGTTATATTGTACTGACTCATGCAGGTAATTGTAGACTGACATAAGAACGCTTTGGAGAGCCCTGTTCAAGGCTGAAAAGGCTGAATTAAGGCTTACCTTTACGCCCATGTCCAGAACACTGAGTGCTAAGCTCATATGTTATTGCAGCAGCATATCACATGTTCAAAAAATAAATATTTCTCTGGTTCTTCAGACTGGGAAAAGAAAGGAAGTTTGAACATATGAGCTATATATAGTCAGTACATGGAAATGGCTTGGATTTGCAGAGAAGTTGAAGGCTTGGAGAAGAAATTGCCTCAGGCATGAGTACAGAACAGCCTTTTTAAGGTAGGTAACTAAGAAACTGTAGTACTGTGGAATTACAGAGGGCATAGTACTTCTGCTATTAAAGGTCCCGATTTGATACAGAACAAAATGTCTGTGTGTAAAATCCTTGTGTTTGAAGAATCAGAAAACTTGTAATGAGGAAAATTTCAACATCTCAAAGAGTTAAGAGCGATGATCTCTTTTAAGGAAGAAACATTCTCTAAACAGCGAAAAAACACTTAGTTCAGGTGAAGAAAAGTTGTTTTCTATTAAGTTCTTTTCCATTAAATTCACAAGTACTATAAGCCTTTCTGTAAATATCTTTTCATTAAAATCATATTTAATAAGCCAAAATGACTTAGAAGATGAAATCTGTAGCATATTATTCATGAAAGTGAGCCTAACTGCATGACATGGATTCTAAATTCCCCCACCCAGTGCTGTAACACTGGTTTAAACAGAGATGGCAATTTTCACTAGTCTGCAGAGTCGATGGGATTTCCCATGTTTTATGAGAATGTTAATCAGTGTCATAACTCTATCAGTGAGAAATACAAGAAAGTCTGGACAAAGGAGAGAATCTCATATCTGGGAAGCTCCCATTGCCCTCAGGAATATCTACAAAGTTTGAATCTTGCTTTCACTAAACCCAATGAGACTTTAATCTCGATGACTGTAAAAAGCCTAGTGTCTAGTCACTTCAAGCAAGGGAAGAACTGTTCTTACTGTC
Source organism: Chauna torquata (assembly GCA_013399475.1). Classification (NCBI taxonomy): domain Eukaryota; kingdom Metazoa; phylum Chordata; class Aves; order Anseriformes; family Anhimidae; genus Chauna; species Chauna torquata. Next base: position 25,971 of record VXAL01018437.1, read on the forward strand.
CACGTTATATCTTTTATTCTGAAATAGTTTTCAGTAACTTCCTAGATTATCTTTTTTCTAACAGAAAAAAAAAAAAAAACTTCTAAAAGAATTGAGTTAATTAAAATATAGCAATACATCTCTGATTTACACAAAACCCATTGTGTATTACTAAATGTTGGGTTTGCAGCTTAGGGATATGAATTTTATTGGTAGAATTGATACAGCTGATAAACGCTTTACCTTTCAGTTTAGGATCTCTGGTTCATTTTCGTTCGGTCCAACATATTGAAACAACAGTGAAGTAAAAACACTTTTTTCCCCTGTTTCTCCACGTCATGGATATAGCTAAGGACCTTCAGGGTATGACTGAACTAACTGAGATTTAACTCCATTGACTGTGCAGGAGACCTGCAGCATCTTCTTTCAGTTAGATGGGCTGAATTAGTAAATAAACAAGTCTGATCTTGTGTAACAGAAGTCACCATGTCTCCAACTCTCCCTTTTGCTTTAAATATGTATCATCTGTAAAGCCTCTTGATTAATACTTAGGTTTTAATTTTCAGCCTCCAGATGTGTCACAAATATAAGCTGTGATGACACATCTCATATTCTGCTGTTGACATTGCGAGCAGATGCTTTTCTCTTGGTAAGATTACCTCAAAATATTCGAATAAGAAACTGCAGAAGATTTGCATATTACAACTCAAAGTGAACCCTGTTATTCTTATCACCCTCATCTTCCTCCTAGCTACCCTCTTGTAATACCATGACCTCCTACATTGATGAATACTGCAAGAGCAGAGAGGTAGATATTAAAGGTGTAGGTCTGGCTTTTCTGAGGTCAATGATTGTTTTGCCAACAACTTCAGTAGATCCACAGAGTCATTTCATGGAATAATTTGGCATCAGTCCTGCATACAGTTACAAATGAATATATCATACCTCCTACTCAGAAGTCCGATTAAGGTTGGTTCTGTATGTAATTACAACCCCTTCCACTGAATGCTGTCAAAGATCTATAAGCATAGATATTTGTTGCTCTGGTTGGTGAGGACATCAGAATGCCTTAGTACGTATCTAAAAGGCAATGATGCAGATACTCCTAGAAATTCAAGGCACTATTTGAGTATAAGGAAAGGATTATTGAACCATAATCTTATCTTTTATCCACGGCAACATGAATGAAGCCAATAGAAATTATTATTATTATTATTGTTATGTCTACGTAAGTAACAACTCCAATATAAAAACCTCTGAAAGAAGTGGACCCATCACAACTGATTCTTCTTTGGTTTTTTATATTTCATTTTTGACCCATAAAGCAAGGTGAAATAAAGATTCCATCTTGTTTCTGTCATTAAAAATGAAGGAAAAATTGTTTCTTTATTTCAGTTAAAGCTCTGCTTACCTAAGGGCTGTAGAATTCAGTCTGCCACTCATACCGTGTAACTCCAGAGCATATTTACTCTGTAATGTTGGTGATACTCATTTGAGAACAAAGGAGCTTCATCTTGTAGAGATGTGGTGATATTGCCATGAGTAAACCAGTGCAAGGAAATTGCCAAATTTGGATATTAACAAAATCACAGTTCTCTGTAGAATGGAAATTCTTTTCTGTTAATTTTCACAAGATGGAGAGAAAACATTTTAAAATATGAGTAAAGATGATCCCACAGGGCATGTTTTCCACTTTCTTCAACATCAGTTCCCTCTGATCTTTTTTTCTTCAGTTACCAGGCTCAATAGCAACAGGGGCAGCAGATGCCAGCCTGTCAATAGGAACTTTGAGAAACATAACATACATCACTGAAGCTACACAGTGCAAAATATAGAGCCATACACACAGAAATGTCTCATTGAATGTGGGGAAGGCAGAATTTAAAAATTCCAATTCACCAAGCCATGGAGAATATACAACAATAGTTTTATTTTCCTTGATAAATCACAGTACAGCTTTTCTGATTGGGAAGAAAGAGTGTACAGACTTCGCCATGACTGTAGCATGAGATAACTCAATGTAAGGAAAGCATAAGGAAAATAATTTGCTTCAAAAACATAAATCTGTACCTCTAAATATCAAAATTATTCATTACATTATTATTTTTATGTTTACAGTTATGTTGTATGGCTATCAGTTTTTCATATTCTGTTAAAAACACTCATAAGCTGTGGTTTTGTGTTATTGTTGAGACACTACAGAGAGATTAAACTGAGACTGGTCTAAGAATCATACTTGAACTAATAACTGAACCTTCCTATCTGAAATCTTTATCCTGACTTTTTTTTTTTTTTTTTTTTTACAGAAATGATGTTAATCCTTTAGCCCCCACTAGAGAAGGAAAAAAAAAAAAAAAAAAAAAAAGTTTTTGTTTATGCTCTTTTCTGCTAATTTACCTAGGAGAACTCTGGAAGCATTGAAAACCGCTTCAGGAAACTTATGCCATCTGACCTTATTTCATGTGTTCCCTCTTATGAGCTGGAACAAAGGAATGGGCTGGGTGGAATTAAAGAGTGGAGTGTGTGTGTGTGCATGTGTGGTGCATGTGTGTCTGTGTGCATGTGTGTATAAAGAAGTGGTGATCAGACTTTGCTGATAAGAGAAGCCAGTGGTGCTTCTGGGTGATGTGTGTATTCAACTCCAGGCTGACTCCTCTTATGCTAATACAGCCAATTTCCTCTTTTATTTCATTTCTGGAGCCTGAATCTGTGATCTCTGATAAGGTTCCCAAGGATACCGCCTTCACTCACAAATGGGCAAGTAAAGGGGGGGCAGGTGACGGAGACGTGTAACTCGCAGAGAGCACTAGTGGATGAATAATTTAAAACTCTGCCCGGAGATTTGAGGCAAAACGGAGAGATAAGAGACACCACAGGGTCTTCTCTGTTTATTCAGAGCTTCATCTTCCAATGACAAGTGACCTCTGAGGTCAAGGGCATTATGGGAAATGGAGCCAACAGTGGGAAAAGGTACTACATCCCAGAAGGAAGTAATGATTCACTTTGTGTCAAATGAAAAATTGATCCTTTTTTTCCTGCTTCACAATTTTTCTCTCTCCCAGTTTTCACAGAGAAACTTTGGGCCCAGTGCTGACACAAGTCTGAACTGCAAGCACAGATCACAAACAAAATGGCTGGTAGCAATGGGATTGCACCAGTGTGAAACTGGTGCAAGATAAGAATCAGGACCTTTGTTTAAGCAGCATGCTGTCTGTGTCTGTACACAGGGAGTCTGCTTTGCTAGCAGATTTATCAAATCAGATATGAATAAAGTCAATACCTCAGAAACATCACAGGCTCAATCCACCTCAGGTAAATTGCTGTTTTTCACTGGAGCTACCTTAATTTACATCCTCTCAGAATCTGCCCTCATATTTTTAAACAAAACACTCCCTCCTAACAGATTTAAACCTTTATTTCATTTATTTCATGTTAGCCTAAGAGTATTTACAGTCATGGTTTTATTTGGTGTTTACAAAGAAGTCAAAGAGCCAAATATTCTCAAGAAACACATGGTCTTCCTTGGGCCTTATACAAAAAAGCTATGCACATTCACAAGCTTGGACTCTCATTGTTGCCACTTTCTTTTGAGAAATCCTGAACTTGATGCCTCTTCTACAATTAGAAAAATCTGAAGCTGTTCACCCTGGTCATATTTATATTGTTAGCTTTAGGATCTTACAAATTCTGACAGCAAGAAATATCCCTAGAAGAGCTCTGCTCCACATTATCAAAACCTTCTGCTCGGTCATTCCTATTTGTTTCAATATAATGTAGCCATGACCTCTACATCTGAAAAGGCGAAGTCAAATGTTTCTCAGTGCTGGTTTACATTTCCCTGCCTCTTAAACTGCTGTTTCTGCTTTCCTCTGTTTGAATGGTACCCGTGTTTTCATTCCTGAGCAATCACATACCTTTTATCTTTTTAGATAAACATGAAAACATACTAAGGTCACTGCCCGGTGAGAAGTTAAGATTTTGCGTGACTGCCACCCAGTTGTACCATATATGCATTTCTCTTCCAATTCACCCACTCCCACCGTAAGCCAGTCCCATCTCAGAAATGTTTCTCGCAGGTTTTGGAACCGTTTGGACAAGTCCTGAGGTTGACTCACATCACACCTCGCTTACTAGTTAACCTAACCCAAGCACAGAGCAATGTGTTGGGCGGCAGCAACCTGCCTGGACTTCTGGCATGACTCACACCCAGCCATCTTGCCCACTCCTTTTCATGTCCTTGTTTTCATACTCAAGCCCTGATGAAACAAATGTGCTCATAGGTCTAAACCTGAACATCTCACCCACAAAAGCCACACCACTGGGAGGGCTTGAAGGAGTTAGGTGAGCCATATAGCCCTGATGCTCTTTATGTTCACAACAGACTTTATCCATGGGGGTCCTGCTTGGGTTCATCCAGCTTTGCCAAAGATAGCTACTGCCCCATTTATACCAGTATGACTAAATGCAGTGCTCACAGTCTGAGCTGGTGTTGCACTGGGACAAGTGAGATGGGAACCAGCCCTCCTGGTCTCTCAAGGGTGTTTCTCCCTAGCTATGAGTAATGGTGGTGGGTAAACAAAATATTCTCCTTCATGTTGTAGGTGAGAATAGGGAGGTGAGGGATGTAGATACTGACTTCATTTTAAATCATTACACCCATTCAGTAATGGGTTTTTGCTTTGGAGGGCAGGATAACAGCACTGGTACTAAATGGTTGAATACTATAATGGCCAACTATGTGTATAATTTTATGTCTCAAGACTAAAGTATATGTTTGTACATGTGTATACTTATATACCAGCAAAGTCTAGAGTATTTCAAGACATTAGATCTAATTAAGGTAGAAATGCATGCATATCCACATTATATCTAAAGCAAATGTGTCCTAGGTCCAGTTCAGAGCCATAGCCTTAAAATTTGTGTTGGCCATTACTACTTAAACTGTATCTCTCAAAGGCAGAGTGGAGGTCTCACTTTTCTTTTGAGATGCAGTTATAGTTTACAGTCCAAAATTCACTCCCTTTTTCATAGAATAAGAAAGTAATTAGAGAAAATTCACAGGATGTGAGAGGTTCTGGTTCAGTTCCTTCTTCTGCTCAAGAGGGTCCAAAGCCACACATATTTTGGCTTGGGTACATGTTTGGAAAAAATGTTCAAGATTTCTGTCAAAGAAAAGAGGAAATGCATTTTTTCCCATTAATAGTTTAGTAAAAAAGGCATATCTAGTTGCTGGAGCAGCACTCAGAACTCATGCCACCTCCTCAAAAAGGTGTCCTAAGCACTCTGTGGCTCCTCAATTATTTCCTGTGAAGTGGAACCACTTCTAATGGAGGCCGAATTGACGGAACCTGTACATTGGAGGTTAAATAATCTCTGAGGGAGGAATTATAAGAACAGTCTATTAAACTAAGTCAACCATTTCTTGAGATGAGCTCAATTTCTGAGATGTTTTATGACAGTAGAATGATGATGCCCCCATATTTCTTAAGCAACGTGATGGTCAGTGCCACATTTTGTTGTTCTAACAATGATGAAAGAACATTTAAAGTACTGGATCCCCTGGAGTACAGAGAGGGGGAAGGTTCAGATCACACATCCTAACAGGACTGAGACATGAACCACTGAAGTGTTTAGCATGGACATGAATGAAAAATTTTCTTCGGAGGACAGGAAGCACCACTCTGGGTTTGGTGGAAAGTGGCCCGCAAAAGTTAGTCTTGATACACCAAGATATTAAAAGTTTATCAATCTCCTTTTACTTTTTCTAGTTTGGGTGGTTAAATGTTCTCTTCAGTTTTGAAGCTGTGAGTTGCTAAATATTAAACCCCAGAGCAACAACAACTCTCCCAAGTGAAAGGTATCCTGTATAAGTTTTAGGCTTAAATCATCAGAATCAGCGATGTTACAGAATCTTGCATTAAATCTGAAATACTGCATTCACAGTAACATTTCTGGTAAATTTTGGAAAAAAAGATTCATTCATGAGAATGCTTTTTCTTACCTGTTTACAAATCAAAAAGAAAAAAAAAAAACGAAAAAAAATGTTATGTGGAAAATCTAACACCTTTTACGCTAGTCTAAGAGGCTCTTTTCCAATGAGCTGACCCCTGTCTCCCTTCACCCCACCCCAACCCTGATACTGATTGAATTAACTTATAGAAAAAATAAAATCATTATACTGTTTAGAATCTGTCGCTTACAATTTCCTTCTTATCCACATGCTATAAACTTTAGAAAAAAATGTATTCTGATTCTGTTCTGAGTAATTGCCAACGGGGAAAAAAATGTTCCAGATGTTATTCAGTCCTGTTTGTTTTATCGCACTGCAGTGAGGATGGTTATGGCACATCCATTGCTGAATGGGAGGATGGATCAACATGATAAAATGAAAAATGGAACCAAAATGAAAACAGGCAGAGTCTGGGTAGAAGTTTTTTTAATCTCTGGCTTATTTTTAAACATCACTGAATATCCCCTCTTCCAGATTATGGTTAGTACAGGAAATTAAAGTTTGAAGAGACTGGTCCAAGACTGGACCTGGTTCAATGAGATGATTCATACTTCTGTAATAAGTGTTGATGGTTGAATCTTGGACCCATTAAATTCAATGTCAGGCTCAATGATTTACTCAAGTGCTACAGTTTTCTGTCTCTAGCAATCTATTCTGCATTTTATAAAAATGGGAAGAAGAAGGACTGCAGACTTTAAATAATAGAAATATGACTGTATATCAGCTTTTTTTTTTTTTTTTTTAACATATATACAGCAGGTAGGAATAGGACTCCTGAATCCTATTGACATACCATGTTTAGAAGACAGATTCAGCTTTTACTGCTGAACAGACCTTTCAGACATTTGAAATTGGTTCACCCAGTGGTGAGATGATTTCTGAAATGAAAGGTCCCAAATGGAGCATAAAAGTGAGAGATAGGATGTACCACAAACTAGGAGTTCCTTTTGATTCCACCTCCTGCAGAAAGAACAGTAGCAGGAAATAATGTTATATTCTTTCCTTTCATTTACATCAGTTTTACACTGACATAACACCATTCAGCTTGGTAGAGCTACTCCTGATTTATGATGAGGTAAATGAAAGCAGAGTCAGACCCCAAAGGAATATAATACAGACCACCTGTTTTGAAAGAACAACTGGGCTAAGAAATGACTTATATACTGTACATATAAGAAGCATGTGAAAAGGCACGGTGAGAGTAACAAAAGCCTTCAATTATCCAGGCCTAGACTGGATTACATTAAGTGGAGGAAATAAGGTTGGCAGTATGTTTGTGGATCTGGGACAGGATTGCTTCCTAATTCAATATGTGCCACGACCAACCAGGAAGGAAACTGTATTAAAGTTGTGATTAAGCACTAAAGGGGCATGATTGAATACCTTCCCTCCCTTTCAGAGGTAGGGGAGAAGCAAAGATCATGAGCTCAAAAGCTCAAGAGCGAACTAAGCAGAGAAGATGATGGTAGGAAAAGTGACCCAGCTGCTGAATTTTAGAGAGTTTAATGTAGGAAATAGTTGCTATGCACTGGTTTGTTAAACATGTATATTTGGCTTCTCTTAAGGTGATTACACGCCTTGATACCACTAAAAACAAGCCATTGTAAATTCACAGACTGTGACAAAATCTGCAGTTCGTTTACAATAAAAGTAAAATTCATAAGGAAGGCTGCAAAACCAAATAAAACAAATGAAGTCTCATCTACACATAACTTTTTAATAGGGGTAGCTGTACTAAAGAACTTTCATTGTGTGGATGCTTATTGACTACTATTTATACTGTGAAAATTTGATTTTTGCTGGAATGGTTTGTATTGGCTCAGCATGTACAATGAGCTAGGAAAACAAAACAAGTATTTTGCTGGTTTAACATCTACCCTAAAACTGGGACTCACTTCATTTAACCTTATCTAAGTGTCTAGTCCCAGCTAGTCATCTAGGCCACTCTACAGTCAATGGAGACAGATAGATATTTCCAAAGGAGGATAATTCCCACCTATATTAAATGCCTACTTTATGATGGGTTCAGCTTCCTCTAGGGTTTTCTTCACTGACCTCAAGAATACTGAGGGCCAAAATTAAATGTGCTGGATACCACCATTAAGCTTTTCAGCTAGCTACACTGTGCAAAGCTTTTAGGTGTACCCAAATTGTTTGTGCAGAAGCAGGTGTGACAACAAGAGATTGGGTCCTACAAGTAGTAGGATTACATCACTGTGGCTAGTTTCTGGGCTAGTTAATCTGTTTCTCTGGTGGTGTTTCATAACAGTGTGGTTCCACTGCCTTGGGGTCCTGAGTTAGCCCAAGTGATAGCTGAGAAATCTCTGCAAGATACTGCTTATCATAGGCAGATCCTTCTGGCAGATAAACACCTAAACAACGACAATGGAAAGCATATCTCTGAACAACATACAGTGAGGTTTTTAGTAAGGACCTGGCTTAAATTGTTGATTGCATCCTGGTTCTTGCTAAAGTTGGAACTCAGCTGTCCAGGAGAGCAGGTTCAATGACCAAGCCTCCCATTAGGAGTTCATCCTAATATGTGAGGTCAGAAGCAGCTAACATTAGTGTTAGGGACACTAGGCAGAGCAGCCAGAAGCCCTGTACCTCCCACTCATCTCCTGCCTTCCTACTGACACTGATTGGTTGGATTAGTGGGAAACAGAAAAGAAAGAAACAGTCAAACAAAAAAAGAAACAACAANTGACAAGACTGTTCCATTTGGATAAACAAACAAGGAATATAGCCTTTTTGGTGGTTGTGTTTTACAAGTAATTGTATCCTAGCCAAATTTTAATTCAAAAAGCTTCCTAATTTCCTTTCAAACTAAAATTTCAATAGGATAAAGTGACTAGGTTTCCAAAGGCACTTAGAGAATTTAGAAGCACAGTTTCTTTTAATTTCAAGCCCAGGAGTAATGCACACCTCAGTCTCCAATATGCTTTTAAATCCTTCTCCCAGTGTCCTCCCCATCTTGTGTTATGATAAAGACAGATGATCCAGTGTTTTATACCACTATTTTCCATATCACAGTGGCTTCATTTCAGTGAATTTCTCTCTAATTGTCCACATTCTCTGAGATCCACTGCTCATTTCTATAGTCACATTAGGTCTTCTTCATATCTGGGTTAGGGACTTGAAAAAAAGTATTGAGATGTTTAAGCTTCTCCTAAGGCAAATCGGCATCATTACAATTTTGCTTTCAAAATAAAATAATGATTTCTGTCCTATTTGCAGCCCACACATTAGGGCTACTTTACTTCTTTCCCTTTGGTTCTCAGATTTCACAAGAAAAATGAAGTGGCAAAATGGGACTATGAAAGATGGAGGTGAGGGTGGGCTGGGGGTGGTGAAAGGAGGAAGGACTATTAAAATACCCATATGCAGAAATGAAGAGACACAAAAAAAAATGATCAAAGAAGGCCAAAAGTAGTAGAAGGAATTGAAGAACTAAACTAAAGAAAGAAAAATAATACATAAAAGAGACAGATAATTTGAAAATGAGTCAGTAAGACTGTTAATAGATGAGTGTGGGAGAATCTGTGACAAATGAGCTTGACTTTTGGCAAGAATTTCAATTAATTCCCCCCAGCATAAAAAGATGTTAAAAATCAGATATCTGAGACTATCATACAGATCTTTAAAGAACAGTAGTAGTCATTTGTCCCCTTACTAAGCACTTGTTGATCAAACATCTGGGTTCAGTATACAAGCAGCTAGATAAACACGATAGCCTTTGTTTTAGAGGAAGTTGAGTTGCATCATCCTATTTTCCTTTCTAACTCTAAAATCTTTGTTTCTATGAGCCTGAGGTTTTCAGTGGTAGATACATTCATCAAGCATTAGTACATTAACCTGTTTAAACATGACTGCATCTCTAACCTGGAAAACTATTGGCAACAACAGATTTAACTTAAGCAACTGCTTGACCACCCTGTTGAATGAAAGTGTAGATGACCTCTTTAATATTATGCTTTAAAACTAAGGTGAGATAAAAGACTCAGAAAGAAATATAGCACAGGCAAGAATTGCTATGTACTGTCAGACTTGATGGTGTTTTACGTAGTCTCTTGCGGCAGGAAGCACTTTTGCTAGAATGTACATTATGTGTAACACAAAATATCAGTTAATAGAAGTAGCAGAATCATAATCCAAAATGTAGTATATCGATGTTCCTGTGCCTACTGCTCTGTGTTATCTTCCTGGTAGAGAATTTGAGAGGAAAAAAATGAATGAAAAAATAGATTTTTCATCCCTCTACTTACTTCTACCTAAAGAAACAAACATTCTTTACACCTTCTAGAAAACTGTCAATGTGCTTCCATAACAGGGGTATCAACAGAAATAGTCCTCTGTTAGTGCTTATGAGAAAGACAGAGGAATGTTTCTGTTTTATAAATGAACATGAGCACAGAGGAGTTACACTGCTTCTCCAGAAATGCAGTTATCTGTGGCAGATCCAGAGTAAAAAGTAAAGCCTCGGACTCTTGATCTAGTACCATGAAATCCATGCCACACCTCCTATCGAACATATATGCACATACATGCCTATATATGTATAAAGACTTCAAAAAGCCATCTTTGAAATATGCAAGAATATTTCTGTGGGACATTTCACATACCCCACCAGTAATTCCAAATGGGAATATAGCCAAACCAAAAATATGCATGTTCTTTCCCATGTCTACTCACTTTTCACTATCCTCAGCCAAGTATTATAATCAGAATGGCAAGAATTGCAGAAACCAATATGGAAAAACATAAATCAGATCCTAAAACCCCTAAGACCGACATACAAATTTTGAGTTGGGCACATGCTTATATGCTTGTTTTAGTCTAATTTTACACACCATTTTTCTTCTTTAGAAAAATATCTTCCAGCTGATTCAAACATACCTCTCCCACAATGAACTGCCATTTTTTCTAACTTTATACCTGAAGTGGCTGATGGCTGATATTGGATAATATTAACTGTGACATATTATTAAACTTGCTACCAGTGCCACAAGTGTAAGAGACTTGTGATTTTTTATTTGTTTTAATGGAAATGAAAATTCCAACCTTCTTGTGTACTTCTGCAAACTAGGCTCAAAAAGTAAAGAATCTAACAAGATTAACAAGATTGGAATAAAATTAAGCTGAGGTCTATTTCTTTATTTGTCTGTGTGTTTACTTTCATCACAGTTGCTGTGAATGGAGTTTCATGCCTCTATTTTCTTTTGAAGGGCAAAAAATGATAATTCCAAAGTTTAACAAAAATGTGTTCTATGCATCACAATACTTGGGTATTCAAAGTGAAAATGACTAAATTCCACTATTCTCACAGTCTCTGCTGCTGTGAGTCACAGGAAACTAATCATAGCTGCCTAATTTATCTGGGATCCAAATGATTCAAATGAAGATGTCCTGTCCTCACATTAATGCAAACACTTTGAAGAAGTTTTATAAGACATAGGAACCAAAACCAAGACTTCTTCATGGTCTTTCCTGAAGAAAAAAAAAATAAAAAATAAAGTGGCAGAAAACAACTCTGGCTCCTGCACAAATGTAGCATGTACATAACCTATCCAAATATTCACAAAATGTCTTGCAAAATGATGTGCTTCCTCCTCCCATCCCAATACAAATTTGACATTGATTTCACTGTATTAATTCAATTTAAAATTTGTTGGCTGGTTGAACTAGGGCAGCGTTAGCAGATATGACAAAATATATATCATATTTGTATCCTCCTAATTGCATATAGTCCTGTTTAAATTCCTCTAGGGAATTTTGGTAACATTATTAGTCATAAGGAGAAACCATCCCAGAGGTTATTCAAAACACTTGGTTCACCATGTTGCAGCTAGTATTGACCTGGTATTTTTAAAGTCTGTAGTGTATCAGCCAAATCTAGCTTTCTATCACTTGATCTCCAGAACACATTTAGGTTCTTTCTCGTATTCACTGTAGTTTCTTACTTTTCTTTCATTTCCAATTGTGCAATGTGTGTGTAATTAATGTGTTGCATGTAATTCATTCTCAATCTCACCCTTTGCCCAGAGGGAAGCAAATGATTTCCATAGAACATTTTGTTTTGGTAGGGCCAGATGGGTGCATGCAACATTTTGGGAAATCAAGGTAAGATGCACCTGGTATGAATGGAAAACAGAGTGGTGTTTGGGATAGTCTTTTGACCACCCCATGGTTTCTCATTTTTTTCAAGAATACTGTATCTCTTGTACAAACAAGTTTCTGTTATGGTTTCTGTTATATTTTACCGGAGAACAAGCCTTATTGACCACTGCAAACATGGGTGAGGTAATACTGGACTCAGCAGTTCTCAGTTTTTCTCCAGTTCACCAGAATTCTTTTACCCATATCTTCAGTAGTATTTAATATGTCTTTTTTGGAGGTTAAGTGTATTTTTTTTTTCTCAAGAACAAACATGAATATACCTGTCTCTGAATGCCACAATGGGGGGACTAGCTGTACATCAAAATCAAGCCTCTCAAAGCACAAATATTTGAGGATTAAAATGTTTCAGAATGTTTAAAATATCATAGTTTCTTTGTGGTAGTTTCATCATAAAGGTCTTGTGATATTTCTTCAACACCATGTTCATCCTGGTTATTTATAATATCCAGAACATAGGACATTTATCTACCTGACATGGAGTATATTGTCAAGAAGGATGCTCTCTTGTACCTCAAAGTAAGTATGGAGGTCTCCCCATGGCATATTGAGCTCATACGCTCAGACCCAGAGGCACGCTTAACTTTAGGCAGTTAGATGGAGTGGTGCGGTTAGCAGGTGTCACACCAAATTCCCTTAAGAGTCCCTAGAGAAACACAAACACCTTAAGAAGGTTGTTCAGATTTTAAAGATATTAAGCTTTCCTTTGCAGGTGTTTATGGTGGTTTTTTTTTTTTTTTTTGCTCATAACACACACGACGATCTCAGACCACTACAAAGTTAGGAACAGATTGATCAGAAATAGTACCTGAACTCTCCTGTTTCCTACTACTGTTGATGTTTTGATGACTTTTCATACTGTAACATGCTACAGAAAAACTCAGCCATTCAAAGTGCACAGTTAGGGGGTGAATGCTGCTCCTAAACCTCTGAAGATGCAACATTTGGAAAAAAAGAAAAAAAAATATGGCAGCAGTACTGCTAAAATCAAATGAGCTTCCCAGTCCATATGGTAGCCAGGGTCAAATTCATGAGCAAAACAATTCCTTTTTAACTGAACTGGATGTTTCACAGCTGCTCTGCCTCCTTGTTACAAAGTAAATATAGTGCACCAGTGAATCTGATGCCAAGGGTAAATCTTATAAATATGAAATAGCCCAAAAGGTCAAATTCATCCCCAACTGAGATGCATTAACCTTATGCATTGTCTTGTGTCTCTTGTTTTATAACTTAGCAGTGGTGTCAGCTTTGTTTAGGATGTACCAGTATAATAATGATAGGAGAAAAGGCATGAAATATGATGGTCAGTCAGGCTCACATGACTAGAGGTAAGCAAGACAGAAATGAAACCTTGAATGACTAAATGTTTTCTCCATGTAGGAGCCTGCAGCTCACAGTCTGACTTGGATTACTTACATGAGGGAAAACACATTGCAATCAGCTGTTATATCCAGCATCCTTCTAATCTAGTCACAACTTTTAATTGTCGCATTGTATGTTACTCCTCTTAACCGGACATTTTCTACCCATACAATGGAAGGAATTTTTTTTTTCCTGTTTCTATTTATGTTTCTTGTCTAAAGTGGAGATATGTTTAGCAATGAGAAAAGACCTGGATTCTTCGTAAAAGCATGAAAGTATATTAATCAGTTCACTTTTGTGTGTGGAAAAGGAGGTGGAAGAGAGAAAGCCTTGTATGAAAATGATTAAACTGGGATTGTTTAAACTCGTTATTGGTATTATCAAGCTTTCTGTTCACTTGAAAGAAAAGTTCAGATCAATTATATGCACTCTCTACATGTTCTTGTTTTTCTGATAGCCTAAAGATAGAAGCATGATATCTTGCATACTACTGCTGTTAAAGCATAGAAGACACATTATGTTTCTACACTAGAAGAGAGCAGAAAGAACTAGTTTGATTCACATATCTTAGTTTTGCCTTAGAAGATATAAAAGTCAGAATCTTCTGTCCAGCCCTATGCAGATACCCAGTCCAAGCCCCCAGCAATATTTCATCCCTCTTAACCTTACGAAATGAAGCTTATGTACTGTGGAAGTCTTGTACCAGGGTGAGATGTGTTTTCTGTGAAACGGTGCAAGTAGGTTTTGCATACATATGCAGTAGCCCGTGGTACCACTGGATGGCAATGGTAACATTTGTCACTAACACTTTTAACTCCTCCAGTCACTGTGATCTTCTGTGTGAAGAACTTCAGTATTTAGGACCTGGTTTTCTTCCAGAGAAGCTATTGAGAACTTTTCCATTGCTGTCTGCCAGAGCAAGATTAGACTTAATATCTTTTAAAGAACGGATAAGTACTGCCTAGCTTTCTGCTATGTTCATACTCTGTACAGTGTAGGCTGGGAACCTCACAATATGGATTGCAGGCTGCTGAGCCTTGGCAATTTGATCTTATATGTAGGATGCCATATACATCTGTCAGGTCCTGCCATTTATAACTCTTCTCCAGTCACTGCGATCTTCTGTGCAAAGAACTCCAGCATTTAGGACCTGCCAGCATCTTCCTGTTTCTTAATCTTTTCTTGCTGTCCAAAAGTGTGGGATAAGAGTGGAAATCACCAACTACACATCATTTGTGCATAAAGGTCCTGTTCAGGAGAAGTGAAGATTTTCAATGGTGTATTAATTTTTGTTCACATCTATGCAGTATCAGGTAATATGTCAACAAGCTTATGTTCTCAGTTTTGGGATCAAGTGTAAAAACAATGCTGCCTTTAAGATTTAAAAACCTGTAATTTATTGCTGTTTTGGCTTCATCCAGCTGGCTGCATCTCTGCAGCCTCTAAGTGTGGAGAGACAAGGCTGCTTACTCCAGTTGTGCACAGTGCCACTGGGAGCTCAAACAACGTACACTGCTGCAAACTACAGCATTCAATGTTTACAGCTGAGGTTTGCATTGGTTATTTGCTACCAGTGTCTGAATCATGTTTACTCACGGAAGATGGTTGGAACTTTGTATTTGTAATCCAGAAAGTTTGGTCTTATTAATCATTCAAAGTAACAATCATCCAAACAGAATAGATCAAATATGAACATTATACATGTTATTTAGTCATTGGTTTGGTGTTTTAGCTCTTTTCTTATGTTATTAGTTAGGGAGAGTATCAACTATGAATTTCAATAAATCTATTGAAAACCTCTCCAAATCTAAAAACTGAATTGAATTTGTTTTATGTTTCCAAAGACAGGGAGGAAAACAACATTTTTTTCTATTAAACATTCCAGATAGTCATTATATTATCAACATGATTGTCAATGCAGAGAGGTAGGCACTTCTGTGGTGTGATTCACCTGACCTATTTTATGAACTTCCCTTGAGGGAGATGGACTGTACCAAGAAACATTTAGATTCACTTACTGACCGTAAGATCAGTGTCTAAAGTTAAGTGATGGGAATTCCATTATTCTTCTCTGTTGCTTTTTGGCTGCTACAGAAGACAAACACAGAATGCAAGAATGTTTCATGAAAAGTGCAATGGCTAGATATTGCTGATACTATGTTGACATAAGAAGTTGCTTTGTCTTGTTACAGAAGAGATTGTCTCCTCTGTGTGTGCCTAGCAAAGAAAGTTTTTAATTTTTGTGGGTCTAGGCTAAGACATTAATGAATCAAAATATCTAATTTTCATGACAGAGCTCCACAATTGTCTTTTATCTGTAGGACTGTGGAGTTGTCCAGCTGGGAAGGGACCCTGGAAAAGCCCCAGTACAGTCTTCTTCTCAGAACAGGGTCAACACTGAGTTCAGACCAGTTTGCTCAGCACTTTGCCCAGCCTGGTCTCGAAAACCTCCAAGGGCAGAGATTCCAAAATCTCTCTAGGTCTACTGTTTTAATGCTTGATTATCCCTATAGTGAAGAATTTTTCCTCATATCCAGTTTCCTTATATCTCCATATCCTGTTTTCATTTACGACCATTGTGTCTCATCCACCCACTACACTTTCCTGTAAAGATCCTGGCTCCTTCTTTTCAGTAACATCTTCTTTGATATTGAAAGGATTCTATCAGATCCCACCAATCCATGTCCGCTTCAGGCTGAGCAAGCCCAGCTTCTTCAGCCTGTCTTCACAGGGCAAGTGCTCCATCCCTCAATGATCCTGATGGCCCTCTGCTGAACTTGCTCCAGTGTAGCAATACCTTGCTTGTTCTGGAGGCTCAAAGCTGTACAAAGTATTTTGGAAATATTTTTCAAGGTGAAAGCTCATCTCTCTTTTGACAGGGCTGAGGAAGTGGAATTACTAGCTAGCATTTATAATGATGCTGTGAAAAAGGTCAAGGAAAGCTGATGCAATTTGCTGTTGTTACAAATCAGCAGAAACCACCTTTTTGGTACATTGGGTAAGGATGAGGGAACAGTACCTTTGAGAACATGTGCCCAGGCACCTGGCCTTACTCAAAATGATGCCTCAAAGAAAATTCTAGGAAACTGTCCTGGAAACTCTGCAGATGAAACACTTCAGTACCATGTGAATGAACTCATCCCTGGAGTGGAAACGGACATGCAGAGCAAAATTGCACACTACTTTCACCTCACTCTCAGACAGAAAGTGTAAAAGAGCACAATTTGAAACTGTAAGAAACGTAGATCTTCCATAAGTCATTGGGGGAATTCATGTCATCTAACTTTAGCTGAATGCCTTGTAAACTTCCACATGAGAACTAGTTATCTAAAATCCCCTAACAGTTAATGAGGAGATATACACCCTTCTTGGCACAGCTCATCTCATCCTACAGTGGGTATTTAGAAGTCACGCTGTTAACTGTAGTTTATGAAAGATTATATTTTGATTCTAAGGAGTGCACTGGGTGTCTGATTCAGCTGTGTACTTCTGACATCTAAAGTAAAGATTTTTAGGGCTTTTTAACAGTTACACAATTTAGTGTTAATTCAGATGCTTCCCAAAATGAAGAGTTGAGGGACAGGAAACAGAGAAACTGTGTGGAAACAGGGTGGGCATGAGAACTCAGAGGGACAGAAAAGAAAATGTGAAAAAAAAAAAAAGAGGAAAATCTTGGTGGTGGGAACACTGAATCAAAAAGGTANCGGTTAATCTAGTTTTCTTAAATGTTTTCCTTCAGTTCCCTAACTGGTTGAATGCAACCTTCCTCTTTCCTCCCACCCCTTCCACACACTCATGCTTCCCTCCTCCCACACCCAGGATGCTTGACCTTTCACTGATATCAGTCATAAATTAGCTGACCTGTGGCAGAACTTTAATCACAAGAGCAGGCTGTAAGGAAATAGATTGCCATGTAGAATTGTGCAAGTCTGAATGTACCATTTTAGTTCACCCAAAAACGCTGAAAATGCAGCTTTATTTAAGGTAAAGGTTGCTTGCAAAAATGTGAGAAAGGGGCTGAAAAAATCTTTCCAGTTAGAGGAAGCATCATCCCACAGACTTTGTGGGCAGTCTTTTTCTTAGCCTCCAGCATCAGAGGAAAATGTACTTGTGATAAAATATTTGACTTCAGCAGATTAGCCAGCTGGATGATGATTTTCAAGATTGGGTCTATTGAAGAAGCACATATTTCCTACGAGATGAGTAAAATAATGTAGGTCAGATGCTCATCTATGGTGAGCTAAAACAAAGTCCATTCAGTGTTGTAATCACAAGTCTCCACCAGTACCAAGCAACTGTGTCATTTTTAACAGATTATATCCTATTTAAGTAAAATCTGGGCCTTCAACATTACCATTGCCACAGAGTAGCCTGAAAAATTGGGGATATATTTTCTCTTGTTTACAGGGAAATAATAGAACTAGTTTACAATGACTTCCCTGAGGTGATTTAAGGAGAAAGATTTTAACAGGTGATTTGTAAGGCCTACAACTTTTACTCCAGTGTGGTACCCATCACAGAACATACTATTTATACTTGGTTAACTGGTTAACAGTATCTGCCCAGCTAGCCTACAAGTTTATGGTGGCAAACCATTCTGGGTTGTCCCAGCACTCTCTGATAGAGGAGGGTACAGAGTCTGGATTATAGTGTAATTATCATGAAACAGCCTGGGCTCATTGCCCCCTTATAGTCCATTTGCCAGTTCCTACCATCCACATTCATTCTCCTGGACTCTGGATTGTGTATGCTGGAGATCAGTGAGGACATTAAATGAATGAGGGTTATACTGGAAATGAGGCCAGGTTCCTTTCCCAGACAGCTGACTATCTGTTATAAGATCCTACAGAAATTAGTCAGACCTCCTTGGCACAGAAAATGCTGTCATCTTGGGTATCCCTTAAAAGGAAGATGGTCAGTTATTTCTTTTCATGTATCTCTGCTCATCTGTAACACTTGTAAAGAAGTCTGACAGGGGCTGGAATCCATGTTTAGAGAGTGGGTGAGGGATAAAAAGTAGGTTGATTTACTCTGAGTAAAACTTAAGCTCAAGAAAGCTGAGAAAATACACTGTCTTCACTCCCGCAGATCTCATGTGTGAGAAAGAGAGAAAGAGTTTCATTAATTTTTTTTTCCCCCCTAAACTTTCCAAAGAAACCTCTCCATGGTCAACCGTAGTGGGAATTTCTAAGTCCAAAAGTTAACAGATTTCTTGTTTCTGTTTATGGTTATACCAATGGAAGTCTGCAATGATTCTATTCAAGTCACAGTGCACAAATGAGGACCATAAATTAGGTCTTAAAGAAAAGCAACTGATAGGTAACGAGGGTTACCCAGAACTGAACAAGCAGCCTTTTGCATAAGGTTCATAAACTATTGGCATCTAAAGCAAAGGGTAAGAATTTATAATTACAACTTTTATTCTAGCTACGTGTGCTATAGCTTAGACATAATGCATGCTGAATAATAGAGTGTAGACATATTTTCTAGCCACCGAAGGAACCCCTAGGCCCTGTCCAGCAGACGTGACGTCAGAGGACTTGTTGAATCAGTCCCACTGATGGCAGTCTCTGTGGTTATATATAATGTTTATACTTCTTAGAGAAAAAAAATATATATGATGAAGACTAAAATCTCTCACATGCCTTCAATTACATCGACATTGACTACAGAAACACTCCTTATTTTCTGTGCTTCTGAGTGATGGTTTGAATTCAAACGGTGGAGTCTGGTCTTAACTTTGATGTTTCAAAAGCTTGAAGAAAAACTATGCAATCAGAAGAAAAAATCTAATTAAAAGAAAAATGATGAGATCTGAAAAAAAGTCATAGGAGTCAGGATGGAGGGGGAGGGAGGTACATATTAAAAGCTTGCTTTTAACTCTAGAAGAAGTTCCCTTTTAAAGTAAAAATAAATAAACTTAAAGACATTGTTTTAAAAAATTCAGTTTTTTAATGACAGTGGAACAAAATTTGTGCAACTACACAGAAAAATAGAAAAATTCCAATTTAGAATTCCATCATGAAACGACACCATTCTAATTTCTCCAGGCCACGGTTTGTTAATATTCCACAAAGTCCCAGGATGCAACTATAAGACAGCATTCAAATCTATGAACATGAGGCAATCATGCTCAGCAGAGTATAACAATAATTATAATAGAGATTAAATAAAAATAATTAGAAAAAGTTCATCTAGTTTTGATGTATTAATTATTCTGACCCTGTTCTATTCAGAGTCTAATTATCTGGTTCAGTGAAAATGCCAAGATTTCTACGACTCATAAAAATTACATTCCAGTAATTATGTCAGCAAACTAAACAGTATTCATTTACCATGCCTTTTTATGCACACATTTGAATATGCTTTTTTAACTGTTTTTGCTCTTTGTTCCTATTCATGGGAAATAATACCTGTAGAGAAATTTGAAAGTCAGTAGCACTCTAAACGTAATGTGCAATTCTTGCTGATATTTTTCTTTTGTGAGCCTTCTGTAAGTCTTATATAACCTTTGTTTAAAAAACATGAATTAAAGTTCACTCTTCAGTTGTTTCAAAGAAGCATTTTGAAGCCTGTGCTGTATTAAAAAAAAAAAAAAAAAATTTAAAGGGGCAACACAAAGCAGAATGTCTTTTCAGAGAGGATGCCCATAACAGAGACAACAAACCAGAGGTGAGCCACCAAATGTGAGGTATGGCTTGGCCAGCTCATCCCCATAATGACCATGGCACAATGTGCATTTAGAGGGACAGATTCTCATACCAGTGTGTCCTTTTCTTTGCCTCATGAAAAGGTAAATCAAACATGTATAACTGCTTTTTTTTCTCAGGAACACAGTACCAGATGATATACATCATTGAAGCTTTACAGAATATGAAAAAATCACAGTCAAGTGAGGATCCGAACCTTATTCCGGTGATACTGAAGTGAGACTAAGGCTCACAAAGAAAGGAACTTCATCTCACCATAGGGATGTTGGAGTCCAGTTGTAAAATCTAATTTTGAACAATCAAATTTTATCTAAAACTGCAGCCTTCTCCCAGTACTTTCCCTCTATCCAGATGTAATGATGGAGCAAACCAGAGGATCAGCTCTTAAGAGGCCAGTAAAATCACCTCTAGGTTAAGAAAAGGATGTAAATACATCACAGTATTTTACTGTAGGAAGTAGTATGGAAAATGTGTGAATGGAAATAAAACAGAAACTAAAGATTTTGATAATAAGGAAAAAGCTTCTTTATTTGAAATTTATTTGCAAGGGAATAGTTTAATGGTCAACAGACCTGGCTGAGCACCATATAAGAAAAGCGAAATGTCCCTAATTAATATATTGCAAAAATTTTATTGATTTATAAAAAG
>VXAL01018437.1:52458-74134 GCA_013399475.1 Chauna torquata
ACACCACATTTATTCCTACTGAAATACAAAGTTGAATCAGCAAAACTTCCTTTCCTGTACTAAGCCAAACTTTGCTTTGTTGCTAAGTCTCTCAGTACAGCTCAAAACCACACAGGGGGACAGTTACATTAGGTCAAGTAATGTGTCATTACTTGTTATGCTGTGGTAACCAATTGTGAGTCGGAGCCCAAACTTGCATAAATTAACTGCATTAAATTCATATGTTTAATTAATGGAACTATGCCTATATGGACAGTTATTGTGGTTTAAAAATTACTAACCTGAGTATACATAAGCTGATTTACTATTAGTTTAAGTCAGAATAAGCTTGATTTTAAGCATTTCAGGTTTATTGAAGAGTGGGGGGAATGGGAAATAAAACAAATCCAAACTTTTTATCAGCTCTAACTTTCAGCCAAGAGTGTGGGAATTATTTTCAGCCCCCATTGGAGTTGTTGTGATGTTATTGTGAATTACTCAACTATTACTGAACTATCATAAATTACCTCAACTATTCTGCGATTGTGGGATATTTATTTACTCCATTTTTTCATATCTCGAGTCTTTCCTGGTAAAAAGGTAAATTAATGGGCAGACCTTAAATATTAATTCTTGGAGCACACAAGACTTGTGCACTTTCAACAACCTTATTAGCAGTGGCACCTAAAAACTCTTAAGCTTTTTCACAAAACAAACAAACAAACAAAAAACCTAACCTGTAAAAGTAGAAGTAAAGCAAGGTATTTCTGTTAGTGGTTCTGCCACAAGCTGGTCCCACAAGCTGGTCCCACCTTTCTTGTCCGCATTTTTAGTTCGTCCTACTCAACCTCAATCTTTTCTATACTATATTTGTGGTGTTACATGGTGGACAATAATTTTTTATCTATTTGGACTAAAATAACTTTTTGTTTATCACTTGTAGTGACATTTTGAGTGCCTATTTTTTCAGAAGAATCAGTTGTCTGATCCAGTTTTACTGATGGTCCCATATCAGTGTGAATTGCAAGAAGATGAAAAAAGCAGCCAGGATGGGAGACATGGCAGGGGAGAGCTTCTCAAGCCTCACAGCCCCCAGAAGAAAGGTATGTTTAACCATCCCCAGGAGCTTCATGCACCAAAGGGGAGGAGAAAGACTAGGCATTGCCTGAGCCTCAACTTTGAAAATGTCATGGTGGATTTAGGTACCTAAATCCCTTTAATAACCCATCCCAAAGTGATTTGGCTGAGGTCATAAAGATATTTTACAACAAATCGGGGAATGAAGCCCAGATGTGCTGTGGCCTACACAGACACCTTAACTCTTGTTCTCGGTTTTCCCTTTTCCCTTGAACTCAATGGGGGTATGCCTGTTATACTTTCATAGCCTTTCCCTAACATCTTTAAGATGGGCAAAACTTGCAGCTTCCATCTTCCGTGGTTTTCGAGCATCAAGGACCATCATAAAATTACTATGGGGGACAAGATTTGAAACAACAACAGTGAGCGTGCAGAGTTTTCTCTCTTTTTCATTCCCAAGGCGAGGAATTTTTACAATACCCTCTGGAGTTCCCCTGGCCTCAGCATCAAACATAGAGTGCAGCAGCCAAGAGCAGGCCCACACCCTGCGCAACTTGCCAGCAATAATTAATTAACTAAGGAGAAAACAGCAGCAAATATTCCCTGCATAGGATCACACGGTTTCATTTGGTTACCTTCCAGTGATTGGAGGGTCACTCCATCTCTTTGTTTTGTTTTGTTTTAATGTGTGGGTGTTTTTTGTTATTGTTGTTCTTGGTGTTGTTTTTCTTTAAGTGAACACTTAGAATCTGATTTAATAACCTAAATCACAAAGCTGGGCCCCAGGTATGAACATAGAAATCCAGCAATTTAATGTCTCTTGTACCTTGCTAAACTTGAAATCTCAGTGGTCTCTCATCATCCTTTCAAAGTGATTATTGCTTCTGCAGCAATTTCTTGACAACGAAGGTCTGCTCCCACAGTGAATACTTGTGGAAACATTGCTCCTCAGCAGGTATTTTGGCATAGCTCTGTCAAGGGACTCATAAGGGACTTCAGTAGCCAGTTGTCAGTTTGCCTGACGCTGCTGCTACCTAGCAATAATGTCATCCCGAAGCCTCAAGTGCCCAGAAGTATGCCACTCTTGTCAAAACTTTGGAGCTTAGCTTGTACGTCATTCCTAACCCAGAGGGGGAAATAAAAATGATGTGTTTTTCTGCTTATTTTGTACACAGGGCTCAATCTAGTAGGTGTTTTCAAAACACTCCATCTCAAAGCATAGCAGCCAAATTAAGAGTACTGTAGTCCCATTTTGTGTAAGGACTCCCCAGCTAGAATGTACCCTACTGCCAAGGACCTACATTCATGTCTGTTCCCACTCCACACCTCTCATTTAACAGCTACACATCCTGAGTAGGAGGTTATGGTGAGCAGCACTTCTCACCCCAGAAGAGCTCTAGCAAGATACACAGGAGGTCTCATATCTCTTGCAAAAGACAGGGAATTGCACTCCACACCTTGCATCGTTGTCCCAGGAGCTGTGGTGCGATTAATTGATAATGATTGATTGTAAGCAAAGTACAGGATAAATTGGTCAGGGTGATCTAGGGGCATGGATGATCTCAGACCTCCCAGCTGAAGCAACTTCAGTGTGCAGGTAATAATTCAACATTCTTTAAGCCCAAAAGAAAAAGTGCTTCAACATGCACTGGGGAAAGCTGCAGTTACAGTGTGCTTATGAGCTATTCCTGGAGTTCCCCCTCTCCTTGCCTCTCAAAAGTACATATTGCTGTGTGGATCTTGGCTATAAAAAGATCTTGATATGGCACAGTGCTGTTTCATAACCTAGTTAAGACACTTACCTTGCATGAGTGGAGGGGAAGTTTGGGTTCTAGCCTGGAGACCACTAAATATTTCAATACCAGGTATTAAGTATTCAATGCAGTGGGAACCTGAGTCTCTCTTGTCATTAAACTATAGATCTGTGTTTAACAGTGCTTTTTATTTCACTGAATCAATGAAAATTAGTGCAGAGTGAAATATGCTCGACCACAAAGACTATGGTAACTTACCCCTGTACTTCATAACCCAGGACACTTTTCAAAGGAGTGCTGAATAAGGGTTAAAACAGTTCCACAAAAAGAAGGGATCAGCTAAGTCTGTAAATTCTTGAATAAACACACTATGTTTTGAAGTTGCTGGTGAAGAAAGGAGAGATGCTTTTCTTTCATTTCACTCACTTTGAAAATAGAAGATCTGGGTATCTAAGTTCAGAAATGTTATGGTATATGCAACTTCAGTGCAGGAAGGCTTGCAAGACACAGGAAGGGGTAGGAAATAAGCAGACTTCCATCTCAGCCACTACTTTCTTGCAAAATTAGGCAGCACTTTGCTGAATTTGGTGGTTTTTTTTTTTTTTTTTTTTTGCCTCTATTGATAGGCAATTAAAATGCCTCTGCCTCACAAAGTTGTGAACTCCAGTGTGCAGGTAGCTACATGAAAACTGGGCACCACGCTGCTCAACTCTGTGGTGCCCAGGTTCCCCTAATAGATTGTGAAAGAAACACGACAAAGAGCAGACTCATATGCTTTGACTTTTGTGTTCTGCAGAGCATAGCATGTAGCTATCTTGAAGACAACAGAAAGAAACTGTGCAGTCTCTTACTTCTTGAGTCACATCAAATAAGTCATGCAGCTGAGAACCTGGAGATGGAGTACTGTGACCATCTCACATCTTATTACTTCCTCATCCTCTACAAAATCTAGGCTATAAACATATACAGCAGCTGTAGGTATGTTACTAAGATTACCTCCTTTTTCATTTGTCTTTTTACATTTCTAAGACTTTTGGAGGTCATGTTATTCCTTCAGCGTGGATACAGGCTCTACTAGCACTCATTGGGATGTTCTCTATTGCCTGGGCCTGCCCTTTGTATAATTGTTCACATCAAGACAAAGCAGGTAGAAAACCATCAACAGTTCTAGTAAGCTCAGATTTCCTACATAACTCAGTTCCTAAATTTGGCCTTTCCTTTACTGGGTTGCTCCATCTATTAATGATCATGAACCAGGTATCCACTCCTCTTGAAATACTCATTGGGCCAAGTCATATTTAAACATACGTTGTAATATATAACTTGTCTCATCTTGACCAGATTTTTAAATGCAATAGAGCTAAGCGAATGAACATGACTTTAGGTACATGCTGATATGCTGAAGAAAGCCTTAGTCACGTAATGAAAGTGGTCAGAATTTACTCAATGAGAGATTCTTGGGAAACCTGCCCTGGCTGCAAGTGTAGCATTTGAAAGCCTAGCTTAAGTAGTTGGAATTTATTAAAATTTGTTTCCTATCTATGCAGTGTAAGTGGGGGTTATTTATGGAGAAGAGAGTAAAATATTTTTTCAATCTCAAAATTAGACATGGGAGCTCATCTTGCTCTGTTTTCATCTCAGATCCTTTCTTGTGTTTGCAACAACTCCCAACCTTCATTATTCTCAAGTTATATTTCAAATCATGGCACATGCAGAAGATTTCCCAGACATGACCTATCAGGGGATGTGTGTGTGAAGAATTTCAGACTAACCTAAGGACCCATTATCCCAGTGCAGGAAACAAAGGAAAGAAAGAAAGAACATTTAGACCTGTCTTCAGTGCCGTACATAATTTCAGACTAACCTAAGGACCCATTATCCCAGTGCAGGAAACAAAGGAAAGAAAGAAAGAACATTTAGACCTGTCTTCAGTGCCGTACATTGCTTACTGGGGAAGGTTTGGCTGCCAAATGGCAAACTTGTTTCAATTAAAAGGTGAATGATAACAGGGGAGAAAAGAAGAAAAGGGGGGGGGGGAAAAAAAAAAGAGGATAGAGTTTTCTGGAAAGGAAAGCAGCAAGCTATAGTCTTTCTTTTTGCATTTGCTGGGCTCTTTATTTACTTATTTATCATCAATTAATTAGCAGCACTGCAGAAACACTAGCTCCCAAACAGCTTGCCACTTGTGCTCAGAGTAAATACCCAGTACACACAAAGTAATTAAAAATGTAAATAATGCTATCACCAAATACTAGTTTATGTGTCAGTAGAAAGGACACTGCAAGGCTAGCGGGGAGGAATAACAGCAATGATCTGAAAGCTACAGATCTGCTCATTGTGCATGTTGACCAGAGGGTAACACATGGGTCTAATCTATTTACTTATCATGGTAGTACCTCATTGTTGATCACCATCAATATGCACACTGAGTATTAGCCAAAAAGAGAGCAGCCACTGTTGTCATGGTGATGTTGTGAAAAGAGGCAGCAAAGAAAGCTCATCCAGTTACAGGAGTGGTGGCTAGGGGCTTGGGAAATGCATGTTTGAGTCCCTCCCTTGTCACAGGGTTTTGAATAGCATGCTGGCAACTCACTCATTGGCTTGAATGACATTGATTTCTTTGAAAGAGGCATTTAAATACTTTGAGGAGTTCTGCCTCAGTTTCCCATCTTTACCACCTCATTACTCAGTGATATCTTTACTACTTTGGCGTCTAGGACCATGTATATTTTGCCTGGGCAACAGATATATGTAGGATCTCCTTCCCATTTAAATACTTAGGTGTCTAATACAATAGGGTCTTTCCGGCGACCTCATATCTACTATCTCCTCTTAGTGACTTTTGGTAATTTGCCAGAACATGAATACTCTTGCAAACTTTAAGGCTCTGTCTTCAAAATACTTTAAAGGACATACTCTGGCAGACATATGCACAGAAACTGATCAGAGATTATTTTACTTTTCCTAGAAAAGCAGATTAAAAAAAAAAGAAAACAGACATCCCAAATTGCAGTCATCATGAGTGAGAATCTGCTGAAATCTCATTGGGACTATCTGAAGCTAATTCTACTGGGGCTTTGATTTTGATAGGATTTGAGATTAACAATAAGGCTGAGGGTGTAAGGCATGACGAGTGCCCCCATCAAATGCAGTTTACAAATGTGTCGTGATTCCAGTGTCACCATTCATCCCTTGCTGCAGGATGAGAGTACCATGTGTCTTTTTTCTTCTATCTTGCACCAGACCTGCTGCAGAGGCGAGCTCTTCCAACTGCTTCTCCCCCCTCGACCCCCAAAATCTCAGCACTTTGCTCCTTGCTGGAGCTAGCACTCAGACAGGTCACCTACCACACAACATAGTTGTTCTCCAGAAGCCTGTAGGGTTGCCGCTCCAAAACATCATCAGTCCACAGCTCATCCTGTTGAAAAAGGCTGCAGAGTTGTGTTCATTTTTCCCTGCTAAGGATCAAGAGCTCCTCAACAGGACTGAAGACATGCTCTGGCTTAAGAGGTGCCATCTCTGCAGCAAGGTGTGATGTCTCTAAGATTTCCCCAGAGCATTGAAAGCACTGCAGCACTTCACCTAGCAGGATCCTTCTCACCATCTCTGCCCTGGTTCACCTTCAGCTCAGATAAATTACAATACACTGCTTAAATTCCCCTGTTCTTTCAGGTAAAACAAGTGACTGCTTCCACAAGAGGAAACCTTGCCCAAGTGTGTGACCACAGAAGCCAAGTTTTGTGTGAGAGGATCTACAGGTTGTGGAAATAATGAACAGCCCTGTGGTTGAATTTCCATGGTGCTATGGTGTTCACAGCATGGTTCCTGATTTGGATTAGGTGACCTAATAGGATACCTCTGCTTCATGGCCCTGGCACGAGGGTGAAAAATTTAGAGATTATAAACTCCACATTATGAGGAGGTCAAATTTAACACGTCCTTGCAGGCCTCTTCCCAGCAAAGCGACATTTTATTCCCCCTCACCAAGGAGAAAAATCTTACTTTGTTCTTTTCCTGACCTCAGTTCTTTTTTTTTTTCTGCCCTAAAAAGCTGTGATGCCTTTTTGGTGCAAATCCTTCACAGAACAGGCTTCCTTGTGGCATGATATGTAGAAACCCAATAAAATGAATGGTGTGCATTTCCCCAGCAGCAATGACAGATTTAGTTCTTTGGAACAAAAATGTTTAGTTAGATCACAGCAAAGCATTATTATCTTACAATTAATTAAAGTTCTCAAACACGATTCCCATATAATCACAAAAAAAAATTAAAATAGGCAGAGCATTTTATGTGCTGCAGGTTATTTCTATGAAGTGACACCAGCTGACATGAACAGCAGCAGTAAAAGATTTATTTTAATTTTCCTTTTTATTTTAGATTCCATCATAAATTAGAGGTGGTTCTCCACCCTTAAGGAAAACTATGTTATTATTTAGATCTTTTTTTTTTTTTAAATCCCCTTAAACTTATTAAATTGTCTGTGTTATGAAGTTAGACTGAAAAACAAGTACTGTCTTTGCCATTGAAATCCTCCTTCCCTCTGTCCTTAAAAATGTGCCAATGTTATTACTCTTAACCCACCATCTTGCAGGAAAGTCTTTGAGCAAGCCTGCATGTACATATATATATGTGTATGTGTGTGAATATTTACAAAGCATTTAATCCAGTGCATTCAGTCCCTGGCTGGGGTTACTAATTGCACCTATGATATTAAGTACTAATAACAATAAAAAGCAATGTAGGATACACAAAAGGAAAAGAAAAAGGGCTTTGAAGGAAGGTCTGCAAGATTAACAAAATCACTTTTCTCTATTACTTATTGCAATCTTAATTTACCATTCTGATCAGGAATTATGAGGGAGTTGTGTAAAAAGCTTTGCTTGGTTTATGTAGGGTTTTTGCATCATTAACATCATTCCTTGATAGTAATATTTTCTAAACTGAAGGTACTGGATACATGTTCTGACAATATATCAAGCAGAAATGTTTCTATTGCTTTTTCAGGTTTGCTCTAGCTACTTAGAAAATGAAAGGTCCCTTAAAAAAAAAAGCTTAGATTTTTTTTTTAATATAATTGTAATTGATCAAATAGATATATATATTGTCCAATGATTCATTTTAGATGCCACTCAAATTAAATATATGTTTAAAATAAAATAATGTTTAACCTGGTTTATTCTACACATCAGTAAAAAGCATCAGATTACGGTCTCTTCTCATGGTTTTCCCATGATTTCTTGAATTTTTCTGTTAATAAATATAGTAAGCCTGAAATGACTATGAGATGCACTTGTTTGTAGATTGCTCCCTGAGAAAATAGCGTTTGTAGATTGCCCTCTGAATACTGATTTCTTTTTGTTGGAAACAGCAGGAAGATTTTTATATTTCTTGTTGAAAAATAAAATAGTACATTTAGTCACTTATATACATGTAAAGCCTTTGTTCTTCCCCTTTGACAATAGCATCCTTACTTTTCCCTTCAGGTTTTTCCTAGTGCTGTTTATATGCCATATTACACTCTCTAATTTCCTTTTATCTTTTCTTTATTTTGCAATGTCTCAGTACATGTCTCTTTAAGACAAGTTAATTTAGTCAATTACTCCAGTTCGGTTTCAGATAAAATCTTTAATTTATCCAGGCCCCTCTTTATTCTTTCTAAGATCCTCTTTCCATTAATTTCATGAAACATTCTAATTCTCCATTTTAGGAAAAAGCTAATTTCACTCACTTGCACAGAATTCCTCAGTCATTTTCCTCTACTGCATGTTTTACTTAAACTAAAGCATGTGGGGTTTGCTGATGCTTGTATGTACTGAGAGCAGCTTTACTTTCCAGCACTGTCTGAAAAGCAGTCACAGATCTCTTTGTCTTCTTCTGTATCTTTATGCAACAGGGAAAATGAAGGGATCCCAAAGGGGTGAGAAATGCTTCTTATCCAAGTATGGAGGATACATGTGTCATGGTCATAACAGCCATGTCATGTTTCCCGAAGGCACCCCTGACCGGCATGGTATGGAGGATTGTTGTTTGGGTTGGGACTGGATGGGACACTGGTGGGACAATACTGCTGCTGCCTGTAGCATGTGGGGCAAGTGTCTCACGCCACGGAGCATCCAGTATTAGATATAAAGGCTGCAAAATTGTCTTGAAGTCTCTCCATTTCTTCTTGCTTAGGATTTTGGGTTTCACAGGTACCTCACACCCTGGCAGTTCCCTGAGCTCTGACAGGGACTTGTTTTGCCTCCTCCAGAACCGTACTTTCCTCTGACTCGTTTTTCTAATTTGTGAAATGCGAACGATAAACACATTGCAAAATTGCTAGAGCACCAACAGCACCAAAGGGCATGAAGCAATGAAAAGGCAGAGATTGTTCATTACTTTAAGTACTTGTATTGCTTCAGAAACGTTTCCTTGCTTAGTAATTTTCTCCCTCATCTCTTCTCCTCACAAGCGTCAGTTAAATGGTTTAGGGACAGGGATTACCATGTGATAAGTCCATAATTATAGTCCCCTCATGCTACCACAGTACAAAAAAAAATGCTACTGTTTTCGTGCAGAATAAAGGTGCTTGCTGCTGTATCATCCACCAGCACAAAATCATTGTTCTGCTATTTGGTGTCAGCTCTGTTTCTCTTTTGAAATCTCCAGGTGATGAAGTTGTATGATCAACTTCAACACTTCTAAGACTGTACTGAAAAGGAGAATCCTGTCCTATCCCTTCTCACTAGTAGCTGTTGTTTCCTCTTTTTCCCTTTTTTGGAGTAGTGAAGATGCATGGACAACAGGATCAGGAAGCTGAACTTGATGGAACCTAATAAAAATAAAGAAAAAGGAAAGAATTTTTAGGATGCTTGTCAAACTGACCATGAAAACTCATCTTCAACATAAGAAGATGGAAGTGGGTTGGTAGTTATAATGCTCAAAATGTGGAAGATGTGAAGGACTTAGAAGAAATGATGAGTACTAGTAAAAAGAATACTTAATTTACTGGAACTGCAGATTGAAGTGTATCTTTTAAAACAGTTAATAATAAAAACTTTGAGCATTCAGTATAATGAACATGTTTTATTAAGAAAAAGCCTACACTTTTTTGCAGAAAGTTTTAAATTCTTTTTCACCAAAAAAAAAAAAAAAGGAAACAAAACCACCATAAAAACAAACCAAACCAAACAAACAAACAAAAAAACACAGACTGTGTATATTTTGATATACCACCATGCTACTCCACAGGTGATGTACTTCAGGTTGCCTTCTGTTCTCCTTCATCTTTATAAGTAAGTTTCATGATCCAAAATATATCTTTCATAAACTTTCTCTCTTTTTTGTACTGATAGTGTGTGAAGGACTGGGATTCAATACAACATAGTTCTCAGAACCCAAAAATGTGTTGCAAAAGAACATTCATCTATAATTCCGTAAAGTATTGGAAAATGCTCTGGATCCTCAGTTGCAGGGTAGCAAGGTATTTTAGACTAAACCCACTTGGTTCAGTCAAGCTATGTTTACACACAAAAAATCTCTCTATTTCTGTGCAGCTTGTTGACCTAACTCCCCTAAATTAAACCCATTATTGGGAAGGCACTTCAAAAAGCAACAACCTTATAGAATACCACCAATTTAAACTACATTTGCAGAGATAACCCCATCACGGTGGACTCACATTTGGAATAATATTTACATATTCAATTTTTTCTATCATGAAATGCTCTATCAACTGTTACATTCCAATAACCGTGAACGTAAATTAGTGCAGACTTCAAATGGACAATCATTAACCTATGCTGTAATGATTATACAACATCCTTCAAATACTGCATATTTTGAATGTGATCAAGTGATTCTTTCTTATTATTTTGACTTTCATACTAATTATTAAACTTTAATTACCCATTATAAGTAATTATTAATATTTATTGCACATTATTCCCATTATTCATGGCTTTTATAAAAGGAACTATACTTGATATAGAAAAAACTAATTTTATTAAATATTCATTTACATGTTTTTGCAGCAACCAATTTTTTAAAACAAATGGATATGAGTCTGTTTTTCTATTAGTTGTTATGTTTATAAATATTGATTTAATACCCATTATTATTCTTGACTACACTTCCGTTGCTCTCTGTACCTTTACATTTTCTCTGTCTTCTTCCTTGTTAAGATTGCAAATGTGAACAGAAAAAAAAAGTCAGAAAATTAAAGTTTCTACTAGTCATATTAGTACTAAAAGTTATTGCCAGTGTTTGTATTTGAAGTAAGACAGAAGTAAGACGTAATCACAGGGTCCTTAATTAAAAAAAAAAAAATCATGTGGTATTTTACTCCAAAAATTGAGATAGGGAATACAGTAAACTGATTTTTCAGGAAGCACTCATAGCTTAGCTCATTTCAAATGTGCTTATACATAGCAAGGTGTTTATTAGGATTTTCAAAAGTCTCTGTGCCTGGAACAAAAATAAAGAATTTTCCTGACGCAGGGTTTGACCTGGAAGTGAATGCAGACCTTCAGCGGGACATTTATGGACTAGAACAATCACAAAATCACAGAATCTCAGGATGACTGAGGTTGGAAGGGACCCCTGGAGGCCATCTGGTCCAACCTCCTGCTCAAGCAGGGACACCCAGAGCAGGTTGCCCAGGACCATGTCCAGAAGATCTCCAAGGGGTAAGACTCCACAACCTCTCTGGGCAACCTATTCCAGTGCTCTGTCACCTGCACAGTAAAGAAGTGCTTCCTGATGTTTAGATGGAACCTCTTGTGTTCCAGTTTGTGCCTACTGCCTCTTGTCCTGGCACTGGGCACCACTGATGCCTGGGAACTACCCAGAGGCAGCAGTTGAAAATACAAGGGCTTTGTATATGTCAAGCCCATCCCTTCTATGGAGTGTGTATTTATACTCAAAGGCATCAAGAATCTTTTCCTAAAAACCCCATTTTTTAGTAGCCATTGTTTAGTAGCACACTTTTGCTTTCAATATCCAAATTGTGCAGAAGTTTCTCTTTCCTTTTGAAACATAGCTAGAAAAAAAATCTAATCAGCATTTCAGAATGTACTCAGGGGCTAGTGAGGAGGGAAAAATCCCTAGTTATCCCCCAGCCCACTGATCTCCAAAGCCCTGTCCCTCTTGAGGCTGTTGCGTCTTAGAATTGGCAGATTTGTTGAGCCGGATAGAGATCAGAGAATGAGCTCAAGACCTTAGACTATCCCTTGGGTTGTTTAATGATTCTTGATATGTTTAATGTTAATGATGAAGGCTCTTCTTCTCAGTCTTTTTAGAGGGCCTCCAGAATGGTGTTTTGGTGAGGGGAAGTAGGAGACTTCTTAGAAAATGGAGAATATCTCTTTGATTTCCCCCAGGAAGAGGCAGGACTCAAAGTGGAGTTTCTTATTTCCATGTACTCAAACCAGTCAGCTGTATGAAAAGGATTAATATGTACTTCTCCTCAAATTGCATTTTTAAGATTTTTTTTCAAGAACAGATGCAAACACTTGTAGTAAGAAGAGCATTTCCAAAATAGAATCCTTGTAGATCTGAGGCAAAGCATCAAATCTGCATAAAGTAGGTGTAAGTACAATCCTTACCCTGTATGGGTTGGAGGGACCTGCTCCTGAATTCTGAATTCAGGGCTGTGGATGCCACTGTAATGGTGAGCAACCTCAGAGTTAGTGGTTGCAATTTCTAGAATCATAGATCCAAAATTTTTGAAGGACGAGTAATAGGCAAAATGTATTTGAAGTCTCATGTGAGTTTTTAACCCAGTGATTAGGTCCTTGGCATCTACTTCCTGATGCAGAAGTGCGCACAGTGTGCTCAGTGTGGGGAACATGTCAGAGAAAAAGTCAAACCTTCGGAAAAATTAAGTATGAAGTATGTGCCCTTTGTAAATAATCACTGCTTGTGACCTTTAGGCTTCCAGAACTTAAATATGTGAGCAGCGTCAGGGCTGTGAATCAGGTTCCCAATCCAATCAGCATTGAACGAGTGAGTTGCAAGGTGGAAGCAATATTTCTGGTGGTTGGCTTATATTGTTGAGACCAGTTGTGGCAGGATATCTTGCTGGGGTAGCTGGTAGGAATGGGAGGAGACTGTCCAGGCAGTGGGGACAGTCTGCTGGGGAACAGACAGCTCCACCATCTTCACAAAAGCTGGGGAAGCTGTTCTACTTCTCACTCTCTTTCTGCTCTTCCTCACAAAAATAGTAATAATAATAATAAAATAAGAAAGAAAGAAAAGCAGTGCTCACACAAAACTCAGCATGAAACTGGTATCTCTCCTTGTCTTTGCTATGTATCTGCTTGCACACAACAGCTAAGATAACCAGAAAAAATGGGGCCACAATCACAGGTTTATGGGCAGAGAGATTATTGGTTCAACCAGCAAATGAAACACACCAAGGTATAAGATTGATAGAATGGAATGGAATGGAATGGAATGGAATGGAATAGAATAGAATAGAATAGAATAGAATAGAATAGAATAGAATAGAATAGTTCAGTTGGAGGGGACCTTCAGATATCTTCTATTCCAACTGCCTGACCACTTGATGTTGCAAAAGGTGAATGGAACAGGAAGTAGGCTGGGATTTGAGGGCTAGACTGAGATAGTGGGATAATATGGCAGGTTTAGGCTGGGACCAGGATTTAGAACTGGTATAACAGGCAATAGTTCTGTGTTAAATTCAGATAGCTAAACTGTGGCCTCACAGATGGCCCAGGCCAGACAGTGAGATATCACTGAATAGGATCTGAATAGGATCCAAACTAATTTTGATGATCAGATTTCTTGAAAAATTGTCTAAAAGTGAACTGTGAATTCTTTGAGATCTTTTATTCAAAAGCATTCCTCAAAATGTAGCTATTGGTAGCTTTTGTCCTTCAGCAGTTTGTTGATGCTGTCTCCAGTTAATGGTTCATGTAGTTCAGTGCCACCATGTTGTGTCCTATTGGTACGGGTGCTTCCCTGTGGGACTGAGCTTAGGGCATGCATTCACTTAGTTCAAATATAAATTCAAAACTCAGAATCAACCCCAGACCTGACCACCATGCACTTGCTGAAAACATTCCCAGCAGAAAATCTCATATTTTGAATATTCATAAAACTGAGCCCGAAATGAATGTGTGCCATGTAAATGAATTTTACAGATAATTTTGACTAACAATATATAGAATAAATTTTTGCATCATCTCCCCTCATATATGTCAACACTTATCAGAAACGTATCACACTTTCATTTCCAGAGGTCTGATGTGACTTCAGTCCCCATTAGAACCAGACGTACATAAGACTTTCACATCTTTACAGGATTTGACCCACATTGGGAACAATTTATGGTGCTGAGTCTTTTAATCTTAAAACAGGACTGTCTCTTCTGTGGTTTTATTTAAACCTCACATAATCAGATACCAATTTATGTTTGAAAAGTCTTGATTTTCAGTGCGTAGCTGGGTTACTCCTGCTCTCCTAGAAGCCTGTAAGAAGGCAGGAGCAGCATCTGGTTTACACACACTTACATGAATACCGGTATCATTCTTACAGGTTCATGCAAAAATAATCTCAGGATTTGCTTCCAAACAGTCCAAATCCTTCTTTCCCTTTATGATAGGCACCACTGTGCCTGTTCAAGTTTCCGGGTGTCATTTAAAAATGTGTAGTGCTTCTGAAACAAGAAACAGAGCAGCTAAACCTGCTTCTGAAACAAATAACCCCAGCTCCTCTGTGCAACAGAGCTGGCCTGTGGATTTGACCTGAATGTAAGTTCATCTGTTTTCTGGGGGGAAAATGTTGATATTTTATTGTTTGTTTGTTTGTTTTAAATATCATTCTGATCGAAATCTAATTGAATCATTAAAAACAATGAATGTATATCACCAAAAAAAATACTGCAGAGGTGTAATCTTTGACCTGGATTCCCTGAAACTGTGCGAGATGCATTTCTATGAGCACAGCAGGATTTTTACAGCTCACATTTCTGCTCCTTGGTGCTTTCAAAGAGGCACACTGCACAGGAAAACATTAGATACTTGATTAGATAATAGAATTAGCATTTACGATAAACTATCCTTTCTTCACAAAGATAAACTCTCATTGTTTAAAATGTGTTTCATCCTCTAGTTCCTCCATAGGAGATACTTCTGCAAGCTACCTGCCAATAGCAATTAAAGCTTAGTTTGCAAGGAAAGCAGGTTTAATTGCCAAAGCACTATTTATAGGAAGTCTCCCATGAGGATTACCAAGCTGCAAGAATGCAGATTAAGCAAAATGAGGGCAGCAGGGAATGTGATGCACTTTGGCTAAACAGCTCTGTCAGGCTGGGTAGGTGCGGGTGCTGTAACAGTGTCAATGACAGCCTGATGCTGCTTCACCCACCCTGTGCTGGGTGTTTCAGACACTGTGCAGGATGACAAGATGTCCTTAGCAATTTCATAGCAAAGAGTCTTCTTGCCCCAGGTTTTTCTCCCCGACTCCCCTCTCCACCTGGTAACTGTCGTAGCTGAGAATCGCACCCTTGGACGTTGGCTTGCTCTGTGAGTTGGGGAAAAATGATTGTGTCTCCATCCCACACAGATGTACAGGGGTGCCCCAGTTCTGCCCCACAAGGGGCTGGAAAGCTTCAGATGAGGGAATGAACCCTACATTTCATTGCACTATTGCTTGCAGCACTATGTGTAATGGGTGAGTTTATCTCCTTCTTTAGCGTTATCCAGAAAGAATAGCACAGCAGGTAACGAAAGATGACTGCAGCTAACCCAAGGATAAAATTTGTCCCTCTTCATTTCTCTGTCACTGCCTGCCTTCCTCCTGCTCTCCAGCTGCCTAATGCAGCACAAAAACCAGACTGTTTAAAAGGGGGACACGTTAGTGCCCTCTAAACCTGTACCTCTGTGTCTCCTTTCAGATGTTCATTTCACCTGCCCAGTTCACCTGCCCCTTTTGCCTTCTCAGACAACATCCTCCCCTTGTTAAAGTGGGAGTCTGCTGGGAAAGTGGGAAATTTTATGCTTTACTGTTAATTTTTAATAATCTTCATTATCATCATCAAGTTGAGCAAGAACGTAAATATTGGGACATTTTGGTAAAGTGGGCACTGAATAAATAAACACCTTTTCCCCAATGTTCATTAACATCAAACATTTCACTGAGCTTTAAAATTTGTAGTGCTTTAGATACATTTTTAAACAAATTAAATAAAAATCTGTGATAGTTCATTAGAATAAGTTAAATTTAATTTTTTTTTTTTCAAGATATTTTTGTTTTTCGTTAGTGAACAATTTGGCTTATCTGACACAAATTCACAGGAAAATTGATGTTGTCAAACCTACATTTTCACCAAACAGGTTCCAGCTGTAAAATTACATCCTGCTCTGACTAAATCCCTCATTAAGGTTCAGGTCTTTTCTGTCAGTAAATCAGTAATCTGGTTAAAAAAAAAAAAAAGTAGCATCATTATATTCCTTGTTGGCTTGTCTGTGTCCATCTCATCCTACCTTTTTGATACTCTAAACTCCTTACAACAGGGATTGTGTTCATAATGCAGTCTGTAACTTGCCCAGTTCCCAGAGCTCTGTCATTGCCTATTAACTCTTACATTCCGTAAGCTGGAATATGCCATCCTTTCTGCAATGATGATAATACAGCAAAATCATAGCCTTTCATCTCTTTTAGACTTTTGTACTGCCCAAGCATATGCTTGGATCAAAGCCAAATTTTCAAGATTTCTCTATGACTCCAAAAATGTTTGACAGCTCTGTATCAATTTTTAAGGAAAATGGAAAAATCTGTCATAATGACTTTATTTGTGGAGTCAGATCTTTAGGAAAAAGAAAATACACAGGGGAGGAATTAGACTGATTGTCTATGTGCGTGTGTCTACAGGAGAACAAGCTTGTCTAAACTCCTGTTATAGTCCATGGAGATGACAGTCTGTTGAAAGTCCATCAAGACAAACAGCAGAACCTAGTAATACCATAGTACTTAACTTTTAGTTTCATAATTGCCACACTGCCTTTTTACTTGAGCAGATACAACATCTTATGCAATACCATGGTATCATGCATTTGCTTTGTGAACATCTACAAGAAGTGGTTCCTCTTACAAAAGAGACCTGTGCATGTGGGACAATGAGTGAGACAATAAATGTCTTCAATCTGACTAATTGACAAGCACCTCAGCCTGGAGCCCCCATCTCTCCTGATGGTGCAGGCATAAAACCTTATGAGCATGAATTACTGGAACATTTCAATGCTGAATCAGGCCAGATATTTAATGACCTAGATATAGAGATACATAATAACTGTTCTCGGAAGCCACATTGGTAGAAGAGTGATGCGTATTTCTGCCATTTTCCTCTGGGGCAGTGTGGGGAATGGAGTGCATATATGCTCAGAAAGTGAAGCAAGAACTGAGTGTCTGTGAGAGAGAGGAGACTTGGATCTTGCATCACTCCACATTTCAACAACCATAAGTATTTCACTTACTGTTTTTCACAAGCATTCATTCTCCTTTTTTATTTTTCTCTTTATCTTCCCTCTTTTAGGACATGCTTTCTCACAGGGATCAATGGAAAGAGTTCCACTGACTTTAAAATGGGGTTCAGAAACAAAGGGATGAGCCCACACTGAAGCCAGGAGCCTCCTAACTTTGAAACTTGAGGATATCCAGATCTGATCAAGGCTTGGCTTCTACTCCCTCAAAATAGTTCTGTATTTTCCCATCCTTCTGACTGGATTTTTGTTCTTAGCTGGCAGAGGGACAATGTGGTGATGCACAACTGAACCACACTCCCCAAACAGAAGGCCAACAAAAAACAGGGGCTGCCACTATGGCTGACTCACGAGCACCAGGAACAAACTGTAACACAAAGGTTTCAAGGGGGAGCATCTTGTTCAGAACCCTATGAACTATGATCTCTGTTGGGTATGTTCTTGACAAAAGTTATCACTTCTAATTAATCTAAGACGAGGGGGAACTATTTTTTAAACAAACCTCAAAAATGAT
This sequence comes from Chauna torquata, assembly GCA_013399475.1. Classification (NCBI taxonomy): domain Eukaryota; kingdom Metazoa; phylum Chordata; class Aves; order Anseriformes; family Anhimidae; genus Chauna; species Chauna torquata. Next base: position 70,267 of record VXAL01018437.1, read on the forward strand.
TATTTTTAATGCTGGTAAATCTATGTTAGCCAGTTATTGGTGCCATGTTCAGAAGCTCAGACAGAGCTAAATTATGCTTCAGATTAATGTATTGAGCAGTTCAGAGGTTAGACAAACAGCTGTTTCTCAGGCAGGCACACTACAAAGCTTAACTGTTCATTGGAAAGGCAGATATGGCCTAGCTAAAGTCCCAGTGGGCCAACTTTTATTTGTTTCTGATTGGGAGATATCCAAAGCTGACTCCATGCTACCGATGACCTCCCTTAGCAGGGGCAGAAAGTTGAACCTCTGGAGCCAGTGTGATTTTACCAGTCTCTGGGAAAAAAATAAAATAAAATAAAATAAAACACAACAAATCTTCAGTGACTCTGAAATAATCTGCAAAATGTTGCACTTTCAGAATCAAGTTTTTTAAATTGTGGGGGGGGAAAAATGTATATGTAAACATAAATGGACTACAGGGAAAAAACACACAAAAGGCCCAAATTAAACATTGCTTATGACATATTTTAAAACAGTTAACCGAGAGCAACCATTTCTTCTAAAGTGGTTATAAGTNNACCATTTCTTCAAAAGTGGTTATAAGTGACATGCACGCTGAATTAAATATATTCTAAATGCCAGATTACTCAATGGGAGAAGTACAGCACAAACTGTTTAGTTACCTGATATCATTGTAAGTATTTCAGCAAAGCACCAAGGTCCTGATTCAGAACAGCAGCTAGTCACTTCAGAACAGTGCTTAAACTCTTAGTCTGTGTGAAAGAACTGGTAAGTGGGAAAGAGGAAAGGAAAGGAAAGGAAAGGAAAGGAAAGGAAAGGAAAGGAAAGGAAAGGAAAGGAAAGGAAAGGAAAGGAAAGGAAAGGAACAACCCTGCATTGGAACCTGGTTTAAAAAAAGAAAAAAAGAAAAAAAAGAATTAATGGATTCAATGATAAAAGTCCTATCAGTTGCAATGAGTGACTTAACCCCAACCTGACATCAGTCTGCTCCCCAAATGTCATGGGAACTGTTCAGATGTCCTGTTTTAGACATCTTCCTTCTGCCTCATATTTACAGACTTGTGTATGTAGAACACCAGAAGAAGTGCCTCCGTTCACAATTCTGTCAGAAGAAAAAATAGGCTAAACTGGATAGACTGAAACTAACTCTACTGTGGAGTTTTCTGGTTTCATGGATTCACACTCCGAAGACTTCAATGCATTAATGTATTTTCTGTGACCTGTAACAATTTTTCTTTCATACAGTTCTCCTGCCATAACCCTGTCCATTCCAAACATGATGAGAGGTGACCAGAACACAACCCTGGAGACTTCCATTTAGGAAAACTCAGAGCATACATGAAGTGGTATCTACAGATCACTGAGAAAAAGTATTGATCCAGAGAATCAGAGCATATGGCAGCCCATATTCAGAAGCAAGGGAAAGGAAGTCTTATCTCTCTCAGTTATTGCACCCCTTTAACTATTAATATGCTTAAATTGAGGTGCATGATAGAGGTCATTGAAGAATTCATTTCCAGTTCTACAGACTTGAGACAACTAAACAAGGTCTGCTAAAGGCTTTATTGGTGTCTCTGCTTTCTCACTGATCATAGTTCATTATCTTTTCAATGTCACACTGCAGTTCTCCATGCACTTATAGGGCGGGAACTAAGTCACATTTGCCTCCAGGCAGCCTACTGGACTTGGGTTGACAAAGTGAGAACATGGACTGTGTTCGCCAGGGTCGGGTTTTAACTGGCAGTCTAAACTGCCATTTCAGCACAGGCTGAATACAAACTCCCCATGGATCTACATGTCCACCTTTTAGATCTTATTCCAGTAGAAGACAGTGCAGCAACAATGCAAGTCAGCTCAGCTGTGCTAGCTCAAGCCCACTTAAAGCAATAAAGCTGGGAAGAACCCAGTATGTTATATGTACATCAGGAGTATATCAGTTTTATGTGCAGACAGAGACAGCCACTCATCAGAGTAACAGACCATCCGGGAATGCTATGCCGTAGTTGGATGTCTGTCTGCAGCCTCATTTCCACCAAGAGGTCACCAAGAGGTCTAATGCGCATTCAGTAGGACCATATGAATCTGCAAAGGTGGCTTGGAAAGCTGTCTTGTAGCTTAAAAGCAAGTAACACAGAGACAATTCATACTGAGAAATCCAGGGGGAATAACTGGTTATTAGTTCACTTCTTGTGGGCAGTATGGAAGAAGTGAGTCATTACAAAGGATAAACTCAAATTGCAACCGGCTTTACTTTTATATTGATAACATCTATTGCTAAACTATAACAATAACAGTGACGTTATCTTGAGAAAAGTGCTTCAAAGTACCACTTCCCATCTTATTTGTGCTTTGCACTAAGAGGAACACTGGTTGCCTAGCTAAAGCACAGAAGAGATGTGGGTTTGATTCCTGGTTCTGCTACATGTTTCCTGTCTTGCCTTGGGCAAGTCCCTAAATCTGCCTGTGTCTCATTTCCACCTCTGTGAAATGGGGATCATAGTACTGTGTGCCTTTCATCCACCTCTATTTGGAAGGTAAAACCTTTGTGTTGCAGACTGATTTTAACACACGCACATCAGTATATATACATGCACAGAAAGAGAGGAGAGTGCTTAAGATGAGATTCACATTTTTGTTGGGTCGCGTAAGTACTGAAACAGTAGAAACGCCAATAAATGATAAGATTTATTTAGAAAGTACAACAAAAACAGAGTGGGATTCTTCTAAATAAATAGTAATTTTTTTTTCCACCTGAGCTTGTAGCCCAGAATCACAGCCAATGGTGAGGATTAGGCCCTTCTTCACCTAAAGTAGATATCGTGAGAAGATGAATATAAAGTCATCTATTTGTTCTAGTACCTACAAAGGGATCTTTTCCATCAAAAGTTAGGTGAAATAACTTCCTTCTTCCAGCACTATTGTTCTTTTTTGGCATATGACAACATCACTGGAGACCATCACAGCACACATTACAGGACCAGAGGGTAATGGCTGTTTGGTGCGAGTCAGCAAAGAGAACTGTAACATGAGAGGATTGAAAGCTCTAGCTAAAGACAATATTTTTATTTGATTAAGCTTTGTTACCATTAGTAACACGAAATGGGCAGAGTGAGCTCCTTACCTCCAACACTGTGCCTCTGAAAAAGTCATAATACCACACTGATGAGAGAAGAGTGAGATAACCTAGAAGTAGATGGTTCCTACTACTTACTCCGTACTGCATTCTTTACCTTAAAAGTCAGAGATGGGTAATAAACTCCGAAATACACACTTTTCACACCTTTATTCTGAAAACAATGCCAGTTTTTACTGCAAACTGAGGTTTTCCCCTGAACCCTTAGATCTGATCGCTTATAAAGTTCTTGACCTAACCTTTCTTAAAAGTTGAGTACTCTGGTAGAGTTGACTCCATCTGTGTATCAACATTTGCTAAAATCACAGTCTGTTCCTCAAGTGGGTGTTAAAATTACCCTGAATAAACTTCATAATTGCCACTGATGGAGTCTGTCCCAGGTACAGCCTTCCTTTAGTCTGTGCCCTTAAGGTGGTGGATAGTTCCTCTTCCCTTACCTGCACCAGCTTAAGCACAAAATGTTATCTCTTGAGGAGATAATGCTTGTACCATCCTCACATCTGATAATACCCATTGGTTGATTTCTCTATTGACCAAACTCTTTGGCCACACTCCCAGAACTATTTGTCAGCTGGTTTCTGGAGATGATGTTTCATTGTTTGGATGTAAGTAAGATTTTTACACCCATGTCCCTCACCACAGCCTGGCTGAGATGCGCAAGTGTGAAACAGCACAACAGCCATTTCTACACCTAGCTTCATATGCCATGCTTGCTAGGGAACCGATCCTATG
>VXAL01018439.1:3186-74416 GCA_013399475.1 Chauna torquata
AAAAAAAAAAAAAAAAAAAAGGATCAAAAAAGCGGGACCCTAAGATTAAGGAAATCAAAAATAAACACTTTATGCAGCCCAGTACAAAATTAAAAAATGAGCAGCACATTAAAACCCTTAATTCTCTGAATGCCTTTTTAAAGGACATTCAGAAAATCAGGTGTGATGCAACAAAAAATATGCGTGCATATGTACATGTATGTATACACACATAAGATATTGAAAAACTGGGGAAAGTGTAAGGGTGGATCAAGGAAATGACTGAACGGCTGGAGAAAGTGCCTTAGAGGGAAACTTAGGTGTTACCCAAGTATTTGCCAAGTATATTTGCTTATGCACAGCTCTACATCAAATTCCAGACCAGAGCTGGCTTGCATGCTGCCAGTTTAGACCCCAGGCAAAAAATCTGTGTTCAGTTTCTGTCTGACCCTGTAGATTTTGCTGGAATAGCAGTCCATTGCCATAAATTGGAAGAGAAAAAATTCAAAGGGTACTGAAACCAAAGGGCTGTTAACAGCAGTGGGGAAAAAAAAGCATAACAAAAACAAACAACTAAATGTTAGGGATAGTTGAAAACTAACTCGTTTTAATACAACATTTCTCATGGTTATAAAGGTGATTGTATGATATGTGGTCTCCTGTGAAGACTGGAACTAGTTCTGAAAACTCAGGGGGCTGTTATCTAACCTCTGTCCATCAGTTAATGGCAGAGGAGGTCAAATGAGAAATTACCTTTAATAGCAAGGGTGATAAAACATGCACACAAATTTTCCAGAAGAGATGGATTTTTCATCTGTTCTGGACTTATATCAAAATAGGCTACCTTTCTGAGAGTGGGGTTTCTAGTTGTGAAATATAAATTAATGAGCTCACTGAGTCTCTGAGAAAACTGTTATGATGTGAGCAATAAAAGACAGAGACCAAGATAGTTAGTTGGGTCAGTAGGTTCCTAGGAAAAAAAAAACAAAGACTGGGATAGATGAACAGGTAAATCAGTATCATTTTTCAGCATCATAGTAAAAGTAGAATGGCAGGCACAAAGCATGCAGTCTCTTGTGAATAAATGTCATTATATTTTGATACCTGCTTCTATAGGAAACAATAGACACTGTAACATTGCTATCTACTTCTCTTCAAAATAACTCCGACAGATGTAAAACTGGCTAACTCATTTACTTTGTTAGTACTCATAAATTCCACATAACTGCTAGAAATTTATATCATTGAGCAAAAAAGTGGGAAATAAATGGATTTTTTTCATCATACTTTGTTATTCTAATCATCCAGGTAAATATTCATATTCTTTTATTCCTGATACAATCAGTGAGGGAAGGTCACCCTCCAGAATTAAATTTGAAAGATCTCACACATTTCTTCTGACCGTAAGGAAGCTGAAGTGCCTCTCTGAAGCACAGAAGCTGGATAAGTAGACCTTTGACTATGGAATTCTCTTTAGAGAACAAAGTTTTTTTGCAGATTTCCTTGTCTTTTTTCTTATCCTGTTCATATGTAGGATAAAATATTTGTTAACCAGTAGAAACAGAGCTATGCCAACACTGCGTGTGTTGGGAAAGTGCTCCAAATGAACTAAAGTGGGAGACAGAATGCAGAAAGAATACCCCAAGTCTAGTACCCCACTCACTTTCTACGTATCAATGAGCCAATTAAATAACGTTTTTATAAAACCATAAAAAGTACAAAAACCATTTTGTTTTGTTGTTTTTATCATTAAACTTCAGATAATAAATGTCTTAAGTACTGTGCTCATACCATTGCATACAAGACTTGCAGTTAATGTATAATTAACTCCAATTTTCAAGCAACTTATGCTTCTTTCCTGTATGCATTTCATTAAGATGCTGTCCAGCATAATGGAATTTCATTAAGGGAAAAACAGAAAACAAAAAACACTCTTACACAACCTACTTGCTGTTCACCCATTTAAATTTGCCTTGCATTTTCAAGTCCATACACATTATGCCAGAGTAAGACTATGTTTGCGAGTGGCAGCGCTGGTGTCTAGCGAATCCTACGCAATCTCAGGAATGCACTCATAGACTTTGAGAGGGAAGGATGAGAGAAAGCTAGTTTATGCTGACCGCTGGTCACAGGTCACGTGGGATGACAACGGCCTCTGAAATGTTCCACTGATTGCTGTGAGATCCCCCAGTTCTGACATGCTGGAGAAGGAATATATAGCAAGTTATGTGTTTAAGTAATGGAATAGAGACTAGGGCAAAAAGATGGGTTCATTAGGCTCTAGCTGGAGGAAGTAGGACATAAGCTAGCAAGTGGTTGGTGCAGATGTAGCCTTCAGTCACAGGCAGATGAATTTCAATTAACCACCCTGGGTAAAATCAAGCAAGCTTGCACGGAGAACCAGTGCAGGAACTATCTAAACGTTGGAAGAAACAATAGCTTTCAGTGGGAGCTGCAGAATGTGAAGGAGTACAGCAGAGCTTTGAATTGTCTGTTTGCTCTGCCATTACTCTCATACCTGAGTGTGTGGTGGAGAAGGATGTAATAGGAAATCGGAAAAGTCACAAGTCAAAAGAGATGCGATGGATCGGTAGGACTATATATGATAATGACAAAGAAGGATGTACACAAATATGCAGAGGCTTAACACACAGGCTTGTATTAATATGGTTTATCAAACAAGAAGGCAAGAATAATATCAAATATAATTTCTTAAAGAAGTTTGCAGTCAGGAAAATAAGATTTATTCTCAGGGCTATATAGTTCCAGGACTGGAGTTTGCTGCCAGGAGCTTGGCCAGGCCAGAGCATCTCCAGATGCAGGGTGCGCTGTTGGTGGCTGGTATGTTGCATCTGGAGTGCTTTGATTTCTCTGATTAGAATGCAAGTTAGAAACAGACACAGCCCTTTGTTAGCTATGTACTGTTTACATGTTGTAGCATGACCAAGCTTGAAAGAAGTTTTAAAATCCTTTATTGCTGTAAAAATAAAGAAAAAAGAGAAAAGAGAAAAAGGAAAAAAGAAAAAGGAAAAAGAAAAAGGAAAAAGGAAAAAGAAAAAGGAAAAAAGAAAAAAGAAAAAAAAAAGAAAAAAGAAAAAAGCATCCAGCACTTACAAATTCAGATAAACAAACAAACAAAAAAACAAAAAACCACCACCAAACCCACAATTTGTGCTTATCTTTTCTAATAGTTCTTCAAAGCAACTGAAGCATTTTTGAAACAGTTGCTCAAAACTTTGCTAATTTACCTTATTCCAGCTAATTCATGTCTAATTAACTGCTGCTGTTGTGTTCTTTGTATGACTATATCTTTCATTCTTGTGATAACTGCCTTCATTTTCTTTTTCATTCTTGACATCTTTTATCTGGTTCTAACCATTCTGAGAGAAGTTCAGCAACCTTTACCTCAAAATACTGCCCTTTCTTCTGCCCTCCCATTTCACTTCCTGTATACCCCCAAAAGATCTAGCAAAAAAGAAGGGGCAAAGTATTAAAAAGTCACTCTGATATTTGGTGGTGACTTTTGCTATATGCCTGGTATGGAAGACAAATAGCATTATTTAAAGGTGAACTTTTCCAAGGCTGTCATAGTTGATTTTTGCCTGGATTGGTACGATGAGACCTTAAGGAATTTTAATGGCAGGTTTTCCAGCATGGCTTAGTTGAATGTTTTGATATTCAATTTTAATAATCTCAAATTAAGCTTTGTGTGGTGCAATGAAATTCAGCAGAAGTTTGCAGTGCTAATAATCTGCAAACTGTTAAGAGATGCTTTCTGTCTGTCTGGTATCAAAAGGTTTCCCTGACCTATAATGTGAAATAACGTCTCAGCTATAAACTCAAAGCTCATCAGTTAAAAATAAAACTGAGGAAAAGGAGGACATCAGTGTATTCGGAGTTATTAAGATGACTAAAGGTGACAAATATAAGCTACTGCTATAATGGCTTAAACTTTCATCTATCTGTGAAAAAGATAAATGATCCTAAGATGTATTTGACGGCATACACCCAAAGGAAATTGTGAAATATCAGAACCAACGTACGCTGAGTTCCACCTACAATGCAGGGCATTGCTCTGCATTTTTGATAAAGGTGAGCACAAGCCAAAATAGAGAAGGCTTTCTGAGTTAAACAAGGAGTCTGCTCTAGCAAAAGACTAAGTGAATTTGGCTGGTTTTGTCCAAAAATAGTTAAATGCAAGGGAGAGTACTTTTGCTGTCCATATCAGTGGGGCAAATAATAAAAATGGTATAGTATATTTACAGTAAAAAGCATTTTACAAAAATAATGAGGTATAAAATAGCAATGAATAGGTTTAGTTTAGATGTTAGAAAAAGTTTCCCACCAACTGGAGAAGTGAGATTGCAGGTCAGCCTTCCTGTAATTGTTGGGGAAAGCACCCATTTCTAAGATAGCAGTGATGAGTTTATGAAGGGATATGACCTGGTGCATGCAGAAATAATGATTTCTGATGGTCTGCTCACTCCATGCTTCCTAACTTTAACTGCAGATAGGCTGCTTGTCGGTAACCTTATAGAGGAATAAAAATCAGAGTCTTCCAGCTCTTTTGTCCTTTCTTCCACAAACACAAACAAAAACCATAAGGATTAGATAGCATCTTTTATTGTTTATTATTGCAGTGCTTTCTATAGCTCAAGCAAGATTGGGGCTCCCTTGTGTAAATAGAAGGTGATTAAAGAACTTGCAATAAATAATTTACTACTAATTAAAATAAGTCAGCCATTAAATTATTTTAGAAAATTGCCTTTGTATTTTCACACACGAGTTCTTAATAATTATTTGTCACAGATCAATTTTAGCAGTTCAGTAGAGAAAGAATTCATTACAAATGTACATAATTATTTTGCAGTATTTAACCCTTCTAGATAAACTCTTGCAATTTTGCTTACAAAACTGTCTGAACCTTGGGTTCAAGCAGCTCTCAAAAGCTCAAATAGCACTGAGTACTTTCCCCAGGACTACCAAAAGCTAATGCTACATTTTAATGGATTGAGGACAGAGACTGCTGGAATAAATGTGATAAATGGTCAGGAAATAGCTCATAGAGCTGTCTTTTGCATGGTCTGATGATTTTTTAATGCCTTTTCAAAATTCATAGCAATTTTTCCCACTGCATTCTTTTCAGGTAGATTGGATAATGCGATATGAACTGTGATTTAGACATTTTTCAGTTCCATGCTTTGTTTATAATCTGATAGTCTTAGCATTTGTTATCATCATGGACTAAGTATTTGTATCTGCTGGGCCACCCTTGTGCGCATTGGTATGCTATCCACATTGCCTTGCAGAAACGCAGAGCTGTGAACAGATAACTGAAAGACATCGCATTTGCCACACTAATGTGTCATTATTTGGCTACTTTGATGTTCTCCCACATGACAGCTCATCCTTTTGCTTCAAAGGGATCCCACTAAACAGTAACTGCAGTAAGGGCCTACGGGAGTCTCTCTATTTATAGGAAAAAATCATACCCTTTTCTATGGCTCTTCTAATCGTGTGCTGTTTTAAATATATTAGCTGTGTTGCATGATAATCTTTCCTGACTCACCTGCATACTTGGATCAGGGTTTTTTTGTGACTTGTGGCTTTTCTAAGATGGCCTCTTACGAGGCTACGTAGTCTGTTTTCTCCTTTCCAAGTGTTTGAAAGGATTGAGATCTGCTGAAAATGTGAAAGTTATAAGTTTTGGTCAACTGCACAATATTGCAGCTGTTTCTAGAAGTTGATAAATGATGTTGAGAAGAATACATTTTTAAAGCATTTTTCGTATTGATTTGTATCCTAAGGAAATTAAGTTGGTATATCTATGTATGATCCAGTGTACTTAAGGTTCCACTAAACCAGATATGCTGTTTGACCTGTTGTTTTTGTTTGTTTGTTTTTGAGCTATACTGGTAGAACTGTGTATTAAGCCATTGGAGTTTCATTTCAGATTAAAGTTTCCTTCTTCTGTTGTGCTTGTGCTTTTGAAGAGCACTTCAGCTTTCAAGGATTCTACCCACTATGCATTATAGAATTAATATCACTTTTTTTTCTTTCTTTTTTTAAATTTTTTTATTATACAAAGAATATCTCTAAAAATTCTTGGTTTCTGAGTCCAACTGTTTTGAATAGGTGACTTTATCACTAGCTGACCAGAGTATAACAGAACAAGTATTCAGATAACTTTCGAGAGAGCATAGATATGTTCTTTAAATTGTATAAGTAGCAACTGTAAGATTTTCTCTTATGTCAGTCATTAGTTTTGTCACTTCCCCACTGATAGCTTGGTCTTATTTCTCTTCTTGTAGTTAAAATAAAATCTTACAGTTTAAAGTGACAGATTTGATGCATCTGTCAGGAATTAATGAATGACACACTTTTTTTTCTTGAAACATGTATTTCCAGCCACTAGAAGGACTGCTCCAACTGTTTTGTACCAGACACATCCTCCTCCCCCTCCGTTCATTCTGCTTTCATTGAAAAGCTGCAGAGGACAGCGTTCAGTTAGAAGGAGGGACGGGTAATTTACACCCTCTCTTACCATAAGCAAAACCAGATTTTAAAGAGAGGCTGAAAGAATACAAGTAGGTAACTGTAGTGAAAGGAAATAGAGAAGAAGTGACACAAAGGGAAAGACGTTGCCATGGATTTGTATTACACAAAATGTCCCACGGTCCTACTCCCGGGAAAAAGATGAGGAGCATAACCTGGCTGTTCCTAAGAGTGGACTCACTTCAGTCACAAAATGTAACTGTCAGGAAGCCAAGGGCCAAGGAGAACAAGAAACTGCCCCTATTGTGGGCAAACTAACCTCATCAATGTCGAAGAACAGGGAAGGACTCTTTGCTCCAAGCACGGACTACAGATGTCTTTGTTTCAAATTCATGGGTGAAACAACCTGTAGCTTTTGAAATGTTATGAATTTAGCATGCCTGTAAGTCACAGTTTATGCAGAGAAAATGTATCTTCTGCTCATGTTAAGGAAATATATCTTAAAAGAGCAATGATCAAAAAACGGTTGTTTAGAGCTAAAAAAATGTAGTAATTTGGATCAATGCAAGTCAGACGTCTTAAAGTTTTGTTGTTTCTTTATTTTTTGTTAGAAATTAAAATCTCCTAAAAAGCCGTGCCAAGCTGTAACAAGTCCTTTATCCCGCAAACACAAAATGATGTGGAAAGCAAATATTGCCCTCCAGCAAAATTACATTCCAAGTTGCCCAAATGTCTTAAATTGTTCTCTGTTCTCTCTGGCTCAGGCTTCCCTTTCTTTCTCATTTACTTAGCTGAGGGGATGGCAAGGAGATTTCTTAAGAGAAAAAGAATGCAGTGGTTTCCAAAATAGGTAGAGGAAATATATGTGATCATTTTACCTTTTTCTTCATGACTTTCAGAACAGTTTAATAGAGAATGGGTGTTAGTGGGCCTGAAGTCTTTCTGCTTCACCTCATTCTCTTTGGGAAAGTAATTTAAAAACAGAAATGAAGGCTGAGTACTGAGGGAAGTCATCCACACAGGTCATTTGGATGTGTATTATATATAGCTGTGCCCATCAAAAGGGAGAAAATTATAGCTTTCTCATTTTTCTTTTTCTTAAAAGTCCAGGGACTTTTAAGATACATTATTAGGTAGGTACTGAGCCATAGAGCCAGATGAAACTCTGCCTGGATAATATCAGGTGGGTCTCTTCTCAGGAAGTACCAATAGACTTGCAGTTTTTAAATTTAAATATTTATCCAAGGAGAGATACAGAAGGGAACACAGAAATTCTCCAGTGGTGTCACAAACAACTCTCCACCACCTTGGTGATCACACAGGATAACCACCGCTGTCTTCCTTTCTCATCAGAGGACAGGAGAACGCAACGCTGGCCACATGTGTTTTCCACATCTCAAGATAACTAGCTCTGTGGAGAAAAAAAAAGCATCGATGTTTCTTGCTAGCTTCCCTCAGCTAGTAACTCATCAAGGTGCGCCATAGCTCATTGAGAAATTATAGGTTTGACTCAGGATCAGTAATTGTCAGGTCAGTCCCTGTGTCACACAGGAGGTCAGAAAGATAGGTTACCCTGCTGCTGACCTGTGCAGCACTCAGCGTGGGGCTAGGCTTCCTCTTCTTGATGGGAGCCGTTCCCATGTTTCCTTCCACCCTGCTGTCTGTAGGCTACATTCCTGTTGAGCTTTTTTGAAAGATTTTGGGACAATTTCTTCCTGAAATATAATCATCCCTCTTCAATTCAGGTCAAGACTTGGATGGCTGTGGGCCTCGCTGGAGAGGTGATGTTGCCTCCCAGTAATTAACCCCGGCTAACGCCTTGTGCTGCCAACAGAGAGCTGCTGCCAGCAGCTGGGCAAGGGGCACTTCTTCAACACTACTTCACAAAGTAGAAGTAGATGGTTTGCTGTAGGCACAGACCTCCTGAAAGAAGTTTTATTCTGGAGGGCATGGAGGTCAGAAGGAGGGGATGAGGGAAGATGGAGGAAGTGAAGTGAGTATGTGTAAACGATAGCTGGATGGGGATCAGTTCCTCCTTTGATGATTTTGGAGGCTGGGCAAAGGAAAACATTTAGGTATCTGCAGCCACTAGAGCTCTCAGGGTGAGCAATATGCAGAAGTTGAGTACAGGGTGAAGGGAGTCCCTTGGGTAAGTATCCTAATGTTTCCGAGTGGTTAATATTTGAATTCAGAGGGTATTTTTAATCCAAGCATCATTTGTATATTAGACCTATCTCAGAGCCCAAGCGGCATCTGGACATTTGCCCCTTCACATCCACTAGCTACCACCACCATTACAGCGCAGATGGCAGTTAAGTCTACCTTGGGGTATAACTTGTAATAGGGAGTGAAGGTCTGCAGTTGCCAGAAATTGACTTATCAACAGCCAAGGGTCTGAAAAAGTGGAAAAATTACATAGAGATAAATCACGGAGCCTTGATGGCTGCCAAGAAGCAACAAAGCAACAAAGCAGCCAAGCTCCTAACCCAAATATATAATTTACCCTTAAATGAGTGCTCTGCCTGCCCATTAAAAATGTGCTGTTCCAGAGCTTTATACACAGCTAACCAAATTTACTTCGGCTCCAGAAACAGTGGTTGGAGAGGTCCGTGTCACTCTGATGAAGCAGGCAGAGGAAGTGCACAGCTCCACTGCTTCTGGTCGCTCTGGGTCTTGCCACGACCCTGCTTCCCCTTTTTCCCCTTTTTGTGACACACTTCCCCTGGCAGGCACCCGACTGGCTGTGCTGCCCTTTCCTGGGCAAGGGAAGGGGCTCACCCACTGCTGCCCTTCCCACCCTACCCAGCGCCAGCGTGGGACGTGCCACCCGTGTTGCCACGTGCAACACCGCGGAGTCAGAGGCTGGGTTCGGCCCTCTGCACGTGCAAGTCGAGCTGAGCCCTAAACATGGGCTGAAAGAGGGACTGTGGTGAGTGAGAGTCTGCTAAGATCCGTCAGTGTGGTTTTTATATGTTGCAGCATGATGCACCAAAATTTTGCATCGCAGCCTTTTGATCTTGCAGCTCTGCTAATCTGCAGCTCTGCAGCGATTCAAACTGCATTCGAAATGTAGCATTCAGATCAGCAGTGCTGTTAGAGTTGGTCTGCTAGGAGAGCATACCTCATTGCATAAAAGCTATTGTCTGATTTCTTTCCCAATATGGAGGGGAAGGGGGTTATCTTCTTTCCCCTAAATGCTGGTCAGACGCTAGGCAGAAATCAAAAAAAACCTGGGTAAGTCCTGCCAGTTGCAGTTTGCTACTCCCCTTCTTCACAGTGCCAAGACCACAGCTATCACCATATTAGAAAGAGTAATCTATGGTGAGAAGAATTTCTAGATTCTTCTTTAACCAAACTGATAATACATCAGAAAGTATGGGAAGAATGATTTCATACATTATTAATTCCCTGCAAAATATGCAAAATTTAAGAGGTCTTTATGAGTTTATGTTTCTTAGGTAAAAGAATGACTAGAAAAGTCCAGTTTGCCTATATTTAATTTTTACTTGGTTATAAAGCAGACTAACAAGAATCTATTTTCTCTGTCTTCCCCCACTTATAAGCTTGTCCCTGAAGGGTGTGCATGGAAGGAAACAACAGTGCTGTGACTATCACTTCAAAAAAGACAGACTCTTCTGCCTACTGCTGGTTTCCTCCCTGCTAACTAGAGAGCCGATGTGCACAGAAATAGACTCATACACTTCTTACTCTTTCTACTGTAGCCATACTTCTTTGTTCACTGATGCAGCAAGCTCAGCTGCCATCATTGTAGTATCACTAACACATTTTTCCTCACCTTGCAGTCTTCCACAGATGAGAAATTCAGGTCTGGAGGAGGATCCTTCTCCTCCTGTTCTGCAGGTACCTGAGTTAGGATGTTCTCTCCATGTTCTTGTTGGAAAGAGAGGCTCCTCGAGGGGCCAGCACAGAACCTCTGAGCTAATTCATATATTATTTCTAGGGAAGGCGCGTTCTTGTGCATATGGTCCTGTCCATGCCTCCATGCAAGCTGCTTTCTTTCTATAGTGATCCTGAAAGCATGCAGTTTATTTGCACACTTACCAAAAAGAAAATCCAAACAGATCCAAACAAAAAGAAAATGGTGAAAGCCAAAATAACCAGTACCTCTACTGAATTAATATGATTGGTTTCTGAGGTAGCTGTTTAGTGGCATCCCAGACAAAAGGAAGAAAAAGCAAAAATTTTATATTGTGGAGCCCAGAACTGCACACAGTATTTGAGATGAGACTGCACCAGCGGTAAATATAGCAGGAAAATCTCCTCTTTTGACCGGCTGGCTATGCTGTGTTTAGTGCACCCCAAAATGGGGTTTGCCCTCTTGGCTGCCAGAGCACACCGCTGGCTCATGCTGAGCCTGCTGTCGACCAGCACCCCCAGATCCCTTCCTGCTGAGCTGCTCTCCAGCCACTTGTCTCCCAGCCTGTACCTGTGTCCAGCATTACCCTGTCCCAGGCGTAACTTGAAATTAGATCTGCAAAGGGCAATTCAGAGCCTAGCATCAGGCATCTAGTCAGATGGGATGGGAAGTGGTCTAACCATTGATCGTTTAATGTAAAATTCATAAGCAGCCATGGGTCTGAGGCTGGGAAGTCACGTCTCTCCCATCCAGAAGAACCCCTGGCATTGCCTGACCCTCATCTGGGTGGCTGCTCTTCTGCTTCCCTCTGCTCTGTGACAATCAAGCTCCTTTCCACAAAACAGCACAGCTTCAGCTGCAGGGACTGAGAGGGGCTCTGCCCCAGCCTCTCCTCTTTCCTGGTAGCTACTGTAGTGGGACCTGGGGGTTTGGGTGCTTTTGGGGTTCAGAGGACCCACAAGCCAGATTTCCCATGAGCTGTCAGCACTCCTAACGGATGCAGTGATGAGGGGACCACCACACTTCTAAAATGTGTCTTCTCACAGTGTTTAAAAAGACAAATCTGGACTTCTCAGGTGCTTGTACATACTGGAGACTGGAGAAGATTTAGGGTCTTTTGTGTCTTCCTTGCATTGGAACAGAATCACAGGACCACAGAATGGTTGAAGTTGGAAGGGACCTCTGGAAGTCATCTGGTTCAACTGCCTGGTCAAGCAAGGGACACCTAGAGCAGGTTGTCCAGGATCACGTCCGGGTGGCTTTTGAAGAACTCCAAGGGAAGGAGACTCCGCAACCTTGCTGGGCCACCTGTGCCAGTGCTTGGTCACCTGCACAGTAAAGAAGTGCTTCCTGGTGTTCAGGGATTTAAATCAGAGATAAAGAGGGACACCTCAACAGCATGAAGCTGTTACTGGGGAGGTTCAGGCTAGATATTGGGGAAAGGTTCTTCACCAAGAGGGTGGTTGGGCACTGGAACAGGCTCCCCAGGGAAGTGGTCACGGCACTGATCCTGCTGGAGTTCAAGAAGGCTTTGGACAACGCTCTTAGATGTACAGTCTGATTTTTGGGTGGTCCTGTGCGGAGCCAGGAGTTGGGCTCGATGATCTTTGTGGGTCCCTTCCAACTCAGGATATTCTATGATTCTGTGATTCTATGACCTAAAACAAAGAAAGGTGAGATTTTAGGCACAACTATCTCTGCTCTTGGTTACTGAGGCCTTGCCTCAAACACCTTAGGCACAGTGGTTGCTATTAATGTCATTTCTGTGTGCCTAACACTCAACCACATACATGTGGACACCCACTGCCATTCTCCACCCTTGGTTTGCAAATTCACTCCGAAGATGGGGGGCTGTGGATGAGGCATTCAGCAGGTCGTTTTCCTCATTGCTTTTAAATTTTTCTCTGTATACCACAGGTCACACCAACGCATTTGTAATGAGTTTAGCTGAATCTCCAGAAAGTCCAAAGTCTGAATGGGAATGCAAAGACTTATCTGTACAGGCAGTGCTTTCTCTACAGCTGGCATAAAGCACAGTGGCAACAACTGTCATACACAAGCCTGATTTTTTAACACAAGACAGACTTAAGTTTCCATTTTTTGTTCACCTGGTATCTTTCCTGAACTTTCAGATGAAAATGTTCTGTTTTATTTTTCCTAAAAAAAATAGGTTTTTATGTGGTTGAAAGTACCCGTTTCTTTCCTAAGTTGTCCCCAAATGAGAGTGTACTCTTTTCAGCCTGACATTTCCTTCCCAGTGATTTTTTTTCTAATGAAGGGAAGAATTTCCACAAATTGTCTCACGAAAACAGTAATCAGCATGAGTTGATATTGAACAATACATAGGATGAGCATTCCTAAAAGCAAGAATTATTCAGATGTCCAAAAGCCAGTCTGCCTTCAAGGAAAAAGAAAATAACCAAAACACTGAATACTGAGATGCAGAAGAAGAGCACTGTGGCTCCTTGCACAACTACTCCATCTTACATTGCCTGAAATTCCAGGCCAGCATTAGCAGGGAACTGCTATGAAAGACAATTTCTTTAAATATCTAAATAGGGACTATTTACTAGATAGGGACACTATCACTAAATAGGGACACTACATTAGAGTGATCATGTTAAATGTTATGGAGGACCAGCAAGGAAGGTGAGGTGAAAAGAAGAATAGCAAAGTAAGTAACAAAACAGGATTGGGGGAAAAAAATTCTGAAGTTTCCTAAAGATGAATTGATCTCAAAAAAAAAAAAAAAAAAAGCTTTTATTATATGAATACAATCCTGAAAATAATAAGAAAGATCTCTTTGTGTGGAAGGAAAAAGATAAAGGAGGCGGAGTCCAATGTAGAGGGCAGCTTCTGAAGCAACAATCAAGAGACTCTGCGTCTATTCTTGGCATTTTATTCTTCTGCACCTCTTTTTCCTCTCACTTTGCTAAGCAGTAAGATCTCTGCTGCAGATTAGTAGCTATAAGAGCTGTGTGATTTATAGAGCAGCAGCAAAACTGCCTGTTCTCACCTGGGATGTAAAGCTATACTGTCGTAATTTTAGAAATGATAATGTCTTGCACCATTTGCTTAAGCTCAGTCTCAGTCACGTGCATGTACACACATAATGACACTAAACCCAAACACCACAATTATCTTTACCTTCTTTGACTCTTGGGATGTGCTCATCAATTAGGGCGTGCAACGATATCTCAGTTTTTATGTTGAAAAGTCACAGTTATTCCAGAGGCATTCACAATATGAAAAGAATTTAAACACTCCCTGCAAGACTCCTTATCTTTTTCCAGCATGAATTTTCTTTGTGTTACCCAGCTGTCTGAGAGCCTTTGGCAAGATCCTCCTGGAAGTTCTCATTCTCTCTTTTTTTTTTTCTAATCTTGAGTACGGTGAATAACACTGAGTCATCTGCACACATGCCCAGATCTCTGATTTTTCTCTCTTTCGCTGTTTGTTCATTATTAATTGAATCTGAAGGCTGGGATTCAAATCACCTAATTTTTGAGGTTTATAACTCAGACGTTTAAATCTGAGTCAGTGTCCCCAAGCTCCCTTTGCAGTCTGTGGAGAGCAATAAACAGTTGTAGGACATGATTCATCTCATCTTAAACTAGATTTGTGAAACAGGTCAGATGAATCATATCTTAGAACAACTCTACAGTCCTAAGTCTTAATCATGAGAGAGAAACAGCCTAGTGTCAGATCTGGAGAAAAGGAGAAAGCAAGCCTAGGCCCCCTGATTCTCAGAGGAGTAGGAAAGGATGACGGCGGTGCTGCCCAAGGCGATTTGTGTTCCCTTGCCGTAACCCAGATAACGTCCCAGGTATAGGTTGGGATGAGCCAGGGCAAGCAGTTGCACCGGGAGCGAAGAGCGACAGGAGTGATAAGAGAGAGCAGCCACCCGGCCGGGTGATCAGGAACCAGGTTACCTGTGACTACCTGCTCCTGAAGCCGCACCACTGATGGCAGGGGCAGTCCTCTCGCGTCTCCTCCACCCCGGCTGCCTGCTCCCGCTGCTCCCCTACACCAGCCCTGCTGTCACAGCAGAGCAGTGACTTGCGGATCCATGTGAAGGCTATCTACAAAAAAAAAGAGAAAAAGGAAAACAAACAGTTTGTTGAAGCTGGATCTGTGAGCTGCTCTGGTTCACCACATGGTTGCTTGAACTGACGCAAGGGAAACAACAGAAAACTTTTTGTGAAAGGGAAGGTGGTGTTTGCGGAAATATGTATTATGGATAGTTCTTATGTCCAGAACAAAAGATCTTGTATTCTGGGCAGCTCAAGGCTATTCTTTCCTGAAGCTTGGAGGTATTATTCCCTTCTTCTTTGTTTTATTTCCTTTGACTCTGTGAGCTTTTTGTCCTTAAGTACTACAATGCAGAGACACTATCAGCCTCTGTCTGTTATCTCAGAATAACAGAATATTTGCTGAGCTGTTTTCATGGTAATACCAAAGCATACTACAAACATTGTTCTTTACACTGGAGGTTTCTATTATGGTACTTTTGAAATGGTAAGCAATCATACACAGAAAATGCAAACTCTTTTCAGGAAATGTAGCCAATAGGAGAGTTGTTTTGCTATCATATAATGGTTCTCTGATATTAAACTTTAGTCATGAATTGAAAATTTAATTCATTATGAAATATCTAGACATAATGATGTCCAACAGTCCTACTGAGAGTGATTTTTTTTTCTGGTCTACAAGTATATATTTGATATTGGCTTGTGGAAAGAAGTGCCTGCACAGCAGACTAAGACATGCGAGTTGCATTCTGAGTATTGACTGAAACCTTTGAAATTTACCATAAAGTAGCACAGAAGGTCTTAATCTAATTTAAAAAAATCTGTACCAGCAGGTAAACATTAGGTGACTGAATGGTACAACTCGTCCAGTTCAAATCCCTATACAGTTAGATTCCAGATAGGACAGAAGAAGCCAGATCGACAGCAATGATGACCAAGTGGCCTGGATCAGTTCTAGGCCACTATACGAATTGTAAGCTATTTAAATCCACAACCAGGCTAATTGGAATTGTAGTTTCCTTACAGTAGCAACTAAAACAAAATATCTGTTCTACAGATATTATGGCTCTAGGAGTGCCTATAATTAAGGTAGCCCTGCTTTAGGAACCCCCTGATTTTCTGAACCTTCTCTTTTTCACTAAAGCTCTTGTGTTTCTTCTCTCTCTATTATTCTCTGTGCCTGGAATGTGTGAGAGCTTCTTTTATGAATTATGTAAGGTGAAGAAAGTAGACTTTCACATTAAAAAAAAATAATGAGGGAGGCTGAGGGAAGCAAGATTTAGGGATATAAAGTTATGAGCAAGGTAGCTAATTTGAAACTAAATAGAATTGGTAGGGTTTGGCTATCTCGGAGAAATTATTTTGAATAAATAAACTACACTTGCTTGTGATCAGTACACTTCGTATAGAAAAGAAACGCTGCACGTCAAGAGGGTAACAACTCCAGAGGAGTGCTGATGCATGTTTTAGTCAGAATGCATGTCTAATAAAATTCTGAAGGAAAAAGCTGCCAACAAAAGATTGCTAGGCTTTTTTTGTCCTCACTGTTACTTTTCATATGCATGTAGGTGTCCTTCTGAAAATCTTGATCGTCAAATTATGCAAGTGATTCAATATCTTAACTTTTAAGCTACACAACCCAAGATGCATTGGGAATATGCAAGTCCAGAGATGAGAAACAGGAAAGTAACGATACCTCCATTTACTTAGCAGAGCTATACCAGTTTAAATCAATTGAGGACTCTTTTCTAGGATCACTTGTGCTCCTAACTTGCTCTACAGTACCTTTCCGTTTTGTCATCTTGTAAACTTGCTGACTTTAACTTCCTTAATATATTGGCTCTGCATTACTTCCAAACAGCTCTTCACTTGAGTTTCATTCCTGATGGAGAGTGTCAATATGAGGATACTATAATGCATGTGTCTATATATGCACCATATATTTTGGGGTTTTAAATGAGATATAAGTCACGGTGTAGCACTAAGTCACTGAAAGGAATAAATGTAATCCAAGAAGAAAAAGGAACATGTCTGCAACTCACAAAATATAACAACGAAATTTAATATAAAATCTGTTCACGAGGAGTAAGAAGAAAATACATCTAAAAGTGTATATAATAGGAGTGGGGGTATTCTAAGCTGTTTATTCTTCTGTCCATAAGTGATGAATCATCAGATGCTCATTGTGAGCTCATCTGTCCCTGTGAAGCAAAGGGAATTTACCTGAGCCTGTCCTCTTGTTTCTGGTCCCCATGGAGGGAAGAAAACATACTTAACAGTGAACAGGTTCAATGCTGCCTTCCTCAACCTTGAAAAGAGATTTTAGAAGCATCTCCACTGCAACACTTTTTTTTTTTTTTTTTTTGCCAAATACCAGCCCCAGGTCAAAACTGATGTGGATATGTCATTTTTCCACCATTTCTCCAGAGGGCTCTGAATGGGGCTACGAAACTGCCAAACTCATAGTCGCTTTCGACCTATGTGAAGGCACAGCAGTAGGTACTAGAAATGATGACAGAAGGGTTCCCAAAGCAGTTGCTTGTGGGGTAGAAGCAATGAAAGTCTTCCCATAGCAGCAAGGGACGGTACCAGAGGACTTTCTTTCTCTGTAGTCATAAGTCTGGGTGGTGAGCACCTAAACTCATGTGGAGGAGAAGGGAGATGGCATGTAATTTCTAGCAAGTATATGAGGAAATTTTCCATGTATCTGTTATTGTATTTGCTATTCACAGAAAAATAAAGCCTCCCTAGTAAATAATCTGGAGGAAATTTTACCCACAGGAAGCTGAAATAATCTGTCACCCTGAGGGCTGGCTATTGATCCCACTGCTCTTGTCCTGCTGCCACCATCTTCTAAACTTTTCTTACAAGTTGGTGCCAGCTAATTTCTTTTTCAAGGCCTGTCCCTGCTGAACAGAAAATCTTAAATATTATACAGCAAAGCACAACTTACATATCTGGAAAACCCAGAGCATACTATGCCTGCAGTGTAGGAATTCTGCTAAAATGATCACATATCTAAATAACATCCCAGCTCATGGTACAATTAGGAGAGTCACACATGAGCAGTTCTGGTGCTTTACATGGACTACTTCCTTTTTGTGTGTTGCTATTACATCCCAGTGCTCTGGGAATGTGAATGGTGAAGCTGTTCAGGGGACTCTCATGGAATGATCTAATATTTTGGCAGTAATGGGAGTAGCTGGCAGTGACAGAACTTAAACACTGTTCTTACCCTGGAAGTTGGCTTACTTTGATTAACCAGTGCACAAGAGCCACTGGTGCATTTGTTGAATTTAACAGGTTAAATGATCACTGGACTAGGCCACACACTTCTCTTATAGAAGGTGAAAGTAGCAAAGCCAGATTGCTCAGTTTCTGAGGACGAATTTCTTTTTTATTTTACTCTTCCACCTCTGAGAGAGAAAGTATCTCTTGGAAAGCTAAAGACTTTTTTTCTCATTTCTCTTAGTACAGTAGGATAAAGTTACATGGTTAAGAAATAGCACCATGAAATGCCCTTTTTTCAATAGCTCTTTGAGCAGTCAATGTTCAAACCATCCTGGGGGTGTGGAAAGCATGAACTTCTAATATTTGCCCAATGTGAATTTTTCTTCATGTCGTGAACACCAATGCAGAGCTCTTTTTTCACTGCATTGGCTGCAGAACTGCATACAGAGGCTGCTCACAAAGGCTAACATTAGGCTCAGTAAGCTAATTTCTTTAGACTGCCTTTAAAGTTGGTAGCACTAGAATGGGTGACTCATAGAGGCCACAGCTGAATTTAGGTGTTCTCACTTGCCTTCTGGAAGGCTGTAGACAAACTAGTCTAACTAAAGTTGTGAGTGTATCTTTTAATGATCATAACCAAGCCGTATGTCTTTAAGTATGCTCACTATTTTGGTCCATGGCACTGCACTTACATACTTTGCCAGATGGATGTGTTCCATCTGTCCCTTTCTTCAATGGCATATCACAAGCATCAGCTTAGGCAGTAAATCTGTGCTAGAGTTAGCCATGGCCGATTATTTTTTTCGTAGTCTGTGAAAGTCTATGAAAGATCAGTGATCTGGAAAAGTGCCACAACATTATTCAGACCAATAAAGGACAGAGAAGAAAACTAGGGGGATGGAACTTGTAAAGTTCCCAGCAGGCAACAGCCAACATTTTGCTTCACAGTCCCATACTTAAAATAGTTTGAGGAATCAGGAGCGATTGCAGATTGTCACCATTACTGTATCTGGAATTAAGTGTGATCCAGTGCATAGGTACCATTGCACACACTAGGATTTGCTATGCATTAATCATTTTAATATTTAATTCCTGTGAATCTTGGCTTCTTATGCAGAATGGGGGAGATTCTGGGGTGCTTGCGGTGTAGCAGCCAGAGAGGTCATCAAGTGCAGAAGGGAAGCAGCATGGTGTAAATAGGAGACGATATGCTGGCTGCATTTGTGATGACTGTCTGTCATTGTGCCTGATACACAATTGTCCTTGAGTTAGTCCCTGATGATGTAGGAGTATTCTGTTAACAGAAGTCACGTTCTGCTGACTGGGGCTTGTGTGCTTCCACACATGCCCAGGTTATACACTGACAAACCCCAGGGTTGTGTTAACAACGTAGCACCACTTTTGCATTTTCCACTCAAAGCGTTGTCATACAATGCATAGTTTCTGGCTGCAGTTTTTGAGCTCAGCTGGTCAGAATTTCCAGCTGGCCCAGAGTTCATCCCCCTCTCTTGGCAGCCCTGTTTTGATTGAGAATGGCTTGTGTTTTGGCTGGAAGACATGCAAACAGATGAACAGAGCTTGCTCAGAAAGATGAGTTGATTCTGGGACACCTTCCGCTGGGGACAGAGGACCACAGTACTTTAGAAAAGGAGAAGGGAGACACCAGGCTTATCTCTGGAGACTGAGCCAGCCAAAGCCACCGTTTATTAGTGTCAGCAAAGACAGTGCAGTGACAAAAGGGAAGAAGGCTCCAGCCAGTACTGCTTTATGTCTTCTCCTCCTCCCAGTTCATGCTTTTGCTCTGCTGGCATTTACTCCATTTCTATTTCCACCTGCTACCTTGCTGACAGAGCTTCTCTAGTTTTGCAGTGCAGCATCTGTCAGATGATATTTGCCTCATTAAGAGCAGTTCCTGATAAATAACAACCATCCAGGTGCTCAGAAGCATAGTCAGTTCTTTCATGAGCAGGACAAAATTTCTCCTTGCTTCTGTGCAGATGCCAAATTAACTGTGTGAGGCAGAATAGCAGACAATCAGCCAAACTCCTCAATGCCTCTTCTGGGGATACAGCACCCAGAGAGCAATGCACCCATGTGGAGCTTTTGCAACATGTTCTGGAGCATGAATCTGTGAATCCTGACCATTTGTGATGATCTTGTCTGGGAACCATTCCTTGTGCATTGCTGGAGAAGTAACTCTTCCTGCTGGTATCATCAGACCCTGAAGATGGGTGACAAATGGGCAAAACGATCTTTCTGTAGTCCACTTTCCATCATGAAGGAGGAGCTTTTTTAACACAAAGAAAGAAAGAAAATGAAAGCATGATGGAAAACTGCACTGACATTAGTAATAAAATTAAATGACTTTAACTTCTGATTTCTGCTTATGTGGAGCTGTAGCTGTCCATAATAACTTCAAGATGACAACTTAGAGTTGAGTACAGAAAAAGCAGCAGTAGATAGGTGGCTTCTATCTCATCTTAATCTGATCTAAGTCAAACCTAAATGACATAGTCTTTGTGGGAGCCCCAACATTGCATTTCCAGTGCTTGGCTGATCAACGATTGTCTCAGAAGTTTACAGTAACTGACCATTCCCTGCAATATCTGCCCATTCTTTTGGCAACCAGGGTCAACTGTGCTGGCATGGAAAGCAAAGTAGGGATATTGTAGATGTTCAAAAATAAAGGTGTGCTAATAATATGAAGAAGCAGCTGGTCTGAAGTGCAGTGTGGGAAGCTGACCCTAAGGGGGAAACTCGGGGAAGAGTGAGCACTCAGAGCCTGCCAGACTCTCATGGGACTTGTCGTGTCTGAAAGCTCTCCTGGGTGCCTGTCCATCAGGTCCTTTGATGGCAGTGACCATCACCATGTGAGCTGAGGGTGCACAGTGCCGGAAGAGACACTGAGCTATGTGGGCACTCAATGGTGCCATGTGCTGTGAACCAGCATAATTTTGTAGGATTCATACAACCTTATTGAGGAACAGCCAGAAAAACTGCTGCTGAAGATTTGTGACAGATACATATTTAAAAGAAAGCAATTAGGCAAAGCAGCAGTTGTAGTGCCATCATATATGTATCTGTTCATACGTGGATAATGGCATTAGTAGCTCTAGATGTCTTCTGGGAAATTATGTTCCTTTTATATTTTATGAGCTAATAATTTTCTGATATCAGAGTCATCAAATTACAATAAAATAATAGATATTTTTAACAGTGAATATTTTCACTGGTGTCTGACAAATTTCTACTCGCTTTCATTTGAAAGATTAAAGATTTAGATAAGAACAAGGGACATATCCACTAGAAGAAAGAGACACAGACATATCTGTCATTCTAGAAGTACTTGAAAGCAAGGGGAAGAATAAGAGAGGAAGTGATAAAATGGGAGACAGTTAGAAATTAGGGTATTTCAGTAGCATTAGCTGCAGGTATTCTATATGTAGATTCTATTCCCCCTTTTTATTCTTAATAACACAGCAAATCAAAGGAACCAGTTAATTTTTAAAACTTACTATACTATTAAACTCAAAAGCAGAATGACCATTATTATCGATTAATAGGTACTTGAATAATTTGAAGTCTAGTGGCAGACAAACTGAAATGATAAGAAATGATGTATCTAAATATTCATTTTGACTTATGTTTCGATTTGCCTGCTGTTATTGCACATTTTTATTCTCTTTGCTCATACCTACCTTACACAGAAAACCTTTTGCCCTTATTTCTGAAAAGTTGTTGAAGTCACATTGCTAATTCAAGTTCAGGTTTGGTCATTTGTTCACATTATTAGATGCTGGTCTTTAATAAAGACATTTTTTAAAAATGGCCTGCTTAGTATATTTTTGTATACTTTGAAATATTCTAAAAACTAACCATTATCCTTATCTTCTAAATGCATAATTCCTCAGTACACTGCTAAAACAAAGAACTCAGACCACGGGACAAGAAGAAACTCAGTTTCTATTCACAGCCCTGCAATGATTAACTTGGAGCAGTTGTTTTGTCCCACTTTCCAGAGCGGGATGGCATCTCAGGCAACATGGCATTGCCTCTGGTGACACTGACAAAGACCCGCCGTGCATGAATGAGCATGAGTAAGGACTTTGGAAGGTTTCTGCCTTATGAGCAAAAATTAAAGTCTGGGGTTTGATTTGTTTGTTTTCCTTTCCAAAGCAGGTTCTGATCTTTTGATGGAAAGTGCTTTACAAATACTGAAAAGGATGACACACTTCCCAAATAAGCAAATAACTAAGCTTAGTAATGATAGTCTCACCCTAGTATGACATTAGTCTAGTCACTGTACAGTCATAACAAACGACAGTATTTGCCCTGCAAAACTGCAAAATTAAGGGAGGGGAGATGGGACAGGTGTAGCAAAAAGTTAATTTCCAGGAAGGATGAGGTTGTACAGGTCAGGCTGAAAAGCACTTGTCTTGCCATCCTGGTTATCTCACCGCTGTGTAGGTTGTGGGCAATACAGAAAAGGACAATTTTAAGGTTAGATGAAGGAAGAAATTAAAATTTAGCTTAGTAAATGTTCTCAGGGACCTACTTTCCTTGCACATATAGTGGCATTAGCAAAAACCAGGAGAGTAACTAATGTTGCCACAGTACCTACAGGTGTTGAAGAAGTAGTTGGATCCCGCGCTGTGTCACCAAATACTGCAGCTAATGGAAGCCCAACGTCTTCTGTACCAAGATGAATATTTTGTATTAAAAGGGACTCCTCCACTGATGGCGTGAATGGCTGCTTCCTAAGAAGCTGATCGTGCTTTTTCCTAATCTCTTGCCTTGAGCTGCCTGGAGAAGCAGACCAAATGTAGAGTCAGAATAAAGACTCACTTAGGTCTTTATTCCATTCCTTGTTGCATTAGTTACTAATAAGTTAGTACAATCAGGTTTTGTGTATCTGAGCAGTTACAGTGACAGTTTTATACAGCTGCCAGGCCATAAGAGGAATAACCTGACCAACTCCATTCTTTAACAGGAGTTAATAACTTTTGCATTTCCTTGCCACCTCCAGTTGCAGGACATCAGTAAAATTAAGCAAAATTGCAGATCTCCTACAGGTCTGTAGGGAACTTTAGAAATTATCCAGTCTTATTCATGTGTCAGTGTTGTTGAAATGGTGTGACTTCACAACCATGTAGAAAAAAATGTATTTGAAGTGTTTTTAATCTGGAATCTACTCTCCCTCTCTCTCTCTCCTGGAAAGGACCACTCAGTAATTTATATAAATTCACTAAGACCATTTCCATGGACTAATATTGTTCAGATTCAAAACAAGTAAGGGTTATTAAAGCTCTGTACTGTGTAAAACTGAAGGGAACTGAAGGAAATGTTCTTCTATAAAGGATTTTAATAAGAGATGTGATTGTCTTGTTATTTAGCTTGCTATTGTGCCTGCAGGCCTGCCTGAACCCATATTGTACAGACGCACTATAAAGAAGCATTATAGGTGCAGCTTGCAGCCTCGGCTGTGACAGGATGAAACAATTTGGTGAACATCATTCATGGAGTGGTGAAAACAGCAGCAGGAAAGGTCTCTTATTGCAGCCTGTATTGTAGCCTGTTTACTGAATAGTTTAATCTTCTTGTAAGAAAGGTTTTCTTTAGCGTGTGTGTGAAGAACTGTGTAACTTTAATTTTCCCTTCATTTAAAGGCTGTTCCTTCTATAACAGGAGGTGGGGGAAGCCATGTGCGAGGAAGGGGTGGCTGTTGCTTCCTGCAGAGCAAAGGGGAGCAGCAGTAAGGTGGGAGGGCAGAAGAGATGGGAAAAATGCAGCAAGGACCTGCAGCTCAAGCAGGGCAGGAGCCCCAGTCCTCAGCCAGGGTGGCCAACACCCTGCTGGGGGCCAGGCAGAGGCTGCCACAGCTCAGAAAGTCAGTGAGTTTGGTGAAATCAAATCAAAGTAGGGACTCTGCCTGCAAGGATACAGTGAGCAAGGGGAGTGTGCTTTGTATGGCCTTCATATTTCTTTCTACTGTACTGAGTTACTTTGAGGTTGGTCATTACTGTCTGACTTTCTGACATTTAAAAGCCTTTTGGCCTTTCTTGGAAAATTCACTGTCAGGAAGAGGTTCAGGCAAATGCACCTCAAAGCCCTCGTGTACTGGGTCTGGCTGGGATGGTGTTAACAACACCTAGCTAACTTGGAGTCCCACCATGACATGCAGCAAACCAGAATAGGCACCAACCCTATACACTCTCATTTTCTTGCTTAAAACATAGCGAATGATGGAACAAACCAAAAGCCATATGTATGCTTTCTAAAAAGCTAACACAGGTGCATGAGGTCACTTTTTTTTTTTCCTTTTTCCCCTTTTTATGCTCTTTGTGGTCATTGCATTGTTTCTAAAGAATTTGGCTTGTTTATGTAGGGATAGTGACTGCTGTTATGGGGGAGCCCCCCTTGTTTGCACTTTATAACCCTAGTCGTGGCTGTCATGCAAGGCAAGGCAACAGATAAAGCGGTGCTGTGAGAGCCAGGGGGAGAAAGCCAGGCAACTGAGGCAGGATAAGAATTTTCAGATCTGATAGGTTTCAAATTATTGGGGGATTTAGGTAGGCTTTCATTTTTACTTTTGAAATTAATTTTGTAGCATTAGAGTGAGGGTCAATGGCTGACTAAGGCTTTGGACAAAGGATGCTTTTGTGAGAGATATATTTTCTTGGAAATAAAAACATAATAGTGTTAAATAAAAACATAATGGTTTTAAATGTATTTTGAGATATTCAGCAGATAATCTGGAAAAAAACGTAGAGCAGCATATTTGGTATCTGCAGGGAAACACAGTGGCGCTCAATGTGGCTTCTCCTCTCCCAATTTGATTTCTAGCTTCCATGTCTTGTTCATCTCAGTGTTGGAGAGCTGTAGACCCTCTTCCTAAATGGTAGCAATTGAAAAAGCAGTGGGATTTGGACATATTTTCTCTATTTGAAACCCCTCGTCATCCCCTGGGAGCAGCATTCCTCATATTTGCTGTGTGAAGACTCAATAGCTTAAAATAGAAATGGAGAAGGGAAGAGAAGAAAGAAGGAATCTTCTGAAACCAGCCAGCTTAACCAATAATTTGCAAAAGCCTAGTTTAGTTTGAAAACCTTTACTTTCCTAGTGACATTATCATAGGAGTCCTTTCTGATGTGTAAGTGCGTTTTTGTATCTTTATAATTGTCTTAACGCTGTTTTTGTTCATCTCCTCTTCTCTTCTCTCCCAGTGGAGTTTTTATACTGTGATTTGGCTTCCATGAAGTCTATTCGGCAATTTGTGCAGCAGTTTAGAGCAAAGAATTGTCCACTCCATGTCCTGGTGAATAATGGTGAGTTCCTTTTTCTCTTTGCATATCTGAAGGGGAAGATGTGACAAATGGGGCTTTCGCCTGTCACTTCACGTTTCAGATCAAGTATCTGAAGCATAGAGAAGGTTGCAGTATGGCTGAATTAACAGAGAGGTCTTTCTAGGAGTTAAATTGCAGTTTATGAGACAACATCAGCTGAGCAGATTGAACACTTAGGTGCCACCCCTCCCTGTGATCATATCACAAGCCTTGCCTCTTGCTGTGTTTCTTAGCTTTCCAGCACTAAAACTCATGCAACAGCAGAAGAATCTGAGCATCCCTTTTTTTAAGCAAAGTAAAGCTGTACTTCATGGCTGTAGAAAATCCACCCTTTCACCCTTGTTTACTGTCTCTCCCTTTATATTTCTCCTGTATGAGTGCATGTGTTTATTGCAGCTGTGTGGTGAGCTGGACTAGGGGGGCTCAATCCATTTGAAATGTAATCTGGCGAATTATCCAGCGACCTCAGAGCAGTCACTGCTTAGATCAAGGTGCTCCTGGAAAGTTGTCCATCAAGCTCCGTCCTCAGTGGTCAGGGAACAAATTAAAAGGACGACATTTATCTTGCATTCATGCAATTATCAAATGAATCTCATTACTCTTAGGGGTTTAAACTTAGTTGTTCACATACTTGCCATCTAATTATGTTTTATAGCCATGGTATTTTTGGAAACTAGCCTGTACAATAATTTTCCTATATGCTCTGTGTGTACTTTCCTAAAGGGGAATTTTCACCTGTGTATTTAACTAGGGGAAAAATCTGCCAGGAACAATTTAGGCTTCTTTTAGAAGCTTTCTGCTGTTATATGCTGCTGTTCTTGTTTTCCCAATTATTTGCATGTATGTTTATTAAAGCATCCCAAAGAACACTTTCTTTTTTCCTTCGAACCCTTCAGTCCAGGTGAGGGCAAACGTGCTGCAAATAAAAGATTTTGTTGCATTTGTTGATGCCTTAAAGAGCTCTCAGTAACACAAATATTGCAATAAAAATTCAAGAGTATTTTATTTCCTGATTGATATGAAACATTCATGAAATGTTCAAGTAAGTGTGCATTTTTATTTCATTAGCCAAAAAAGCCTACCATTATTATTTTGTGAAATACTTAAAGGCAGTGGATATTTAATCCTGGCTACAAAATCTCTCTTGTCATATATGCCTTCTTTTAAAGACGCTCAGTGCAAACTGTTACACAGATGGGAACAAAACTTCATTTTGAACATGTACCATTTTGTGGAACACAAGGTTTTGAGATCTTTGCACCCATCAGGAAGTCCCTGTCCTCCACTAGTTTCCTGCCAGAGCAAAGTCAGGGCGGTGTGGTGGGGGTTTGGATACAGCCCGGGAGAGAAATGGTGGGGCTAAAACAACAGCATGGCTGGGAAGCTCTCTCAAGTAAAGGACTTGGTTCTGCCCTAAGCTGCTGCTGAAGCAGGACAGATAAAATTACACTTAAATGCATCTTCTTCGTCAAGAAACCAAGTTAGATGAAAATAGATCTCATAATGTGCTTAATATAAGACCAAAGACCCAAAGCTTCTTTCAGGAAAGAAGCTTGAGACTAATATTTGCCTGAATATGTCCACATTTTCATGACCTGCAAGAAAGTCGTTTGATTTCACTTACGCTTGATTACCAAATACTTGATCGATATAATTATGTCTATATATTAGTATTTAGGTATCCAGCCACTTCAGGCACTTTAAGAAGTCTAACATGAACATTCAGGGCTTTCAAAATGCAGATTAGTGCACTATAGTCACCTCTTCTCTTTTTGTTATAGGTGATTTTAGCATATACATTTAACTTTCTAATTTCTAATTTAAAAGGAAAAATTTGGTTGAATGCACGCATGATTTCAGCTGACAAATAAAAGCCTGTTGTTCCATTACTATGCTTTCTGCATCAGCAATGTGCATGCTCAGCTCTTGTTTTTTAAAATAAACAAAACATATTAAAGATGCAAATAGAGTATTGCATAAACATTCTTTAAAAAACATAATGTGCTAGAGGTAAAAAGGGAAAAATTCTTATGACATCAAAATGTAATGCATGTTCTGTTAAAAAAAAAGTTAAAAAAAGGTTATCTACATAGTCAAACTATGAGCCACAGAAGGGTGGATGCAGTACAACCAGTTTAGAAAACTTAATTTGACAAAAGGTCAGAAAAATGTGTCTTCTAGTCCACTAATTAGCAATTGGGTGCCAATATTTGGTTTTTGTTTTTTGAAAAGAACTGTGTATTTGTACAGTTGAAAAGCATTTAGCATATTACAGCATCTACAGCAGTGTAATCATTTAATACGGTCACTAAAATAGTATTGCTGTGAGGCTGTATTAAAAAGTCTTCTATCATCATGAGGTTGCAAAAGGAACAGATGTAAAAACACTTTGTAAAATTCCATAAGCAGTAGTCACCGATTCATGCTAGGGATCTTTTTTCTAACTTGAAGTAAATTGTTTCCTCTGTGTGCTAGAAATGTTTCTCAGTATCTTTTACTTATGTGTTGTTTGCAATACTTAATGATCTTAAAACCAAGAGATCTAACACCAAAATCACAACATCTTTAGCGATAATAGAATAGCTTCGGATACCAAATGTACATTGTCAAATTCATTAAAAATGAAATAGCAACTACCTTCTCTGTTGCAGTTTGCTGAAGGGTTTGTGGTTTTGGCTGCAGGATAGGAAAGGACTGAGAGACTACTGCATTTAGTATATGCCTTGGCATGCACACAAACACAGAAAAAGAGTTTAGAGATTTCATTATATTATTAGCCTATTGTAGGCAGATTACATTTAATATATTTCAGGATGACACCTACCTGAGCCAATTTAAAATCAATAATTCTGAACTGCTGGCTAGTTCAGATGATTGTACTCCATAATTTGTGGATCATCTAAGAAATCTCTGTCTCCTGATAGAGTGAATAAGTCTCTGTAACCGTCCCTCTTTAGTTCCTACAGCACAATATAAGCTGTATCTGTAAGTAAGCGTGTGAAATATCAATATATTCCTTTGTGTCACCTACACTCAGTTCAGCCATGTGCAATTTAGGCCATAATCCCTTGCATGGAGCCATTTGAGTAGTCCCATGGATGCCATCATGGTTGATCACATATTAAATTATTCTCATGTTTGAGTATTTGTGGGATCAACTCTTCAGAAGAAATGTGAGATTTGAGGGGTGGGAACAAGTGGACATAACAAATGCAAACAATTTTATAGGTACCTACATATTCACAGGTATTATTGATTGGTTAGGTTTAACCATAGTTACTTATGTTATAGCAGTGGGATCCAGAAAATATCCTGTCCCACTGGATTCGTTAAGAGCCAGCTCCCTTCTCAGTAGCAGATTCAGGCTAAACAGGCTATAAAATGGACAGGAAAGAAACCAACCCCAGAGAAGTGGAAAATCACTGGAGAAGGTCCTGAGGGAAAGTTAGTGAGGAGGATTGCTGTTGACTCCAGTGGAACTTGGATTTCACCAATAATGCTTTCTTCCAGTCATACAGGAGGCTATGGTGAACTCAGGAACTGATCTATCATGAATCTCATTCTAGTGTCTTGATTACAGCATCATTGTTCATCTTTATGCTTCCTTGAAGGCAAATTAGAGAAATATTTAAGCAAAGCTGAGATGAAAGAGGAGAGAGAGAATGGGGAGAAAGAGAGGAGGATGAGCAGAAGGGCAGCTGGCACTTCACCTGTGTGTAATGGGTGATAGATAGTAGACATCATGGGAGGACTGGCCCTCTGGGAGATGTTTAGAGCTGGAAAAGGTAATTTGAAGTAGAAGGAGATTGGTTTAAAGTGGGTATTCCATGGATGATGGGCAAAACTAGAAGAGTCATAAGGACAGTAACATGAAATATTAATTTGTTCTAAAATTTGAAGATACTCTGAGGCAGTTTTTTTGAAGAAGCTCAGTGCACAACAGATGACATTTAGTCAGATTTTTCAGCAGAGGTATCTTTATTAGAGAGGTGACTGGAAATTATGGGCAGGTTGGCTCTTCACACACTGCGCTTTACAGGCATTAGGTGCCTTGGGTACTGGAGGTAACTTGTCTGGGCACATGTGTCAGAGTACCATGATCCTGCCTACAGTATCCAGCCCAGCTTGTTCAGAGCCAGTGATGGTTGTGCAATGCTAACATTTACTTAGTGCCCAGATTTTTCACAGCAGTCATCACCTAGAGCTTTTAGTATACTTGAATAGCGTTGTTGTTTGCCAGAATGACATGTATCCTATATAAAGATATCAGATTTCTTATAAAAGGTTTGGTTTTTATTTGATTAACTAATATGTTAGAAGAGCAACTTTAGGCTACTTCCAACTGTCAAACTGTAAGGATTTAATTCGTGAAAATCCTGACTTTTGTTTGATATTATCTTTGTCTTTCTAATTATTTCCACAGCTTTTTCTGTGCCTGGGATATTAAACATTTTGTTTAAAGGGAAATATTTCAGTCTCCATATGCTGCAGTTTTTTGACCCATGTGCTTCTATGTCCTGAATGTGAATTTTTTATCAGTAGAAGACAGATACAAAATTCAGCTATTGATGGATTAGGAAACCCAACCGGTTCTACTTAAGTGTGTGGGACATTTGCCCCTGGCTTTCCTGAGAGGCAGGAATGAGCTATGGTTTATTCTTACCTAATCTTTTCATAGCTTTTACGTAAAATATTTTATGTACAAATTGCAAGGCAAGATATTTTACTTCCAAGAGAACTTCCTATTGAATGAGAAAAACTATGATTGACTTTCCTATTTTCTGGTTGTGAGGGTGATAACTCTCTGTTGTGCCTACACAAATAACAAAACACTTACTGAACATATTTTTAGGAAACAAAGTTTTTTTTTTCAGCCAGGCCCAATTATGAATGCTCTGATTTATTTTAGTGTAAAAATGAAACCTCAGTTGTGTATCATATTTTCTTTTTCTTTTAACTGACAAATTTTCCAGGGAACTAGCCTGTGCTCTTGTATATTCACTATGTAGCAGCATGACATTAAATCAGAAAGTGAATCTGTTCTTAAGGAGGTATTATAACCTGTTCAGTTTTGTGCTGAACTTACCAAGACTGGGTTGCTCTCATCGTCCTTGAATGTGGATTGTCTGCATTTTTCCTTTTTTTTTTTTTTCCTTTAACCTCCTGATATGCTAAGAGCTTGTCTTCACAGGAAAGATGCATTGCTTTATCTCTGTTGGCACAGCTAATACAGTCCACCTCTCCCTTGTAGGCATTATAGGTGAGTCCAGGACTGCTAGCAGTAGACATTACTCAATTTGCATTTCCTTACTAGTTAGCCAAACTTTCAATGTTTGGGCTAAAAGTTTTCATGCCAACTATCTGCCTTAGGCTAATTTATTTTTATTTAATATTTGTAATGCCAGATAAAAGAGTTTATCTGTTTCCAAGAACGGCAAGAAAAAACTTCTTTTTTTTTTTTTGTTGGTTTGTTTGTTTGTTTGGTTGGTTGGTTTTGTTTTGTTTTATGATGGCAAAAATGATGGCAAGTTTATTTAAAAAAGCTTGTCTCTTGTTATCATATTTTGGAATGAGGACTTGAATGCAGGCAAGGTGCTGCCTTTGTGTCAGAGATGGATGAACCTTTCACCACCAGTAGAACATTGCAATGATGTGTCGAGACAGAAGCCTGTTAAGTTTGAAAACCATCTTTCACATTATAATATCTAAAGATTTTGCCTGTACCAAGCATGTCCTGACTCAGGACTGATCAGGTCTTTCCGCTGGCATCACACTGCAGGAAACACTGTGCAGGCAAAGGCACCAGCACTGATGCTGGACACCAGAGTCCCCTCTCTTCTCCGTGGCTACCTCTGAGCTGTGGTGGAGATGGTCACTGTGGCTCGCTTCAGACTCCTGGTCTCTCTGTTATCCAGACTGGGAGGCTGGCTCCTCTCTGACCTCTGTGCCAAGTTTCTGTCTCATGAAAGGCAGGTAATGGGGTGGGGGGAGGTGGATGGGAGGTGGTGGGTGTCTGGGTTTTACCTTGATTTGGAGTTGGGACATGACTATGGAGATGGGATATGATTTCAGCACTCTCAGGACCTAAACACTTCACCAGACATAGCTGGTGAGCTGATGCAGCTGGTGACCTCAAGTTGCTAGTGACCTCATCTCTCTGTAAGTGCTGGCTGTTGCATTTTTAGGCGTGAGGACAAAACCTGTAGTGTAGAAAAGGGAGAAGCCCAGTTTGAATGCAGATGGGACAAGACTGTAACTTCCAAGGGAGAGAGATTTATACAAGAAACCAGGGTATGGAGAACTGAAATAGAAGAGAGGCAGTTGAGGATTTGAGGGTTTAGAGCAGTCAGACTGGGAGGTTAAAAGGGAGAGATGTCAGAAGATTAAGTAAAGAGCTGATGGGGGGAACAGGACTGTCAGGTAGGAACCTTTAGGATGGGGGAAAACTCAATGACAGTACATTTGTGTTTGCTGATTGAAAGACTTTTTAACAGAATTAAACTATGAATGTAGCATATATTCTTATTCAATATCAAGACATGCATAAGAGAGCAAGTAGTCAAGGGGGAAGCTGAGGTTGGTAGTGAGGACGAAGGGAGGCACTTTAATGTTTTGGGTACAGGAGAGGTCTCAATCAGTTTGCACGTGATTAGATGCCACATAATTCATGAGAACTGAGTCCTTATTTTGAGGAGTAGAGTCTCCGTTGCACACAAA
Organism: Chauna torquata; assembly: GCA_013399475.1. Taxonomy (NCBI): domain Eukaryota; kingdom Metazoa; phylum Chordata; class Aves; order Anseriformes; family Anhimidae; genus Chauna; species Chauna torquata. Next base: position 34,860 of record VXAL01018439.1, read on the forward strand.
CTGATTGAACCTTTTCTTGCAGTACGGGAATTCTTCACTGATCTCTTTTTTTTTTCTTTTTTTTTTTTTTGTGAATTTTCCGATGTTTAAGAGATAAGAATTATTTCCCCCACTGGGGACATGATTATAATCCCTCTCTTCTGTCTAGCCTCCAACTAGACATATAACTTGTAGAAATTAATTCCCATCTACGCCTGTATCAACAATGATGGAAGCTGAACCGAGGATTGGGAAGCTGGTGGGAGCCTCCCAGCCCCATAAAAAAAACAGCTTCAGATGGGAGGGAAGGGCAAGAGGTGTGTGACTGGCAGTGCATGCAGAAGGCAGGGTGAGATCTCATGGGATCCAGGCACAAAGGATTTAGTGTGGCTGGGTAAGAAAATTAGGGACAGCAAACTTACCGTTTGCAGGGAAGAACAGAGGCAGATGAAACTGATATGCATGTCTGGGGCTGAACCTTTCCCCTCCCTCCCGCACATATGCTGCTCCATGATAAGATCGGTGTTGGGTCACCTGATTTTGGGGATAGGGGAGGGAGGGGAACGCAGGCAGGCTCCTCTTCTGGGAAGAGGCAGGAGAGACCAAACCTGCTGCAGACAGCTCTCCTACGCAGCCCAGGGCTCGGTCCCAGCAGCTGTTTAACAAACCCGCTTTCACGTTGTCCAGTCCCATCCGGGGAAGGTCCATGAGTGGGACACTCTCCCACCAGTGATGCTAGACAGATATCTTTGCATCTCTCTGAGGGTCAAGTCCACTGGTGTGGACTCTAGTTGCCATCTGGCTGTGATCATTATAGCATCATAGCATGAAATTCCTTGCTTTTGTTCTGTTTCCTCCAAGTTTTCTTTAGAAAACATATATGTATATGTATATGTACAGGTACATATATATACACACAGAGAGCTCCATAAGATATTAGGAAGTGCACGAATAAAAACTACCTACACAAGTCCCTCTACACAAGGACTGTATCACTAGGGAGCTCTATCAAGCTTAATTTTTATTTTGTTTTTAACTCGTTGGATTTTTTTTTCTTTTTCAGTTTTCATATACTGTTAATCTGGCTCCTGTGTGTGGTCCTGTCTAGACTCAGAATGCTTTTGTGGGATACCAGCAGATGTGCAATGAACCAGCTCTGGGCTCTGTGTTGCAGACATAGTAAGCAGTGTTTTTAGCAAGCAGTGTTTTGTAACAGTGCTGTAAATTCACCTCTCTGCAGCCCAGACAAGGCATACCAGTAAAAAGCAGTTAGGTCAGTACAGTTGTATCTCTAGTAAGAGCCTCTGGGGGCAATTCTTCTAGTAAGGCATTGCACCTTCTCATTGTTCACTAGCCAGGAGAGGACCACAGGACGGGCATATTCTGGAATCACATAGCACAATTGAACGAGGTGGAACAAACAAACTAGTTTAAGCAGCTATACAGTTATTGAGATGTTCATTCCATTATAGCCTCCCCTATTTAGGAGAGAAGTGGGCTACACTGTTATATAGCTAGATAGATCCCTTGGTAGGTCTTTTGGTGTGTGTGTGTGCAAAGCAGAGCGATTTGGGAACTCTGTTAAGTGGGGTGGGCCGCCCTGTGTGCCTGCACTCATGGGGGGAAAAATACAAAGCCTGTATATAGAAAAGGCCTTGTGCTTTCATTTGGAATAACCCTCTCTATTCATTTTTCCCCTCGGGATCTTTTTTGGTACAGTATGTATCTCTTGCAAACAGCAAGAAATAGGTGAGTGTGGTTATATGGGTCCATCTACTGTGAAGGCACTACATATGCAACTGACCTCCTGCATTGCCCACCCATCCTCTGAGTTGCTGGGGATAAAAAGCCAGCATGTAGGAGCACTGCCTCCAAACCTAGCTCCATGAGCCTGCCTGGGAAGGAAGACATTTGGATCTGTATCTGGAAGAGAGTTTTTAAATTTTGCCTGCGTTGTCTTTCATTTAAAGTGTTTTTGAGAGAAATACCTTTAAAACCTCCAAGTAGCTCACTGTAAATAAATCTAAATGAGCGAAATACTTGTATTTTTAGATTTATAATACAGTTGAAGGATGTTTTGTGCAGCTGCAGGTACAGGAATTACAGCAGCATTTACCCTCATCTGCAGTACAGGCAGGCATGGTACAAATCCTCCTGTATAATCCAATGAAAGTGCAGTATGCCTCGCCTGTAATACTTTCATAAACTATTTAGCTGTGTTGTGTGCAATATCAGATTCATTATGCTTTTAAAATCAGATACGACTAGTTAATTGGTGGATCCCAAAGAGCTTCATTGGAAACTTTTATAGACAATCATGATAGATGAATGATTACAAAGACAGTTCTCTTGAGCTGTATTCATTCTTGGAGAGAAAAATATCCTCTGTTCTCTACTGCCTACTTGTAAGAATAAAAAAGGATAGATTTTTTTTTATTTATTATAGCTAATTAAAATGTGTGTAATTTGAACAAATTACAATACATAAATAACTGTGGCACATTGGAGTGTATTACTTTTTAATAAGAACAATCACTCAACATAGTCGCAAAATCACACATCAATGTGTCATTTAGGCAGTTTTCTACATGCGTACTGTCAGTCGCATGTCAGTACTGAACATTTCAATAACAGCTAATCAATTGTGAAGCAAAAGCTCGTTTTCAGCTTACTTATAAATTCATTTTCTAATGCCATGTTCATATCAGTGACACTTTTTTGTCTGGCAACAATCTAGCAATGTCTGAGGAAAAGAACATATAAGAGAGTTGTATCAGAGCTGAGGTGTTTGACATTAATGGCCTGTATGCTGCCACTTCAAATTTCACATGTGCTCCAAAAAAAACGAGGAGACTGACTAATGATAATTAAAATCAGACAGATATTAGGTGGTACTCCATGCCAGAAGAATAAGCAAAACCATTCTTACTTTACAGTGAAGAGGTAAGATGAAAAAAAAATTTTTTTTTTTTTTAACATATCAAATAGTATTGGATTAATCAAAAGAATTAAAAATAGAAGGAGGTTTCATTCTTTGAGTTACCCTTCAGGGCCCTTGAGTAAAGCTGATGACGTTTCTGGGCAAAAGAAATCAATAGCATGCCGCTTTTAGTACCTACTGAATGTTATGTAGTTAATAATTTAAAAAAAGAAAGAGGGTTTGTTTCTACACTTACAAGGCTTTCCTTTTGTCAGAAAAGCAGCCAGGTCCAGTTGCCCATTGGGTGTTGCTTTGCACACTCATTCTTAGTGAATGAAAATGGTTTTTCCTCAACTAAGAGAAAGTGCCTTCAAATTGCAGGGCAACATTTTTTGAAAGCCTTGATATGAACCACTTCAAAGATGAAAGCCTTTAAAAAAATGTTTGCCTTTCAAAGATGTTACTGGATTAATAGTGTTTGACCAGCTGTTGAAGACAAAAGGGAATTTTGCCAGCAACAAATCCAAGCAGGGGTGATTGTGCTTGCTCAAGGACTTGACCGCATTTCCGCTCAGGGGAAGCTCTCAAAGAATGACCAAGATAATTTTAGGGAATGTATCTTAACAGTTGTGCGTTGCATGAGCATAGCTTTCTTTCCATCTCCCAGCCTGAGCTCAGGTCTATTTTCTGCTCCCAGGACGTGCAGCACAGATGGTGGAAACTGACTGGGGTGGAGGGCAGAGCCTGTATGTGCCCTTGAAATCCCGCGCCTCTCTGGAGGCCAAAGGGGCGGTTGGTGCAGCATAGGCCGGTGGGAGCAGTGATGGCCTGCCCGGTTTTGCCGGCCGGTTATGAGGCAAATCTGAATGGCTGTAGCAGCCGTCTAGGGCACTTCTCTTCTCTCCGGACAAATTCGTCCATCCCTCTGTCTGACTCAGCCGGCAGAAGTGTGTGTGTATGGGGGGGCCCTATAGCAAGCCCTGCAGCAGCCCAGGCAGATGAAGCAGCAGTTGGGGATCACATCTGCTTTGCTGTGCAAGGGCTGCTTTATGTTCCTTCCTTTCTTGGACTGCCATCTGATCAGTGTTGCTGCAAATATACCTCTTCCAAACTGCTTCCTCCCACCTTTTCCAAGTTTTAGAGCTTTGGAAGGCAGTATGGGCCCCAGAGAGATGCAAATCATTTCCTTGTACAAGCCCCTGTGCTCGAAGATGCAGTACTGATCCCATCTGCCCTCCAACAGCTCGTGCCAAACCCCGTCTCTGCTAAAACTCGCACTGTAGCTGGCTGAGACTTGGTCTGGGAGCTTGTGGTTTGTTGTCCCTCCCGCCCTTTCCCTCTTCTCCATGTCCCAGAAAACAAGAAAGCTCCAAGTCGCAGCAGAACTTGTCTGACGTCTCTGTCCAGCTGTATGACAATGTCTAGTCCAGGCCACTGTTGTGGATGTCACTGTATGCTGCATATGCAAATTATGGAGGAAAAGGAAGTCTTTTTTGTTCTCCAACTATGTGAGCAGTTGCACCACGCATCAGAATAAGTGCTGCTGAGGAGGGAGAATACAACGGGACACCCAGACAGACACCCTCTAATTTGTGTCTTTCCATTATTAACGATGAGATTTGTCATGCAGAGACACCACATCCGGTGACTGGGTTCTGCTGTCATTCTGAGGGACCTGGGAAAATGGCTGTGATGACAGAGATACACCAGTCAGAGCTTGCGTAGAGGCCAGGCTTGTAATCTGCACTGTGTTTTGCTCATTCATTTCATCAGCCAGCAGAGCGGAGGATGGGCTTTACTCATGTTCAGTCTTAGTTTCTCTGCATGCGAGCGCGCTGTGTTGCACTCAAACCCTTTACTTGCTCTCTTACCATTCTGTCCCTCTGTCTTCTCTCCTTCTTTCTCCTTACTCACTTTGCTTCTCCAGTTGTCTTCTGCTCCCCTCCTCACCTGCATTTTCTTTTCCATCTGCTGTGTTTTGCTCATTTTCTTTGTCCTTTCACCATCACTCTTTCCCCACCTTTCATGCTGTTTCATACTTTCTCTCCCCTGGCTGTATAACACAGCAGTCTCTGCAAACAGTAGCATGGCTAATCTCCACTCCTTCAAAAAGCCCGTTTCACTTTGGACTGTGCTTCCACACAGGACCAGCTATTTTTGACGTGTGTGCCCATTAAGCAGTAGGCAGCCCATGGGTGGATTTATGGGTGAAGCTATAGGTGTTAACCATGCTAAAAAGACCCTGAAAATGTCACCTATTCAACCTGAGCAGCAAAGTGTTGAGCAGCAAACCTTAGCAAAGCAGAGCTGTCTGATGGCTGGACCACCCTAAAGAAGGAGAGACACAGACACACAGCATGTGTAATTTACAGTGGGAATTTAATGTGCCATCATTGGTCTCATGTCAAGCAATGGAAAGTTAAAGGGTTTTTAATGGACACATGAAGTAGTGTGAGGATGAAGCTGAGACCCTTTTATGTCTGTAAGCAGAGTGGGCCTTTCTGCTGTATCATATTCATGTGTTTTAGAAAGATGACAATTGGTCTGCAACGCTATTCTCTATGAGCCACACATATCTATGTTTAAATTACAAAGGTCAGGTCCACTTGTATGATAATTAAATTTTAATAAAATAAGAATAATTTATAACATTCAAATCTGTGTTATAAATGAGTGGGATAGCTAACCACCGCACGGCTTCAGTACACGGTATAGTTCATCCATTAGCTCAGAATTCTCTGCAAGATGCTGAAAACAACATTGCATATGAGGGATGTAGATACTTTTTTTAGGCACTGAGTTAGAAAATTGTGGTTTGTAGAAATATATGCAAAAATATTGCCAAAATAAGCATTCAAAAAGTTGTTTCAATATGCAGCTGCATGTAAACATGGTAAGTAATATATATTGGGTAAATTTACTACATCTTTTCTCACCCACACCAGAAAGATAGAAGTTGCAGGTTTCAGACAAAGACTCAGCAGATCTTTAAACTCCAGCCAGGGCTCAGCAGAAAGCTGTCTGGGAGAACAGCTTTGTGGGAGCTGAGATCTGGGAAATCTGCTACTTAGCCTGGTCTTGTCTCCACTCCTCTGAGCTCTTTGATGGAGGGAATGTTGTTGGGATCTCCCAGCTCCCACCTCTTCTATGTGGATTTATTATTGTTGCGGATCTCAAGCACTGGATTCTGGCATGCCAGCAGTGGATTAAATCAGCTTTTAATGTCTTCAGAACACTTTTCACACTTTTCATTTATCCTCACAATCCTGCAGGGAGGGAGAGAGAGAGTCAGTCTACCTGTTTTCTGGCTAAAGGAACTGAAGTGGGTATTTTGACACTTTTCTTGGCAGGAATCAGTCAGTGTCAGCTTGACACCTCACATGCCATCACCAGTCATTCATTGCTCTAAATGCCATGTTTAGCCTGTGCAGCAGGAGATCCGCGCTCCTTCTGTCTAGCTTCTTCTCTGAAATAAATCCAACAGTTTTACCTCTACTCTCTCCTCCAGCTGGGGTGATGCTGGTCCCTGAAAGGAAGACAGAGGATGGGTTTGAGGAGCACTTCGGATTGAACTACTTGGGACACTTCCTGTTGACTAACCTCCTCTTGGACACGCTGAAGCAATCAGGAACGCACAGTCACAACGCTAGGATCATCACTGTCTCATCAGCCACCCATTATGTAGGCAAATTGCACCTGAATGACTTACAAAGCAGGTACCGATCCATTTTGGGTATTCGTTGATCTGTAGCAAGGGTGTGCAGATTAAACTGTTTATTTTTTTTTTTTAAATTAATGGTGCTTCTCAAGCAGTTGCTTAGGTTTTGAACAAAGCTTGCAGTCTCTTATTATGAACCTTGAAAGCCTTGCGTCTCTTCTGATGCTTACAGTGCAGTGATGGTTGTGGTGCAGTCTGGACTTCTCACTGCCTAACTGGGGAGACTGAGTAACTGGGATGTTTTAATCTGGCCGGGGTGAATGCTAACAGGCTTCACCCTCAAGTGAGTTGTCTCCCGGGGAATGCAGGCACAGAGGCCCTGATCCTGCCGTCAGAAGGGCGCAGGTGGATGCCAGTGGCTGCCCACCCGGGGCTGGCTGCATGCGGGGCTGCCGGGGCACGTCCCGGGCGCTCTCCGAGAGGGCCGCGGGGCCGGGCTCTGGCAAGGCCGGCTGGCCATGCCTGCCTCGCAGCTTCGCCCAGCCCATGCCCTGTCTGCCACTTCTTCCTCCCGGGCAGCCCTGCCAGCTGGCACCCGCCACAGCCCGCTCCGTCCTCCTGTCCCTCCGCCTCGTCCCATGCCGCTCATCGTCTCCCGGTCCCTCTCTTCTGCCGCAGCCCTTCTCCAGCCTCCCCTGCTGTCCTCCCTGGCCCCCACGGGCCAGCCCGGTGAGGCACTGCACACACTCGACCCCTGCCTCTCGCCTGTCACCCTCTGCGCTTCCCCGAGGGAACGGAGAACGAGGGTGAGAAGGACCTCATCGAGGTCCCAGCGCTTTGCTTGTGGCCCAGCAAGATCCACAGTGCTGCGTGGCTGTGTTCTGCCCGAGTACTGTCATTTAGGAAGGCTGGGTGAATGTCTATGGGATGTTTGTAACATGAGGAAGACATCAAATGATGTGGTAGATATCTCTGGTGTCACACAGGATCTGTGTAGAATTGTTTAACTAACTGAGGAATGAGCAAGATAACTGAGATGATAAATTTTAAAATTTCCACGTGCTCCACATGGAAGTGATGTGCTTGCTAGCCGGCTCAAATAGAGTCCCTCTTCTGATGGGCTTCAAAGAGTTGCTGCTTGAACAAAGAGAGTCTGGGTTTTGCATCATTTCCGTGCAGAAATTGTCTCGGTCCTTCGACAGGGACTTCAGCAAGTATTTAGAGGCACCTGGCCCGAGGTTTCATTTTGGAACAAAGACTGAAATTAGAGGGCTGGGCCGTTTCCACTGCACATATTTTACATACGAATGGTGCATTAAGCATGTCAAACTTTCTGTTTGACTTCTGATTACATACTATGTCATCAGTTTTATTACAAGCACATTGTTTAAACTCTGCAGGGTAGTAGCAGTTTAATCTCTTGCTTTTAAAACAACCACAAGAAATTATCCTTATTCTTCAGCTGATGTATATATTCATTGTTTCTGATGTGCATGTGGGATTGCACCACACAAGGGGACTAAGGGAAGTGTAATTAGTATTTCTTTGGGGTAAAGTGCAGAATGCAAACTTAAATGTGGCTGTTCTGTGACTGTAGATAACAGTAGTTTCCCTGATTATAGCAAAGCTTTGTGCTGTGTCTCTTTAGTTTAGGATCATCCTTATCTGTGATTCATTCTTATTAACTCGTACTATAAAGGAACCAGAAACATTTCAATTAGAAAAGTTCAGGTTGAGCATGAACATGACCAATCTTATGAAAAGAAAAAAATATATGCTGGTGAGATTTACCTGCAGCTTTTGTGCGAAATCCTGTCCTTTTGCATTTCAACTTTACTGGCATAACAGACACAGAAGAGGACATACTCTGGCTATTTTCTGTGCCCTTTCCCATGTGAATGCTTTGAATTGCTCAGCCACCCCAGTGGCTTCCAGGGAGACCTGTGGACTCTTCTTCGTTCAGGTGGAAGAAGACACTCCTGTTATTTTTTAACCTAGCTGCCGATAAGCCCCCACATGGGTGAATAGTTAGTAATTTCAAAAATGGTGCTGCTAAAAACAATGAGATTGCTTGTGCATTCAGGTACGTGCCTACAGTGTGAGTGGGTGGTTTAGCAGCCCTGGAGGACTGTTGCAGGATGCCATACATAGGCATTGCTGACACCATGAAGCCTTGGAGACGCCTTGTGATTCAGAGTAGCATTTAAGAGCTCTGATGAATGCAGTAAGGACACCCATGGCGAGCACTGTAATACAACAGTGGACTGCCATAGTTTTCCAGTGACAGCATCCCTCATTTTTGTAGCTCTTGTGAATGTGAAATCTTCCTAAAAAATTTGAACTGGTTTTTCCTTATTTTGAGTTGCACTAGTTGGCTGCAATTTGTTTCACAACTTGGATCTATGTTCCCTGATTGATGAGCAGTCCTAACCTCGCAGGAAGGCAGCCAAACGATTTGGAGCCATTCATTCACAATGGAGAAAGGGGGCTGTACTCTGTGCTGGAGAGATTACCGGTGGCAGCAGACTGAATTGTTTCCCATACTCTTGTCACATTATTCCTAGATTTTGGTTGGGCTCATGTCCAAACTGGAGGTGAGTAATGGTAGCAGGGGAGGGATACATCCATCAAATACAGCAGAGAAGGAAAAGTGGAAGGACTCTTGTCAGGAGAAAGTAAACCAAGGTGCAGTTCTCTACTTTACCGCAGATTTTCATGTGATCGTTCACCCTCTCAAGAATCTGGGTTGACAGTCACAGTTGTGGCCATTGCTCCCAACTTTCTTTGCTTGTACTTGCTGCTCAGAGTTCTGGTCTGAAGCCAGAAGTCATCCATATCACAGTGACCGCAGGGCCACATCATAACAAATAATTATTGAAAGGTCTTACCCAGGAAAAGCATTAAATGCAGCTTTTGCAACTGTCTTCCATGTTTCCTCTTTTGTTTGTTTTCTGCCATTTTACTAGTCTGATTTATCCTATGTTTCTCTTTTCAGCTCCTTTTTGGTGGGAGTGTGAATTTAAATGTTCCTTGATTTTCCTTGCATGCTCAATTATTTGTCTTCCTTTTTTATGTCTCTCTTCGTGCCTGCCTGCTTGATTTCTGTTTGTAGTTTCATCTTCACCTGTGTCTTTTCAGCTTTTTTCTCTCCATTGCCTTTTCCCTCCCTATCTCATCCTTTTTCTCTTCTTTATTTGTGTCTTATTTCTGCTCAATGGTTCATTTGCTGCTCTCCATTTCTGTTCTGCTTATCTTCTCCCCCCAAGCCCAGTCCTATTTCTCCCCTATGAGTGTCATTTTCCCTCCTTCCCACCCATTGTCTTCCCACACACACCAGTAAAAGAGACACAGCATGGGTACATCAAGGCAGGACAGAGCTTGTTCCAAACTGGCAGGGCATAGCTTGTTTCATGTGTGTTATTGAAAATGCAAACGCACAAGACCAACGACTGTTCTCCCAGTTCTTTTGCTGAAGGATATGTGAAGAACATCAAACACCTTTGTGGTCTTTTAGATCCAGACCATTTTCAACAGAAATCACATGAGTCGACAAGGGCATCCCTAAGGCAAATCATTCTCCTTCATCACTACTTCGAACACTACTGTTTTCAAGGAGGTGAAAGTTTAACAGAAATGCTATCTGTAGGCATTTCAGCAGTGGTGATCTAAGCAACTGCATACTCGCAGTCATACACTTTGCACCTCAAAAGCAGAACAGCATAGCTGTTATTACCTTTTCTCCTCTCTTGCCTACTTAAAATAATACTTTCTAAAGTGAAAGAAGAAAAAAATATGGCTGTGACAGAATATGGCCATCTGGTTTTAGCAAACTTTGAAGAAGATTGTGCCATCCTGTCCATTTGAAATAGGCTTGAACAGAACACTGGAGTTCATGGTGCTCTTACCAGACTGGGAGGGAGAGCACTCTTTCAAGTACTCTACCTACCAAAGTAAGGAACTTTTGGAAAATGAACAGAAAAAGACCTTACTCCCTTTCCCTTTCCCAGGCATATGTTCGCTTTCCCAGGGGTTAGCATCTTTGTGTGTTCTGTCTAGCTTTTTCTCCATGACTAACTATTCCTTTCATCATCCTCTCTTTTTGCATGCCAAGTGGGCCCTGTAATGCTGTGAATCACAGATTTATGAACTCCCCAGCCATAGTAACACAGCTCCTTTTCTGGTTCACATCTCCCATATATTCAGAAACAGTCAGTCGCACTTTTTTTGCTCTCTTTCCTCTGCTCTGTTACTGTGAAAGGAGCTGACATTTTTTTGTAGCTCTCCAAGCTGGTACAGTCCCCAGATAATTTCTGTTTTTTTTTTTCCCTGTAGCCTTAGTGCATGAATCATGTCAGAGACAACAGAGGTTCAAGTGACAGGAACTGCAAAGATCCCCAGCTGCCATATGTGTGCCCTAGCTGGTATAAAATAGGGCAAACAACTCTGTGCAGGACCTAGGAGGATGCTGGGGAGACAAGGCAGATCTAGTTAATCTCCTCTTGTGAGGCAGTTCATAAGGGTGTCACACAGAGGGTGTCACATGCTGCTGGAAAAATCTGTCCAGCGAAGTGTCTGAAGGCCTCCTCTTTCTGAGTAGTGTCCTTCATCTCTTCTTGAATGTATGTCCTGTTTGTTCGTAAATGAAGTTACAATTAAGTTTGGGCAGAAGGTTGAAGATCATGTCCCATAAATATTGTAGAGATTTTGAAAATATTGTCTACAAATAGCAATGAAAAGTTAAAATGGCAAATTATTTTGGAAAGTCTGCATCCATTGTTCAGACCAAAACCCATTGATTTCAGAATATTTTATTTCTGATTTATTTGTAATTATCCTTAACAGTACACTGTCTTTCATATTTTGCAGTATAATGTTGATCAAACTGAAACTGCAAACCTTTAATTTCTAAGTCATCCTATTAAAGTAAGGTATCTTCATCAGTTTCAAATAACTTTTTTTTTTCCTAAAAATGGTAGAATGGTTTGATGAGTCTGTTTTTTTCATGTTTTTGATAACTTCACATTTAGTTCCTCCCATGCCTTTTCATGACTGATCTATCACTGGTAGTTTCTTAATTATCTCTGACTGGAAGAACTTACAGAATGTACAATACCTTCAATTCAAGCAAAAGCAAACATGAAGCTGATGTAGCATAGTAGTAGCATAGTAGTATTCTTTTATTTCCAGCTTTATAAATAATAAAGGAAAATTTGTAAGAAGAAGTAAGAGTGATTTTAAATATTACCCTTTTATTGTTAAGCCATTTTAGTCAGTACAGAAGTCCTTCACAGTTACATATAAAGAGCTGTGTTACTGGACTGCTGCATGAAAAAATGCTGTGAATGCTACAGAAACTGTAATCATAAAAGATTCTTCTAGGCAAGAAGATAGATACATGTTATTGTAGATTTTATTTCATTTGGGGAATACGTGTTTTTGTTTGAGTTGTATTGTTTAAACAGCTGCCCCACAATGACTTTTATTGCTTTTTCTGGCTCTATTTGCAAGATAAATCATGTTGTCTTGACGGGAGCCAATACTAACTACAGCACACTGCTGTATTCAGTTAAAAGTGTCCTTCCTGCTTCAGGTTTCCAAGTTTTCTTGCCTATGGTTACACGATAAGTATTCAAATGCTTAATTCATCCACATAAGGGTATTTCAGCATACCCTTTGCAGAAACCTTTCTCTATAAATGAAAAAGGATTTGCTGCTTTGCTAAATGATTCCTTGCTTTTGCGGCAATTAGCATTAATTGCAAAAATTGACTTGCTGGCCTAGAAAATCAGTGTACTAGTGAACGCCCGTATCTCAAATACTATAAATTAATTAAAACAAAACAAAAACAAAAACAAAAGCAAATGAGCTGTTAGATTAAAAGACCAATTCTCTCACCAGTCCAAAAGACAGAGTTTTAATTCACGTGCAGCAAGTGTTTTACTCATGTTGCAGGCCACAGGTGACCCCAATCCATTCCTGCAACCAGTAATGAAGAAATATTTAAGTTGGGATGTCAGTTTTTGAAGGTTTTGATTTTACATTTATTGCTGTATTTCATTCCAGCTAATCAAAATATTTTAGAGTTCATTGGTTTTTGAAGAACAATAACGTTGCGTGATTATTATCACAGAGGTAACGCCAGACTTTGACGTATTCAGGAAAATTAAATGTAGCTACTTTATGTATCACAATGTTAAACTCCTTCTTGTCTAAAAGGGATTAATGGTCTTAACAATGCATTGTTAATAATGATTAATGATTTAATAGGACAAAGTGTTTCTGAACTAGTTCAAAATTGTGACCTGTTTGGAGGTATTTGATGTATGGGTGTTTCTGCGATTCAGCCTCTCCCTCCCAGGTGGGTTGAACGGGTGAAATCACCTCTCTGTAGCACACAGGACAAGGATCTCATAGGCACGCTGTTCTCCAAAATGGCAGGACAGTTCAATGATAATTTGAAAGTTAATGTACTGCACCAGTGTGACAGAGAAGGGAAAAGGGACTTGCAGAGAAGACAGAGTAGAGATAGATTGTCATCCTTGAGAGGTAAAGGTTAGTTTGACATCTCCCTGTGAGCAAAAGCACGCAGTAAGGTGGAATGAACCTTAAAAGCATTGGAGTTGAGGTTCTGGGCAAATATTCAAAATTTTTTTAGCATTCCTCTCAATTGCTCTAACTGCTACCATCCTCACCTTTTCAATGGTGTTGTCCTTTGAGCTGCACAATGTATCTGGGGAAAGCTCGCATGTGCCTGTAAGTCCCCAGAAGAACGTGTTAAGGGAAACAGTCAAAATGCTCAGCTTGCTCCACACATCTCCTGTGGGTTCACCTCTGCTATTGCTGCTAGTTCTTCACAATCATATGTCCCTGATATTGCCAAATATATTAAGGATTACAAGGTGTAATGGAGGGAGTCAAAGGCAGATTTCTGCCTCTGCAATTAAATACAGTAACACTTAACCTTTACTCTGCTCCCCATCTTAAGCCTCTTCTTTCAGCAAAGCAGAACTTTCTCAGTCCAAAAGCAGCCCGCGAACTTGAATGCGTACACCTGTGAAGAAAGTCTTTTGATTAAACAGTTTTCTGTATAAAACATGCTTTCTATGAAAAATAGACTTCCTAAATAAGATAAAGCATTGTGAAAGTGAAATATTGTAGCCCCCAGGAGTTTTAGCCCTGCCAGAATGTCTTATAGTCGTCGTAGCTTCGTTGAAACTGGCTGCACGCAGCACTGTCCCAGCCACCCAAGCAGATAGGCTGAGGTGCCTGTGGCTCACAATAGCTTTCTCAGAAGTGTAAGAGCTCTTAACAGTGATGCCAGCTGTAATATGTCACTGCAGAACTGTTCAAATTAGTGTGACTTTTGCATGGTGTCTTTTCTTTCATCGGCACAAAGGGGGATTCAGTGTCTGAACTGCTACCAAAAATCAGGCTGCCAATGGAGCGGTATCTTTTAAATATTTTGTCAGAATGAGCGCTGGGGCAGGGAAGCCCTGTGACTGTGTGCTGTTTTTTTGCAGTTTGGACACAAAACTTCTTGCCATTTCCTAGAAAGCCAGACCTGTCTGACTTTACTTACTTCTGGTGTGTTTGCAAATGGAAGAGATCTCACGCACTCCGGCCCTGAGCCAGGCCGTGCCCCTTCTTAGGAAATACTTGTTTTTTGATTACAGATCTCTGTTCACAGTGTTCCAGGATGACATGACATTGGGAAATTAAAACAAACAAACAAACAAACAAACAACAACTCTAAGGCAAGCTTGTAGAGAAAGTGATCGCTGTCACAGTCTCTTATGGTGCTTTGAGATAACCACTTTGTAATGCTGGTTATGGGCCACTTTGGGCCACAGTACGTTATTAGTGTCTTGCAGTCTGAGGGAAGTTTTTCTATAGCTAGTGGAGCTTAAGAGGAAACCAAAATGACTCAGTGAAAAATGACCATGGCCTGGCAACCCTCATATAGCAGAGAGAGGTGTTTCCCAGAATTGCTTTTACTTTATGCTGAAGTTTTCGTGTTTAGGTTCCTTAAGCAAGACCGCCCTTTACAGGCTCCTTCCATACACGTATTTAAGTCCTGCATCTTTTCTGATGGCAGGAGGCATCCCTCATGCATCTGGCTACCAGTCATACCATGGGTGCAGAAAACTTCCACATTTTAATCTTTTCTGTACCTGATGGCATTTCAGCTGTATTTCTTCTTTAACCTAGCTGTCTTCCAACAGAGGGGAAGACTTTTCATGACTGTTTTTAACAAATAGTTGACACTCTTCATGAGTTTGTTCCTTGTTTTAATTTATGTGCTGGGAGCTAGTAAGTTTCACCTCTCAATTTGAAGCTGTGATATTCTTCTCATAAGAAAGATTCAAAAAAGCAGAAATTGTTAGATTGTTTCAACAAACAAACAAAAACAATTTTTGAAATTATTTTTGGATACCAGAGTTGATAATATTCTGTTTCTTCTGTGGTCAGAGAGGGATGGCATAGGACTTTCTGCACGGCATTTACAGGCATCTCTGGGGGAAAAATGTATTTTGTAGTCTGTGTGCACGTCCAAGCCACGTTTCCCCTGATAAGACAGACCAGTCCTTCAATGTTTTGAACATTTACATTTGCAGAACACATTCAGCGCCTTCTCAAGTCCAAGGTGGTGCAGTAAGTTCAGCCCATCACAAAATGGAACTTTACATTATCTTCATATATTGACCAACAAATTTCATGTAGTATAGTGAAAATCTGCTAACTACATTTGGTGAACTGTGCTAGATTTGAAATGGCAGCACTTTAATATGCATAGCCAAGCTCTACAGTTCCTTTTCAGTCCCAGAATGAAAAGCCCCGAATCTGCAGCTGGTCTGCAAAAGCCTACACCAGTTTTAAGATGATTTTTTCAAAACAGAAGTAAGATTTGGGATTGTTCAAGTTATTGCTACGGGTGCGTTGTGGTGGAAGCAAAAAAACATAAGACCCCTTGCTACCTTCAACTTGAAAGCTCTGTTGCAGGAGAGCTGGAAAGTTTTCTGCACAAGTGGGTGAAAAGTGCCGCAGAGCTCTTCTTGATATAATCCAAGAGATAATGTTAAAAGATGTGCGACAATCTTAAATAACAGGAGATCCAGATTATCCCAAGTCGTAATATCATATATGTGGCAGTGATGTTTCCCCAACACTCAAAAGAGGCATGAGGACACAGAATGTAGGTCTTGGAGCCTTGTTCTGTTTCTTGACTGCAGCAATGCAAAACCTTTCTTGCTTCTATTTATTTACTCATTTATTTGTTTGATGGAGGTTTTTAACTGAACGAAGAGATACTATTATGTTCAAATACCACTTGAAATATTAACCAGTACTTAATTTAACTGCATCATATAAACTGACTGTAGAAAAATGCTTCAGGAGAGGCTATTTATATAATTCTTTATAGAGAGAGACATTTTCTGAGAGAATGGGATTACCGTAATTACAACTTGAATTCATCATCAGTATTTAAAATCAACAGCAATAAAAAAACATTAAAATTAACACCAATTGTGCACAAACAGAAAAATTAGACTCTTTTTAAGGTACTGGTTCTGCTCAGACTTTGAGAAGACCAGCCTTTGAGTCCCTGTTTCATACATTTGAGAACTGTGATGAGTACACAGCAATGGAGCTGCACACAGCAAGGCAACCAGTAGAGCAGGAGGGCTCTTAACATCTCACCTCCTGCCGTTAGGAGGAGGGATCTGCCAAATGAAAATGATGCATTGATTCCATCTGGGTGACAGTAATGTCCAGGATGACAAGCCTCTGGTTATTTTGCCTTTTATAAATATTTGTATGATAAAGACATTCCAGGTTCCTTCGGTAATTGTAGTCTTCCAAAAACAGTAGGTTAATTTGTGTTCACTGTACATTTCCTATATATTATAAACAAGAGGCTGGTCACTGAGTGCTGTGTATTTTATACAGCGAAGGGCTGAAAGTTCTGAAGCATGGCTTTTTGAAAAAGATAACCCAGCTTCCAGCTTGTGACTCCTATTGAAATCTGGATTAAGCGAAAGGCAGGAGTCACTGACTTGCAGAGAAGTCAGCTACTGCTAATTGAGGCCATCAACAACGTTTTGCCTCTTAGAGAGAGAGCATCTGCCATCTCTGAGCTTCTACCCTTATGCTTATCCTCTAACTTTAAGAAGAAAAATGCTGTTTTACTGCTGTTGAAGGATTTCAGAAAAAGCCCAGTTTGGGTCAGAGCTGTGTGTGAGCAGCATGTGGCACCGAGCGGCTCACTGCAGGGAGCTCTGAGAGGTGGTTACTCCTTGTTGGTCAGAAATGAAAGGGCCACCCAAGCTGCTCTAAAAGTGCAGGCTGTCTCTGGCTGTTTCAGTAATCCCACTGCGACAAACTAGGACATGAAGGGTCTGTTTTTCAGCTTGTGTAGAACCACTAATTTCATTTACCAGTCTTGTATTCTTCCTTTCCAACATGTCCATCACAGGTTCATGGGGGTGCTTCAGGAGACCCTAATGTGTGAGCCCCTATTTACTCAAACTACAACTGCTGATGTATTCAAGTTCAAATACATGCGGGTATGCTAAGGCCACCTTTACTGTTATATGTATACACATTTATAAGTATTTATAAATATGTAACTTTTTAAAAAAGGCTACATGTCAAGTCTATGAAAGAAACGTGCATGAAGTGTAGTGGCTCAGTGAACACCCAAAATACCCAGGCAAGTATATGAAAGGGGTAACTATACGGTAGCCTATAGAAGTAGTTGCAATTGGTAACAGGACAGCTGCTGTACAAAACATAACTGTAAAAAATCTGAATAAGTCGGTATGTGAACACTTTGGCTTTTAGTTCTGGTTTATTAATGCATGTGCTTGTTTCTTTCAACTTGCAAGATACCATTTTTTGGTGGTGATACTTGTATTCTAATTTCTCCAACTCTCGCTTTCCTCCATCTCTCTGTTTTCCTTTTTTTGTACTGAGGGAAAATCACAGTTGATGAGACTCAGCAAATGTGTTCCTGGGATAAATATATATAGTACTGTCAGGAAGTCTGCCTAAATCTAATAAGCAATATTTAGGACTCAGGCTTTGGTTTATCATAGAAACAGAGAAAAAACTGCTTATGATAACTAGAAAATACATAGATATATTCTGCAGTGTATTTCTGTAGCTGCTTTAAAATAAACTGCAAAATCTATCAAAAATCTTGCACTGCATTTCCCGGAGAAAGAAAATTTAAGACTGTGAAAGCTTCATGAGTGTTTAATAATAGTCTTTTATATTCTTGACTAAGCAGTGGTGATGATGTATTGCAAGATTAATACATAAATCATTAAGAGACTTTAGTCATTTTAATACACCAAGTCTGTGTTTTGCTTAATTCACTGATTCATCCTAAGGCATGTATTGAAATTTTGTTTGGCCTTTCATTATAAAACTTGTCTTTTAATGGAGAATATAGCAATCTGGTTGTTCTGCACTTTGGTCTTAGCACACTCTGCCTTCCAGGCGAAATAAGATACTGGAAATTGGGGAGCGTGGTGACGGGTGAAGGGAAGATGACACACACAAGACCAACGCAGTGTGAAGAGGGTTCAAGTCAAACTGTACTGCTGGCACTGGCCGGATTAAATGTAGCTGTGTGTTGCTAAGTACAGCCACAGGTTCTCTGAGCTGTTTGTTGAAACAAGGTGTGTTGGGGAAGGGAAAGGATGCTGTTTCTGTACCCTTCCTTCAATCAGTCTGCATCCATTGCCTTCCACGTGTGTGCCAAAGCAACCGTTAATGGAAAAGCTGAATGCGGTGTGAGAGCCTGCGTGCAGTAGGTTTGGAGGCAGGGGTCTGTGCTGAGCAGCAATTTTGCTTCCTCGGTTACTCAGTGGGTACCTTGAGCTGACTTGATGTCCTTGACTAAACATGGTATCACTGGAGATGAATGGGAGACCTCTACAGCACACAGACTGACCAAAGTCAGCCAAAAAAGAAACCAGAGTAAGACTGGCTGCCAAGGGAAGTGCTAAACACAGATCCAGTTTTCAAAATTGGACAGCAGCAGAGTCCGTATTTAAACACCTAATTAGCTACTGCAGGCTCCGGTTTGAAGTTTTGGCTTCTCATTAGTTTTTACAAATGCATTGCCCCAGCTTGCTAGGGAGACTGCTGCTGGAGACAGCACCATGGAGATGAGTGGTAAAATCAGCTTCTGATGGAAAAGAAAAAAAAAAAAAACAGCAAACCACAAGGCACTCATTTACTCCAGAATTGAATACTTATTTATCTTGTTTTGGCAAAAATACAAAACAATGCCTTTCTCTTCTCCTCCTTAATTTTCGCAATGACAACTCAAACTTTTCAGTCTATGTTGCAAAAAAATCTTAAGCCAAAAATAATAATTTCTGCTAAAAATTAATCAAACAGAAAATGTATAGGCTGCCTTATCCTGATCATTTATTCATCAGTATAGAATCAATGAAACATTATTTTAAGATGAAGAAGAAGGTCTTGAGCATTGCTGCTCTCTTGGCTGGATTTCAGAGCAACTAATTAAATTCTGTCTGCCTTGGCTCCTCCTATAGCTTCCATTTAGCGAGTCGTGCATTGTCCCATTTTATCTGCATCAACATGGCAAAATGCTCAAGGGCAGCATCCCCCAGGGGAGACTGTTTTCTATGGTAGGAAAGAATCCGCAAACATCCCCACTGGAACAAGTGGATGGGCATGAACTTCTCCAAGT
Organism: Chauna torquata; assembly: GCA_013399475.1. NCBI lineage: Eukaryota > Metazoa > Chordata > Aves > Anseriformes > Anhimidae > Chauna > Chauna torquata. Next base: position 54,144 of record VXAL01018439.1, read on the forward strand.
TACCAGCACCAGGCACACAGCTACCAGTCTTTTGCCTGGCTGGCCACCCAGTAAGGTGGCAGAATTTCTCGCCCTGAGAATCTGCCTGCCTTGCTGCAAAGCATTGGTACCCTGAGTCCTCAGGAGTCCAAACACCACAGGTATCCCTTGTGTGCTGGTGTGCCTGTTCAGTCAGCTGGTAAGCTGCCTTCTGCTTCAGGGCTGTACTTTGGTTAGCCTCTCGTATATGCTTTCATTTCAGAAGGCTTTTAGAGCCTTCAGAAAAGGAAAGCAACGTGGAAATGCGCAACATCAATGCTATTATTTTATTTAGTAGACAATTATAGCTTCATTCAGTGTAGAAAATGTACACAGAGAGCATAGAGCACCAAGAGAGACTACATTTAGATGCATAGGCTGTAAATCCAGATCATTCCATGCATAGGAATACATGTATGTGCATGGAAGATGCAGTGATGGTACAGGTAAAGGAGCCTATGAGTTTCTATTTTTCTGGTTCATAAAGTTAAGTCTGGATGTAATGAAATCAAGTAAGCAGCATTGATTTTTTTTTTCCAATGTGCTGTTTAATCAGCATGAACCTAATAAGACCAGGTCTCACGAACAAAGCAGTTGTTCAATGAAAATACAATGAAAAAAGTCAGTTCTGTGTCACAGGTTATTCCTCTGTCTTGTACAGTCCAGTGGTGTCAGATTCCTGGAGAGCAAAAAGCACACACACACTGAGAAAATGGAAAGAGAGCAGGCAAACATTGCAGGGGTTCTGCCAAAAGTGTCTGCTCTGTGTACCAATTTTATATCCTTCATGTCTATAGTGTGGTATTGAAGTCTGATTCCCCATAGCCTTGCAAATCATTTGCATCTGTGCTCTGGGATATAAAAGGCTTCCATACTGATTGGATATCTTTTTGTATCTTCTGAGCACTCATGTTTCTCTGACATAGATATCTATGCAAAGTACAAGGCTTTTGAGGATCCAGCCCTTGTAGTTCACGCTTCATTGCCACGAGGTAAGTCAAAACAGCACTGGCACAAAATGTGGGAACAGGAAGTCATGGGGAGCGTTCACCATCCTCCTGCCTGCCTTCTGAAGGTTACCGACAGCCAGACAAGACCCAGGCAGAGCAAGTCCGAGTAGTCCTAACCCTGCTTCCCTGTGAGCCACTTGCCAGGCAAGATCACTGTAATTCAATACAGGGAGCTAGTCCCGTGCCCTTGCTCGCCTTCTCCACTGATGGGAGAATGGTGGCACTGGAAGGGAAATGCTGGGAGTCTCTCCCAGTTGGCTGCCGGAGGCGGCTGCAGATAAGGGCTTCCCATGGGGAGCATGAGATCTGCCTGCCACACTGCGCAAGGGATGCTGGTGGTGGCTGAGGATCTGGCCCTTCGAGTTAAAAGGGCTGAAATATGCATGAAGCATAAGGCGACATTTTGAGTGTCTCAGATCAGAGCACGGACATTACTGAATTTAAAAGGTAACTGCAATCTCCTGACTAATACCAAGTCACTTTTATATTCATGAAGTGATTGTGCTTTATTCTTAAAATAGCCCATTTTACCCTCAGGCACAGGTGATATCTTTATAAAGATGGACCTGCATTATCCAGCATGTTACAGCTCCGGCTGTTGGTTGGTGCAAGGGCTGGTCACGATCAGCTGTCCTGTTTTATCCTCTCTCAAATTATATAATGCTTTTGTAGCTCGTTTGTGTTTTGCTTGAACAAGAATAGAGCAGAAGAAAGAAAGAAAGAAAAAGAAAGAAAGAAAGAAAGAAAGAAAGAAAGAAAGAAAGAAAGAAAGAAAGAAAGAAAGAAAGAAAGAGAAAGAGAAAGAAAGAAAGAAAGAAAGAAAGAAAGAAAGAAAGAAAGAAAGAAAGAAAGAAAGAAAGAAAGAAAGAAAGAAAGAAAGAAAGAAAGAAAGAAAGAAAGAAAGAAAGAAAGAAAGAAAGAAAGAAAGAAAGAAAGAAAGAAAGAAAGAAAGAAAGAAAGAAAGAAAGAAAGAAAGAAAGAAAGAAAGAAAGAAAGAAAGAAAGAAAGAAAGAAAGAAAGAAAGAAAGAAAGAAAGAAAGAAAGAAAGAAAGAAAGAAAGAAAGAAAGAAAGAAAGAAAGAAAGAAAGAAAGAAAGAAAGAAAGAAAGAAAGAAAGAAAGAAAGAAAGAAAGAAAGAAAGAAAGAAAGAAAGAAAGAAAGAAAGAAAGAAAGAAAGAAAGAAAGAAAGAAAGAAAGAAAGAAAGAAAGAAAGAAAGAAAGAAAGAAAGAAAGAAAGAAAGAAAGAAAGAAAGAAAGAAAGAAAGAAAGAAAGAAAGAAAGAAAGAAAGAAAGAAAGAAAGAAAGAAAGAAAGAAAGAAAGAAAGAAAGAAAGAAAGAAAGAAAGAAAGAAAGAAAGAAAGAAAGAAAGAAAGAAAGAAAGAAAGAAAGAAAGAAAGAAAGAAAGAAAGAAAGAAAGAAAGAAAGAAAGAAAGAAAGAAAGAAAGAAAGAAAGAAAGAAAGAAAGAAAGAAAGAAAGAAAGAAAGAAAGAAAGAAAGAAAAGAAAGAAAGAAAGAGATGCACTGGAGGTTCAGTGCTGTTGTCCGTCACTTCCTGTAGCTGCTGTAAGATTTACCATTGTGTCTCCCAGTTTCTGAGTCCGTTCAGACAACCCTAACAGTTAAATTGCTTCTCACCTCTGCAATCAGCCCCTTTGCTAGCATGCAGAGGTTTCTGTGAAGTGTACAGGATATTATAAATTAGGTGTTAAACAAAAATGAGGTAACAAAAAGAAGTCCCAGAAGAATTCGCTATTCATTCAAAATAAAAACCGTGCAGGCAATAACAACCGCAGAAAACTGAAGGCAGGCTTTTCAGCAGAACGGGCGCATCCCAGCCTGGGCATTTGTCGCACTGGGGATGCAGATGTAGAGGATCAAGCCACAGCCTCCATCTGCCGCAGAGGCAGGACAACAACGAGGGGGAAGGAGAGAGCTGGGTCAGAGAGATCTGCTCCTGGGGGGCTGCTTCTTTATCTCCTTCCAGCAGCAGTGGCTGCTGCCCTGCAGACTCTCCCCCTGCCTCCACACAGCCAGCAGCAGCAGCCAGCACCACCGCTGCCCAAGGCTCTGGCAGGGGAAGGAGGGGATGGGGACCATAGCAGTTTTGCTGCCCCCAGGAGCCTGTTGATTTAGGCACCTGCTTGCTTTGAGCTAGGAACTACCTTTAGTTCTGCTAAGCACACAAAAAAAGGTTAAATGAAAGGCCTGTAGTAATTATAAGAGGGAATTGTCATGGCATAGGAATTTCTGGAAGTGATGCTGAGGCCCCAGTCAGGATGAGCATTTTAAGTGACATACCTGCTAATTTGCCTGGAGCCAGCTTGCATATTTAAAAAAAAACACTGCTGCCTGCATGACATGAGACCCATCTAATCAGCAGCTCCTGAAAAGTTTGACTTGGAAAGAAAGGCAAATTTGGCATCCAGATTAGAGAGGCACACGGGAGTCTCAGCAGATAATGTTTTGCTGTAACTCCCAATATTTGTGTGCCTTCATCATACCTTCTGTTTGGCACAGATCAAGGCAGCAACCTTTGCTCTAAAGGCTGTATATGACATAACTCTTGTTACACTGACAGCTGCTCTCTTTGCCTCATCTTTATGTCCATCTCTTCAGCTGTGTGTAATCTGGTGTCGCTGGGGAAGGTGCAACCATTGCCTTACTCATCTGCACTGTGCCCAGCACAGGAGCCTTAATCAGAACTAGTGGGTCATGCTGCAATACTAATAATAATAGCCAGGAGCAGTACAACGAGGTGCGGATTTACTGGGTGGGAATAGGGTACGTGTGTGTGGGAACAGGGCAGTGAGGAAGGGGAGAGTAGTTCACCTCTAGGTGATGATATTCTGCAGACTGGCACCTCAGCGTTTAAAGTTAAAATAGGTTGACATAGAGATTCTGGCAGGTACTATGTAATTTTATTTTATTTTATTCCCATAAATTAGACTTGGTATCTGATGGAATAATCACCAGAACTGCAGCACACAACACACCTGCTATTGATAAGCTGTTTCTTGTGAAGACTCAATGTATACCTGTTTGTTTGCTGGGTATTGCCAAATGCAGTACATTGGATGGTTGTGCAATTCTGTTTTCCTTCTGTTCTTTTTCATGTGCATGTCCCTCTCCCTTTCTCTCTTGTATACAGATGTTCGTATTCACCCCATGGAGCCTATGCCCAAAGCAAACTTGCCCTTGTGTTATTTACCTATCGACTACAACATCTTCTGACTGCAAACAGAAGCCATGTGACTGCTAATGTAGTAGACCCTGGAGTAGTGAATACCGAGCTCTACAAGCATGTCTTTTGGGTTGTAAAAGTGGCCAAATGGATGACAGCGTGGCTATTTTTCAAGGTATGCATTTTTTTCATCATTTTGTTGCCATGTCCCTGCGTGCTAAGAAATGTAGTGAGCACAGAGCTGAAGATGTTTCACAGTTTATCTTAATGTACAAATAATGTATAGATAATGACAGGCCTTCCCCAGAACAAATGTTTATTTTAAGTGGAGAGAGGACACTCAGAGTAAGAGGAGGGAAGGCCTATCACTATGGCTGTGGCTGAACAGGTAGCTGCCCGTGCACTGACTATCTTGACACTGATCTATCTCTGTGCATGCATGGCAGTAGAATTGCATTCTAAAATGGATCCAGAATATGCGAAGTGTTCCTAGGAAATGTCTAGTACGTCTTGTTACGAGAAGCAGACACTATCTGGCACAGTCTACATGCACACAACATGTTATAGAGAAGAGGGAAAAGGAAAGAAGGAAGCTGTACAAATGAAAAAAGTGTTGCTGGGAATTGGCCATACTCCATGCTGGGCAGGTCCAAATACTCATGCTTGGGCATGTGGACAATGTTCATCTAGCTCTTTCAACCTAACACATATTTATAATGGTACATGACTTTTTATTGTCTATTCCTGGTCTACATCGGAAAACTTAAAGCTCTTTAATAAAACTGATGCAAAAGTGGGACAAACCCACTTAAGGTTATCTTCAATAACATTTTGTAGTGGTGTGTATAGATCAATATGAAATCAGTTTAGCTGCACAGGTGCACTGTTTTGATGTGAACAAGCCTTAGAAAGACTTGTGCTGAGAAAATGTACTGCTTATAACTCTTTCAGAAAGTAGTTTTGGATTAAGTGAATGGAACCTGATTCCATTAGAGAAAATTAAATGTCCTAATTAAAACAAAGTATTTTAGATCAAGGGGCATGTTCCACAAAGCAAATTAATTTTAAACTTTGATATGGAAATATCACTAGCTTTAATTTTAGAAATGAAACTGGAGGCTGGAAGAGTGGCTGTAAAATAAGATGCAAACAAACCCATATTTAAAAAAATTAATAGTATCTTCTAAGTACACCTTGAATATTGCAATAAAATTGTAATAGGAATGCTCATAGTATGTAATGCATTCTTAAAGAAGCAGAATACAGTTTGCCAGAATGTATACATTAAACTCGTTTTGCCTCATGTGATTGCTATTTTAAATATCAGTCTCTGGTGGTGGTGTTTTTTAATTGGACTGACTTTACTTTGCTAACGTAACAGTTTCATGTTGATGTTTCGGTGGTGCTCAGAATTGCATCTAAAGCCACAAAATTCTTACAAAAAATCTGTGTCTGAGATTCAATCTCTCGTTTACAGCACTTAAGCCCATTCAGTTTTATTGGTGTACCAGGGGAGACATTTTTGTATTATACTGACCATGTTTAGAAACTAAATGGGATGTCACTGAACACACATAAAATGAGTTTGGATTTATCACAAGAGGGAGTCGAATACTTAGCTGTAATAGTAATGCTGCCTATAGTTCCTGATCTTTTCATATTCTTTGTATGAGATACCAGTCTAAAGGAATAGTGCTTTGCACTGGGTGAAGCACAGATATACTGACTTGCATGGAAGCGCTATGTGTGTACTGCCTGAAAAGCAAATGCATCAATTGCTTTTTGAGTCAGAGTGTGCTTCAGTGTTAACTGAATGCTTCAGTTAACGAGGCTGAGATTTTCACATTTTTATATAACACTTGATGTGTTTTTCCTGTAAGCCAAAGGAGAGTGAGAGGGAAACTTTTACTATCACTCTTCTGTTTTACTATCATACTCCTTTAGGCTTTGGAGTTGCAGCTCTGACTTCTATTCTTTTCTTATTGCTTATTGCTTAAGATACGTTTATGCGTTCAGGATTGACTTTGCCTTCCTTTCTCACATTCAGGAGCACTTTATCCCGTAGGTGCGTGGTGTCCAGTGTTCTTGCCTTTGCAAGCGGGCATTCGGTGTGTCTGGTGTTGGTTTCATGCACTAGGGTAAATTTCCCCTGAGAAAAGTAAGAAAGCAAGAATAACAAAATTCAGCTGTCTGATAATACTAGCTGATAGTAGGTGTTACAGGTTTCTTCTACCCTGGAATTTCATTCGTGCGTGCATGTATATGAATCTTCCTTCTAGGATTATGGCACTAATGCAGTGAAAATGATCTGATATCTCTCTAATCATATTGGCTCAACTAACTTTTATCACCCTGAAGTATTTCAAAGTGGTTTCTAAATGCACACAGGAAATTGCTTCACCCGCTGCAACCTGGCACTCTTGACAGTAAACATAGCCCAGATTGCTCTGGTGAGGAAATGCATCATGGATTTATCATATCACATTCTCTCAAGAGGGAGTCAACACTTTGTTTGATTTCATTCCAAATTATTGTGGCATAGCCTCCCTCCACTACCTTTAAATCCATTTCTGCCAACACTTTTGTCGCCGTGGCATTCTAGTCAAATACTTCCTAAGGATTACAGCGTGGCCCTGACTCTCGCTGGGTTATTCATCTGTGAGGTGGCTCAGTGTGACAGGCAAGGCTGTCGGCTCAGCAGCATCCACCTCAGAGCTGCCTCAAGATATTTGGATACTTAAACAAATAAACCTACAGCTTTGTAAATAGGCCACGATATGTACATATAATTTGCTCAGAGTATTAGCAGCTTAAGTTTCTCAGGACTGCAAAACATTGTCTTCTGATCTTCATATGTAGCTCAGAAAAACCTCTGCCAAATGTGTTTGTTGTGTTTTTGTTTGCCCCCAACAAACTGCAGTGAGAAGCACCCTGGAGAGGTATGATAGGCCAGGGTAAAGGAGCTGGTGGCTGTCATAAAAACTGCGCCTTTAGGAGTGGGGGTGCCACTCTTTCTCGGTTTAATTCTTTATCAGGAAAGCTATTGTGATACTTGTTTTTTAAATTTCCATTTTGCAAATGTTTTCTCTACATTTTTAATAAACAGAGATTGCACCTGTCACAGGCAAGAGAGAAATTATGCTTATTCTTCAAAAAATAAATTGATTTTTACCCCCATGACTGCTCAGTAAATAAAAGCTGTTGAGCTGTCATGATTCTCTGTAGAGTGTAGTGAAATATGTTATCCCTTAGGAGTTGTTATCATAAAGTGATCTTCTTTTTGAAGAGATAATGTCCAAACTAGTAAACAAAAACTAATTAATAAGATAATAATAGACTAAAAATACATTCATCAGGCATCAAACTGAAATGTAGCCAACTGTGCAACACACCAGTTTTAGTGATGGGTACTGTCCAAACTGGAAGCTGCGTAGGTACCATTTCCCTCTCAGGTATTTCTGCTTCTGCTGCAGACGCTGAATATTCATTCTTAAGCCAGATGGCCTCTGCTTGTGATACAATTAAAATGCGTTAGAGAAAAAAAAAGAAAAAAAAAGTTGACTCTCATTAATGTCCAATATCAGGGACTGTTCTGCCACTTATGGCACGGATGTAGAAACATTTCTTGCACAGCAGTATTGCAAACTTCTCCAAACTGTTCTTTATGACACACTTGGTGAATATGTCATTATCAAATATATTCAGTCTTTTCAGCTCCCTCAGGTCAGTGTTTAGGAAGGCATCGTGGAAGGAAGACTGTGCATCAGGTCTTGTCTCAGCTGTCACTTACAAAGACATAGTGCCATATGAGTAATTATTGACTGACAAACTGAAAATGAGTAGGATGAGTGATCCCACTGGCCTGTAAAAGTGAAGGGAAAGGCAGAATCTAGAATACAGGCTAGAAATCAGTGAATATAAACTAGCTTATTTCTTTTATTTGTCAAAATAAGCTTAACTTGAGTGTGATTTTCCTAAAACATTTTTTAAAAAATGTTTTCAATCTGTAAGTGCTGCTAGAAAACAAGATCTAAAGAACCTGGATTCATCATTCATGCCAGAAGACATAGTCATGCAGGTCTTACTGCAGCATTTCTTATTCAAACTGTCCCTTTGGCACTCTGAATATAGAAAATTCATTTCATCCTCCTCCCCAAGGTGTCAGAAGACAAACACATCACCACACAATAACACCAGCTGTACAGAACTAGAATAATTAAATTCTACGGCTGAAAGCAGCAATTCATCAGCATCAACATCTTCAGTCCATGTGAGCGTGTGGTCCTCATGTAAAGCTAGTCTAGAAGTTTCTCACAAAAAGAAAACTGCTTTCAGAAACATATCATTTGTGGTTAATTTTTACAAAAGGCTTTTCAGATCAAAAGTGGGATTCTTGTCAAAATCAGAGAGAAGGAAGTAGTCCACTTTATCCCAGTAACTCGTCTTTAAACAGGTCCCTTTTTTGTACATATGGTACACGGATTTAAGCTTCAGGCTTTTCAATTCCGGGTTCTAGTCAGAGCCACAGGGCTTCTTCTTTTCTGTCTAATAAATATTTGATTATTCATACAAGCATAGAACAGTTGTAGCGGGAAAGATGGAGGGACCCACCTGATAAGGAAAATAAGCGATCCACATTTGAGCTACTAAATCCTGGTGATGTGGTTATTTTTCTTAGAAGTGAATGCCTAGACTCGGTAGGCAGCCAGCTACTGCCTGTTAGGGGGTATGCAGATGCTTTATTTATACTAACTGTTAGATTAGAAGGCTTAGGAGCACAGAATGCTTTTGTCTGTCCTAATTAGGGTTAGACCCCTATAAAGTAGACTGACTGTAAGTGCACACCTACATAGCGTTTGACCCTGGTCTCCAACAGGACCTGTGGTTCTCCTGTGGTCCCAAGATATCGTTACTTTAGTTCTCAGGTCAAAATGGCTGGAATATTTATTGTAAGAGACATGCTGGGAGTTGCCAGAGGGTGTTTTGGTGGCGGGAAAGTGAAGGATTTGTATTGTATGCCTTGTTATGTGGCTTGTGAAGGGATAAGGCTGCTTGTGTATGGAGGAGTGCAAAACTGGTGGGATTGTGCTGGAGTGCTTCAGAGGGAGTCAAGGCTATTGAAGCTGTTGTTTATAACACGTATTTGGAGCAGCTGCTGGAGTGATCTATCCCCAAACCACACCCAGGCTTCCTCTTGGAGGAAGCCAGTTGGAACAGGCCGAAACATGGAGCAAGGTAAAAATGAAGCAGTACACACAGTCAGAGACCCATCTCATAACCTCTCCCACAGTTCTAGGCCCTTGATTAAAAAGAGAAAAGGATCTTTTTTTTTTTCCCCTAACAGTGGGAGATGGGAAGACTATCTTCCATCTTTCAAAAGTGTTCACAGGACAAGAAAACTATTTTCTTGCCTGCAGGATTGACTCTTTTTAGCTTGGAAAATGGTCTAAATAAACACAGGGTAAATCTACACCATGCGCTATGTAAAAATCTACACTCACACTATGTACGATTGTTTTGGAGTGAAAATTCTGGAATGGTAAGTGACTGAAATGTGATAGATTTTTACCGGCAGGTGAGAAGGATACTGAAAAAGAGCATTTGTATTGTGTGAGATAGGGTTTATTCCTAACTCCTGTGTGGTAAAGGACTGTTGATCCAACTTGACAACTCAGGCAGATTCTTTCTTTCTATCTGAAAAGAATTCAATTTGTATCCAAAAAAGATAAAAAATAGTCTCTGTATTGCTGTAATGTGGAAAAAGTAAGTAAGCAGTTAATAAATTGTGAAAATATGTGAGCCTAGCCAGTGTTAGCACATCAGAACATATCATCTTGTAACTGTAACTATTTTCGTATTCAGAACCCACAGAGTTAGCTAGGGAAGATGTTTTCTATCAATCAAATTATTCCTTGCAAACATTTCTTGGTAGTACTTTCCCTTGTATGTAGTTAATGAGTTTGTGTGGTAATCTATTCTCAGTTAGACATATTGTTAAAAATGGAACAAACATAAACGAGAAAGGCAACTTGCTGTGGACCAAATACATGTCAGGGACTTGGTACTGATTCCCATCAGTTAAAAAGAAGCAAACCATAATATCTTTAATGTAAAGGTCTCAAAAAAGAGGTTGAAAGGTTGGGGAATTAGGGAAAATCTTGACATTTCAACGATACCATTAGCCTTTCTATTTTCAATCCATAATCTTTATAGTTAGGGGCTGTTCACCCCATAAATCTCACCGCACACAGACTCCCACTGCTGTAATTTTCCCTTACGCGCCTGGGAAGTTCTACCCCCATCATGGCATAAATAAAATTCCATTTTCCTTCTGTCAGGTAACGCAGTGGTGTTTGAAACTTGAGCCCACTGGCAGCAGAATGCAGGCTAGCTACTAACCTTTCCTGTCAGAGTATCTCTTGGATACCTCTCAGAGGGAGAAGGAGCGGGAGAGGGGACAACCCCAGCCCTCACCAAAATGAACCGTTCAGCAAGGGTAGGAACAGGAGTTACAGGCAGTTTCTCTCTTCCCTATGGAATAGCCATAACACTGAGTTAAGGAGAAAGATCACTGGCTTGCCATGGAAAATGCTGCCAGTGGTGGTGCAGGGGAGCAGCAGGTTGGAAATAGATCACTAAAACAAGGAGAAGCAGAGGAGGAGGTTGTGGGAGTACATATGCATATATATATACACAGAGAGCTTACCACCAGCTGTGGTATGCATTATAGATCAATTAATATTTCTCTGGGGATGACCTGCCTAAATTCCTTATTGTTCTCTTTCTTGTGAGTAATGCATATGTAACAAAACAATGCTGATAAAAATGTATATTGCAGAGCTCCATCACCTTAAGCCCCTACTTACTACAGAAAAAATAATTTTAGGAGTGTTTTGGAGATTTACAGTCGCTCCTTGCCCGCTGTCTGAATGTGACACTCTTTAATTTACCAGTAATCCGAGGAGACTGATAAAACCTTTCAATGCAAAGTAACGAAACATTTCTATGAACTACATAGACACACTTTTTAATGCTTATCCTGAGCTTTTAAAGATTGACAGAAAATGCCAAGTTCTGCCAAGAAGCTGCAGACATCCCCTTTTCCTGTGATCTAAGGCATCTATGCCTGGAAGCCACCTCTGACAGAACTTGGAGTTCATAAATGTCTGCAATATAAATGCCCATATCTTCATCCAGTGATCTTCATACAAACAGTGGAGTCACTCCTAGTACCGGGTCTGTCTTATCCTAAGATAAATATCTACAATTGGCCAGGTGAATCAAGTCCTTCGAGTGCCTGTTTATCCCTGTGAACTACAAAAGGGTCCTCTGGTGACTAGGTCAGCTGTAGACACCTCAGCTGTATGAAGGTATTAAGTTAATTAAGATTAATCCTATCCCAAGGTACAGGACATTAAATCTATCTTGCTTTAAAAACCAGAGATGCTACTAAAGAACTGAAGATAGTGTGGTTTTGGCTGTGTGCAGAAGAGGGTAGGAACTGGAAAGGTGTGTTCACATATCTGGAGAAGAAATAACCTGTAAGCAAGTTGGTTTTTCACATGGCAACACCTAGGTGTTTGGAGTATGAGACAATTTCCCATATAAGTGATAAATGTATTTGTGGGCAGCCACAGATGAGGTAATCCCAGCTGCTTATGAAATGTATTTCTCATATATGTTTACAGTCCATTGTGTGCCTCCACTATTTATCACACAGATATTGCTGTACATTTAAATGGGTAGTTACCTATGCTCCTGTACCTATTTATAATAGTGTCATGTATGTAATGAGAGATATAAGTGAGTGAACCATGAAAAGCAAACAGCATCAACTACTTGAAAAAGAACTGGAAATAGTAAAATAATTTTTTAAAAATAACAGGATCATCCAGCACCCAGTTTATGAATTTTGAAAAGTTTCAATTCAGAAGTCACTTGAACTCTGGCTTTAGTGAAGATTTTAGTAAAGATTCAGTAAAGATTGTAATAACAAAATTGTAATTGCCATCCCCAAACGTTGGTGGAGAAGGTACTGAGATAGTGCAAGACATAGTTCACATGGTTCATTTTATTCTGATTATGTTCTCAGTTAAATACATGGGATTTTGTGGATTTTAATAGGTAAAACTGAGAAGGGAATTTGGAGCAGTGGCTGTAGCCTCCTTTTCTAGAAGGAGCTTGATCTTAGATGTGGCACAACTACAAGTCATTAATACAATCTGTTCAGAGTTAGTAGTTTATATACACTATTACATATTTGAACGTTGCCATTAAAATTGCTGTTGAGTCTCTGAGTCTCGTCAGGGAAAATGACTACATTTGGCTGTTGCCATCTCAGTGCAGGTGAGTGGAAGTAAACACACAAGTTACATTGTCATGTACTGGGCACTCTGCAGGGAAAACAGAACGCACGCAGAAGAGGATTTGAATGAAACCTGAGCAATGTGCAATAAAACAAGAATGAACTTGGACGGCTTATCAAAGATGGAATTTATTTGGTGTTTGTTTGGCCCTGTCACACTGACCTAGTTTTCTGTCACTGGAATGGTAAGGAGGTGCTACTGGTCCTGGTCTCAGACAGTTTGCAAAAATAATGTCTGCTCCCAGCATCTCTTATGTGCTCTCCAAAGTCTTGGAGCTTGCCACCACCAATTTACAAGCTTAATTTACTGTCTTGGTAATAGTTTATCCAATTTAGTACATATGTTGCTTTTCCGAAGAATAGCAGGAGCCAAAGTTGGCGCCTTGTGTCTGGCAGCCCTGTGTCCCCACAGCTCTGCTGGAAGCAGCATTGTGCTCTCTCGCTGCCTCATCCCTGCAGCCGGCAACAGCATGCTGAGGCTGAGTGTGTCTCAGGAAGAGAGAGCAGTAGTGATTGACTTATTCAATATTTTTGCCTGCCAAGCTCTTGAGATGCAAAATGCAGTCTTCCAAAGCATCTGCCACTTGTCGCAAACTACCCTAAGATGATTAAAAATGTAGAGAGAGAGAGAGAGAGAAAAGCTGTCCTGTTGCTTTTGGAGCTCAGAGTGTCAAAAATAAAATTGCATACTATGAGTATATTTTGACAAGTGGATCTGCTCTAAAAATGAGTGTAGAGAAGGCACTGTGGGGCAGCATGTTTACTTTTTCTGCCAGGGCTGTGCATAACCCAGGTGTAAAGGTCAGTTTTATGACTGCCTAACCTGTGAATTCAGCTTGGTCATTTCTCAGAGGGGAGTTCAGTTGTCACCACTCTCATGCATCATGACCAGTGATAACAACTTAGGTCCCCATTTTCCTTTGCCTATAAGTCAATGACTTCAGTGGCAATTTTGGTACATCAACAGTGGCTTTGCACAAGTGTTGCTGATCAGAACCTGCTAAACAAGTAAATGATGCCCAAACCTAAATGCATCCAGGTCTCATTGTGTATTCTTGTAGCAAAGATTATCTGATCTGACTTTGCATCATCTGTATGGAGTACTGTCCTTATGTAAAGCATTTTACATGTCTGTTCCTGCTCCTTAAGGGTTCTCCTTGATCTTGTGCTGGCCCTTTGTATTTTCTGCCCAGTTTAGATTTGTGGCACATGTGTCCTATTTTATATGGCTATTATATGGAGAAGTGGATTAAGGCTAGCGCAGATACACTGAACCCTAATCCCTTTAGAGGGCCTGCAGGTCTCCAGAGGCCTACTATACCAGTTCTACTCTGCAGCTCTGTGTAAGCTGTAGGCAACTTTTTTTTTTTTTTCCTATTCATTTTCAATCTATATCGTGATAGCAAGGGGGTTGGACTAGATGATCTTCAGAGGTCCCTTCCAACCCTGCCCATTCAGTGATTCTGTGATTCTGTGAATAGCCTTTAATCAAAATAAACAGGAGTGAGGTTGCTTTCAAGGAGACTATTTTGTCAAGACAAGAATGAATTGAAGCAAGCTGCCTAGAAATTTACTTTGAGAAAGTGAGAAAGAAGTAAGAAGAAAGAAGTAAGGAACTTGTTTCTAATCATTGAAATCGGACTTTGGAAAAGGCTTCCACGGAATGGTGGCAATAAGATGAACTTGAATAAGTTTATGGAGAAGATCACCTGAGGTATCTGCAATATGAGGAGAGCAGCGGTGTCCTGAGAGGTCCCTGAAGTCCCCTGTTTCTTCTGACTTCCTTATTTTGTTCTGAATCCATTTTTTTTCCTCACATTTATCTGTTTCTCTCTCATGATGAAAAGAAAAAGGGAATACAGTATAAGGGTCCATAAGTGAAGATTACTCAACAAACATTCATTTTGATTTTGAAGGCGTTGAGTGACCAGCAAATCCTTCTTTAAGAAAAGTTTTGATGAAAGTGTGCCATTTCTTGCATTCCCCTCCACCTTTTATACTTGCCTTTCTAGACAGTCTTTCTGTCAGTTGCTTACTGATGAGCTGCATTGAACTGTGCTTCCAACAGTGCTGGCTCTTGTGTCCAGGAGAAAAGCGAATATGGGGCTGTGGGTCTGACTGAAGAGTCTTCAATGAAAATGAGATCCTTTATTATTCTGGTCAAGAAAGCTGTGCATGCTATTAAAAAATGAATTAGCCTATCTACACTGAAAATGGATCTATAGAGATAGTTGGCATAGGTACCCTGTTAATCTTTAGTCTGGGTTACTGCAAGCAGCCTGGGCAGCAGCAGGTAGCAGGTGACACTTCAGCGAGAGACTGTGGCTTCCCCCCGTCTCTGCCAGCAGTTTAAGGCCTTGTGCCTTCCTGACTGTCTGGTTTGCATCTAAAGTACCCCTGAGATGACAAAGTTTGGGATGACTTGTAGCCCTGCTGAAAGTCAAACGAGGTGCTCCAGCTGGCAGTGTCCAGAGTAGACTAGCAGGGGTTTGCATACCAAGGATTTGCGTTCCTAAAACAGCCAGAGCAGAGAGTTTGGTTCAGGATTTTGTCTGAGGTGAAGAAAGAGGTATTCTTACATTCCTATTTTGTAACGACCAGTCTGCCTCATCCGGACTGGTGTTTGCACCGCTACTTGCCACATTTTTCTCATGGAAAAGTTATACTGCACATTTTAAAACTTGGGGAAAAAAAAAAAAAAAGGTTTGACTTGTTTTCGTTTTTGTGGACTTTTTTATAAACCCTGATGTGGTAGTTTAGAGGGAGCAAAGCTGGGTTGATGGACCCAGGCGTGTCCTTCAATGTGAGCAGTAGACTTGCTGCAAACTGCTGGTCACGGATGCGTTATGATAGCTAAAATGTGTTAAAGTTCCAAATTACTGAGTTAAATCTTTGCCCTCTGATCTGAATGGATGCCTAGCTTTAAAAATAAATCCTTTGGATTACACCAAAAATTTGAACTGTCAAGAAATAAATGGTGTGGTGAACTGAGACATAGGTCTCTTAAGCTGCCCTAAATTTAGCTATGTTTCAGTAATCTCTCATTCACTTTTCCTTGCTGTCAGCAGCTTGCAGGGTTTCTCTTATATTTATGATGGAAATGTCTGTCTATGAGTTATGTCACTGAGATGTATGTTTTTTGCCACTTCAAGGAATTAGTAAACAGTGCATAGTTTCTCTGGTAAAGAGCACCGCATTTCTGGATCATTTGTACCAATAGCTACTTCTTCATGCAAATGGCTTTCTTGCATAAAAAAATCCTTATTTTCATGTGTGGTAGGTAAAAGATATTTTTGTTAAGCAACTGCATGTAACTTCATTTCTTGTTTTTCCATATTTTCACTGTCAGCATATATTTCTGTAAAACTTCTATTGGTGGTAGCTATTAACAGGCTTTAAGTATTTTCTTGTTGCAGTTACATAGTGCCTTCATCACAGAAAAGTAGCTGTATGTAAAATGTGGGAGCCTGGTGTACTTTTCATGTTTTGGAGTCCCTTTGCTAAAATCTTTGAAGACTAAAAATTGTCATGTTAAAATCCCAATTACCTTCAAGTATAGAACCTTATCATGTACAAAACTATATTAATAAAGCATAATTTACTTTTTAATCATATACTAAACAAAAACGTAACATATTGTAGCTTTGCAGGTTGTACATATATTATCGTGTAGTTTTAAATAATATTCTTTCACTGAATTTCAGTCACCTGCAATATCTAATAATTTTTAGGAAAGATAGATTAATTGCTTTACCAAAATACAAAATGCTGAATATTATTTAAGACTGCAAAACCTCTGCATTTGATCCGATATTTATTGTTATCAGTGTAGGTTATGGATGAGAACCCCTGCAATTATCCTCTGGTTAATATACTTCTGAATTGGAAGAAAGGACAGAGCTACAGTGCAGCTGGCAAGCAATCAGCTAACCTCCGTTGCAAGCGTTTAAAGAACCTCTTCAGTGGAACTTCTTAATGATAAAATATGTGGGGCTGGGTTTTCTGACAATGCATGGAACATGATCGATGATAGTAACCTTTTCTCGAAATTAAACCGGAAGCATGGGGGTGGGCACTGCAGTGCTCTCTGGCTCACAAGCTTTGGGATAGCAGCTTCCTTTCACGCTCATCACACCATACGTTTGTTAAGTTTATTTTTAAAGAACATCAATATTTTCTGGGATATATTCTCACTTCCATTTCATTGAGCCTCCTTTACCCTTTATACTTTTTAAATAGCTACATTAGTACGTACTTAATGTAGAAGCAGTTACAGCAGGACAGAGAACAGTCTAGATTATATTTTCTTTTTTACACAATAGTAAACTCAATGAGTGTGAGCAACTCTGCACTACTTGTAGCTGAGGTGTATGCAGAGAAAATCTTTAGTCTTGTTTTTATAATTTTTCATACTAGCCTAAATTAAAAAAAAATAAACAAAACAGAGTGAGGTTTGAAATTTTTTTAAAGGGGTTTGAACTTTTTTGAAATGAGTTTACATTTTCAGAGATGGAGGTAAAGAGCATACTAAGGTTGGGAATCTATTTTTGCTTAGGGAAATATTTTCTGTAAGAACATGTACCTCAGTGCCGTTTTCTTTTCAAAGTCCTTATTGTGTTTTTTTATTTATTTATTTATTTATTTTTCTGTCATGGTCATCTACAGATATTTGTAAATTCTTCATAATATTAATTTGGAGTAGAAGAGGAATCCAATTCATTTTTCAAGAACCAAACTCCTTTTCTCCATTTTATTATATTAACAATTAAAAATATTGATGTTTTCTTCTGAAACATTGTTAGTTAGCTACTCAAAGTTAGTAAGAATTGTTAGTAAGCAACCCAAATCTGATTATTTCTAGCCACAGCTGGGTTTATTTATTATTTATTCCTTTGAAAAGTCTCTCCCTCAACTCAGATGCTGCTCGTAACTGTTGTCAGATGTTGGAGTAGCTCTGTTCTGATGGCAAGCGTGAAGCTGTTTATTCATCTTCTAAATAAAGGCCAGGCGTCTGTTCTAGGGTAAGCACACTAATTTCCAGTTAAAAACTAAAGTAAGGTACATCATTTCAGGCTATAAACCAGCCATGTCTCAAGATGCCTGTGACTCAAAAAGCAGAAAAATGTGAGAGGGAGGATATTGGAAAGCTGGCTTCTCCCCTGCCTCGTGAATTTTCTGCTCATTTCTGCATGTGAGGAACGGGCCTGAAATGCTGTCCCTTCTGTAAACAGAGGGGAAGTCTGATTTATACCTGGGACTGGGTCTGGCTCTTCCCTTGCTCTGCAAGGGGATGGAGATTAAAACAAGGCGAAGGGCTGTAACTAGCAAATGAGTCCAGTGGGAATTCACCAGTTAGTTGTAGGAGCTGGTGCTACATCCATCACCCCAGGAGACCTCAGCAAGCACTGGGGCACCTCCAGCTCTGGCCGCTCAATACACTCCCTGTTATGCTGAGCGGTAACGCCTGTGCTTACTGAAAAAGAAACCAGGGAGACTTTACACATTTGAAGTCCTGCAGGGATATTCCAGGCCTGTGAGAGGTGAGGTCTTGATCACGTTGTGGCTGGCAAATGTCTTAGGTAAGAAAGAGAGAGCCTTTAATATATTCAGAGTGGTGCAGGAAAAAATATGCTGGGACAAAGGAACAAAGGCAAGTGTTACTCTTTAATTAATATTAAATAAGGTGCAGATTTCTTGTGGGCATTGATTCATGCAGTTTTTTGTGAATTGTGGCCATTTTTTTTCCTCAGAATAGAGCATTACTTGTGAGATATAACCATTGCCTATTGATTAGCTCTATAGTAATTTTCATGCATCAATGGTTCCAATAAAAAATAAGTAGCATTTATTTTATACCAGTGTGTAAGCTCTGTACGTTGTTCATTAATAACTGAAGGGAGTCTTTAGAATTTTGTGTTATTGCACAGACCACATTGACCTTGTCAATAGCCATTAGTGCCAGGATAAAAACAAAAGTCTTTAAGAGTGTTTTGTTGCTGTTTTGTTGTTGTTGTTGTTGTTTCTGGTTTTTTTTTTTGGTGGTAGTTTCTGTTTTTTTGGTTTTTTTTTGTTTTTTTGTTGGTTTGTTTTTGTTTCCCCCTGAGGGGGGTTGTAAATGTTCTGCTCTTTGAGGACAGCACTGCAATAAGAAGGACCTATTTGTCACTGTTCGGTGCTAATGTAATTTCCTGTTTTTCCTACTATATGACTCTCCTTTTAATCTCAGTGGTTGGTAGTATGTTATTTTTTTGGCTAAATGATGAATCCTGAGATTCAGCAAGGAGAAAATAATTAAAACTATTTGTTTCACAGACTGTCAGGAGCTATTAGGGATTAGACAAATATAAATTAAGCCCCCCCCACCCCCCCAAGCCATGTTACAGACTTTGCAAAGTTCACAAACAATGGTAATCCTCTTTTATTGAGCACACATTTAAAAGCAAAGGTCAGTTATGTTTTGGTCACTAAGGAGTTTGTACAATTGGTAAAAACCAAACGTTTAGATTATTTTTATATAAAAAGCATGCTTGCTGCCTGGATATCTCTTGCTTCTCAATCATGGCTCCCTTGCCGAGCTCAGGGACTAAAAACCAGCCACAGCAGCTCCCCAGAAGTTTGCAGAGGAAAGCAGGCTTTGCAGCTCATCCCTCGAGCTGCCGCAGCAGCTCGTGCCCAGGGAAGGGCAGCGCATGCGGGAGGGATGCTGCCAAGCGGTGGCGGTACCCGCGCCCTGCCACCGGCCCTGCTCACACTCCTGTCCTGCAGCCCACGCGCCCAGCGATCACATAAGCTGTGGCTGGAGATACCAGCCAGGCTGTCGCGGGGCACGATGAAAGGGCTGGCGGAGAAATGGGTGGAAGTTTAGACTGCAGACGTGTTTTGCATGCCACCTGGGAAGTGGAGCCCTGATCTCGACTGGAACAATTCAATTCCGCGGCAGAGCACGTATTAAATAACAATAGGTGGCTGCAGAGCTGTGCAGACTTGCAGAGGAAGAACAGAATTTTAAGCAAGCCATGGGAAGCGCGGGAGAGGGCTGGGGCAGGGCTGCTCAAGCCTCTGCTCAGACTTCAGCCTTTATTTCTGGGAGTTAAAAGCAGCTACTATACTGCAGCACAGTTCTGCATTAATTCAACTGGAAATTTTCCCAGAAAACAAGTTTCATAATCTGGAGCATCGCTGTTCGCAGCACATCACCGTGCACGAGCAGAGATGGCTCATCGATCGGAGTCGCAAAGCAAATGTGTGCGTGTAGCAAAATGGCATTACCAAAGAGCAGAGTTCAATATGAGCTCCCTAAACAAAGCGAATTACTTCAACGCCAGATGAGTCCGTAACATGTAGTTATTGAACCACAAAACCTCACAGTGTTTGTTTCCCACTTTAAACAACTGCTCTAACCTTTTAGTCAGAAAGCCTTGTGAATACAAGCACAAGAGAAACTCTCCTGGGGATCTTAATAAAATGAAAAGGTTAATTCTCACCACGCTATTTTGGCTATTGATAATTCTGCAAATGTAAAAGTCTCTGGGTTATTTTGTATAGTATCCCAGGCTGTCTGCTGCCTGCGCCCTTAATCACACCAGTATCAAAACCCCAGGCAGAAGCTCTCTGCAGAGACAGAGCTATCTGAGAATGAAAGAAATATGAAGGAAGATTCTGGGGATTTTTACGATTCTTACCCCTCAACTTTTTTTTTT